>JANEYF010000128.1:1210056-1815084 GCA_029963845.1 Rhamnusium bicolor
TAGAAATAAAGAAGCTCTCCACTTAGTTTTATCTAGGGCATATAAAATATTGGCCAACGATTTTTTGTAGATCTATATTGGACCGAAACTTTTTAATATTTTACCAAACTTTCTGAAAAGCATAAAAACAGTGCAACTTTTTAAAAAGAAGTTAAAGACATGGATTACTTCAAAACAACAATTTTCATTAACATGGTTGCTTTTAATTTGATCCAAAAAAAAATTGAAGCTATTATAACTCACTCATTGCACTGAACCTGGCTTAATCATTACAAATACGGTTTTGTTAATTTTTTCGGTAATAAAAACATTAATTATTGTAAAGGTATCATAGTAATTGCTAAGAAAAAACAAATACGTACTTACATGCCGAAATATTATTAATTACAGGTGTACTGTGGACTAAAGAATATCCCCTCACGATACACAGCAATTAATTTAAATTTTAAGAGTTAACCCATCATTATAAGTTTTTTAGAATTCTGTTGCTTTGTTGTCGTTCCATTATTTGACACTAATAAGCAGATAAGCCGTTAAATATTGCAGACAAATGAGCAGTCCCTGGGAAGAGAGACAGATAAGCCCCCAATATTATTATATTAGATAAAAATACAAACCCGAAACTCTCTTTGACCTTGTTTCTTATTTGTGACATTCCTTTATCAACACTAACACACAGGTAGACGTCCAGCCATTTCTCCGAGTATTTAAAACCCAAAGTGGGAATATGACCTTTACCACGTCTTATGTAACGCCTTTTAAAGTTAATTTCAAAGTTATGGCTTTATTATGCGAAGGTAATACTCAGGTAAAATAATGCTGATGCGCTGTGTGGGCCATAACTTGCGGCTTTAGTTGTAGCTTGAGAATTTGTGGTTATTTTCTTTTATTTAATTTACGTTACACTTTCTTTTTTGTTACGCTGCGGTAAAAGGAAACAGGAAAGGCAGAAGTATGACTAAAGCAGAAGTTAGTTAATTTGGCGTAAAAACATGTCAATTAAATTGGATGGAAGTTCATGCAAATAACTAATGCCAGTATAGACAAATAAAGC
This sequence comes from Rhamnusium bicolor, assembly GCA_029963845.1. NCBI lineage: Eukaryota > Metazoa > Arthropoda > Insecta > Coleoptera > Cerambycidae > Rhamnusium > Rhamnusium bicolor. Next base: position 1,211,111 of record JANEYF010000128.1, read on the forward strand.
TTAAAGATAGGATTCAGAAACATACAAGAGCAACAGAGACAAAATACACAATAGGAAGAAAATACGAAAAACGTATACACACAGATATAAGAAGAGAGTTCGAGAATAACAAAATAAGAGAAACTGAAAGGTATAGTGACCAAAATCAGCATAGCTGATACGTAAAAATGCATACGAGTATTCAAACCTACGCTACGTGTACAATGTGCAAGAACACGAATAGAGAGACGATAACAGTGACAATGACATAGTGAAACCGGTTAAAGAATTCCTTAATGGCAACGATGCAAATGCCCCAGTAGCGCCTGACCACCATGCAGTACCAATCCAAAGATGAACACCAATCAGCCTAAATGAAACATGTGCCAAACTGATAAAGCACGGTGGTTAAGACTTTACTGCCAGGATCCACGCCATATTAATTGATATATGGAATAATGCTAGAAGAATGGAGCCTGGGATTGGTATGTCCCATACACAAAGCGGAGACATCCTGAAGTGTGTAACTCTTAGAAATATTACATACAAAGTTCTTTCTAATAACTTGTTTTGAATATAAAATCGATACCTACCATCTTTTCATTGAATGCAGAGTGACATACGATACCATAAATCGTAGCAACCAAAGAAATCCAAATCACAGTTTTCAAAGAGAACAGGAGCTACTATGGCCTCTTCAAACTGAAATTAGTTACTTAGACGTAAATCCAAAACAAAAGAAAACCAGTACTTACATGGCTGTGAAAGCTGGACTCTAAGCTTCGAAGACCTGAACACATTAGGCATAATCGAACGCAAAGTACTCAGAAAAATCTTCGGATCCATCCATGAGCGAGACAAATATGGAAAAAATACAACACCAAACTTTAGATTGTACAGATTGTACATCCCCTTCATTAGGATCTGTCGACAAAGATGGGCGGGTCATGTCGCACGCATAGAGGATTCAAATCCTTTAAGTATTTAATCATATTTTTGAGGAGAGGAAGGCCAAAGCTGAGGGGGACAATGTTTTAGAGAATGCAAGAAGACTTGGTATAAGAAATTGGATATATAGAGATGGATGGAGAAAAGCTGTGCCCGTTCACAATGCCATTTTTGGGAAATCGCGATTCATCCGTCCACATAATCTTGTTTAAAAAATTTTCATTTTCATGCAGCAAACCATTAAATCGATCAACAAAGTCCAATTTTCTCTGTCACTAGGTCGTAAATATTGGATAAGGGTTGTAGCAGAGTAATATTGGTTAATTAAATTAGTATTATTTCATGAAATACCTATGTTTAATTACTGGCACTTACTCCGCAATAGCTAGTACCGGTTAGGTGTATTAGGCTAAATTTTTATCGCATTGTATAGGTTTTGATCTTAACACTAGGTACCTTAGACGTCGGTATCTCGGTGAGCAGATGTCGCTGGTAGTACTAATACTAAATTTATTCACTACATTTTTTGCGTGTTTTTTTCGAAAATACCGATCTTGTAAAATTAAAGATTGGATCTACTTATCTGACTTTCTAGGTGTTATATCGCTGTATTTTTTATAGAAACCGTTTCGTGAAATTAAGAAATTTTGAGTTATTTCTATTTCCATTGTTGTTTCAAGAGCCATTTTGTTCCTGGGTTCCATTATTGTTGTTTGTTATATTAACTCAATTTAATTATATCTGTTTATGCCTATTCGGTGTATCATTTACCGGGTGGTACAAAAGAACTGGAACTTACTGTTGTTTTCAAGAACTTCCCTAATTTTTTCAGATTTTCTCTATGTTGGAAATTATAGCCAGAATACTGTAAATGCTTTATAAAACCAATTCAAGTTTCTCCTGAAGGACAAAATGGCGGAAATTAAAAAAAAAATGTAATATTGAAACGTTGCTAAAACTTAATTTGCATTTTTGTTCCAAACTAACATATTTGTCCTATGAATATGTTCTTTGTAAACTGCCACAGATCTCTTCAATTGGGTTAAGCACTTTTGAAGATATTGATATTTTTGTGGCATGTTTTTGACAACGGCGGTTCGTAGGTCAAGAGATAGGGAGGGCAATTAGAAAAGTTTACTGTATTACCTACCTTTAAAAGTGATTTAAATTCCAAGTCGAACCTCCGGTCTTTTTGAGATGCAAAATGGTCAATTACTTTTTCATTAAAGTCTTTTAGCTTCTTTATTAATGACCTTTCTATGGTAAGCATAGCTAAAGAAGATAACCTTTCCTGACCCATGGTATTTCTTAAAAATGTCTTTATTCTTTTTAAGGTGGAAAAACAACGTTCACTTTCGACGGTAGTCATAGGGAGAGTGCATAAGATTTTTAACAGTTTGACACTTTCAGAAAAACTATTGCACACATTATTGTTAATAAAAAGCTGTAACAAAGCAACTGCACCTTCACTATTGGAAAAATCTTCACGGCTATATAACACTTCTAATTTAGTTTTAAGTTTCAAATGATTTATGACTGGATACTCCGTTGTAACTAATTTAAACATATCCTGAGGAAAGCTTTTTTTCATAATCTTTAAATCGATCTGCGTGAAATAACTGAGACACTGCTAAATGATTACTGAAGCCAAACCTGTTTTTGATCTCAGATGTAATTATATCACAAACTTCTAATGAAATTCTCCTTTTTGATTCTTCCGTTTTACATCTCTGGGCAGACTGCATGGATGTCTCCTCCAAATAATTATTCAAAATTTTATTTCTGATGTCCAATTTTACTATTAAATACGCCAATACACTTATTTACTGTTATGACATCGATATTACATTTTTGTAATTGATTGAACAATATATCACAATGAGGCATAACTAAATGAAAAAAATTTAAGCAGTAAAGAAAATGTTCATTTTGTATGTTTTTTAAACTAATAGCTTGGTTAAGAGTGTTGTTTTCTGATTCATTATCAATGATTTTTTTCTAAACAATCTAATAATTCTGTTCGATAGGTATAAATAGTCTCTATGCACTTTGTATTAAAATTCCATCGTGTTGGTGCAGCTTTAGGTAATATCACCTTAACAACATTATCTAACACGGCTGTTCTTTTTGGCGATTTTCCAAAGAATGAAGAAAAGCTATGTAAATTAGCAAAAAAAATGTTTATGCTTTTATCCTGACTTGATGCTTTTTGTAAAATTAAATTTAGTTGATGAGCGTAACAATGAATAAAATTTGCTGAAGGACAACTTTTTTTAATTAAACATACCTATTAACTTCTTTTTTCTTATCAAGAGATGTTTGCTTTATCGCCATATTAGGTTTTGGACGGCCACCACCTTTGAATTTCACTCGGTCTTCATAACCCAACTTATGTCCATCTTTCAGTTTTAATATATTTTGTACAACACTCATATTTAATAGTAAACACCAAAAACACTGTTTTACTTAATTTCACGACAAGTAGAGATTTACTAACAAAATGTTCACAAATAAAAACATTAAAAACAACGCGATAGAATTTATCGTATTATGTCAACATTAAGACTGCTGACTAGCGACTGCTGTACTAAATTTCGTGCGTTACCGTGTCAGGGTCGTCAGGGACTTTGTCCCCTCCAGTGTTTTCTGTCTCTTTTGCTTTCTGACGATTCGCGCATAAATCTATTTCACTATAATTCGTTATAAATTCGGTCCGTAGCTAGCTTTGAGGACACGTTGTGGACTGACCCAAGATTTTTAAGTTCTATAAATGAATAATGTAATGATCTAGATATTGGAATAGTATTGTGCATAGAATGAACTAGAAACTTAATATATTTTTTAAGAATATTAAAAATATATATATTATATACTTTTAAACTTCAGAAAATGAATAGTTCTATTTTTTTTATTTGTATGTGGGAGGTCATTGACCTAATGACCCTATAGAAGAACCGCCAGTGGTTTTTGATATGCCATATTTCTAAGGAGGAAAACAAAAAATTAAGCTAGTGAAAACAATTTTCGTATAATTACAAACCCTTGCTACGACAAATAATTATGACTCTTAATAATTTCCTCACAATACAAAATATGTCACGTTTACATTACATTGTATTTTTTAAAATCATCCGCCATTATTATAAATACATATTTATACAATTTAATGAGTAAAGGATAAACTTACCATTTTTTAATATTAGCTGTAACAGATTTGTATTTTAAGTAAAAAAGCCTGATGAAGATCCTCAAAATAAAAGACAAAATAAGGGGTGCTCACATTTAAACCGATTAAACGACATTTTCATACTTGATTTTTATAGAATATTTATCAAATAAGATACTAAAAGACAAGAAGTGGCAGCGGCTTTGAGTAACAGAATTTACTTTATTTGTGTTTCGTAATTATTCCACAGCGTTGCCTCGTGAAATTTGTAACTTGAAATATTTGTTTCATGACAATATTTGTTTAAAGAGAAAATCGACCCTCAGTCGGCCATTTTCGACTAATTTTAAATTTGAAACCGTGGTTACATGGGCAAATATCAGCCTAATCGAAATCATTAGTAAAAAAATTGGGTGTTATATTTAAGAAAAAAAATTGGTTTCTCTGCAAAAACAAAAATCTTCAAAATAACATCAAAACATGTACCATATCCGGTATATTTGCATTATAGGATTAACATGTTTTCCATAAACTGTAAAAAATTTGTTTCTTTTTAGTCAATAACATTCATAATTTTTGAATTATATTTTATGAATTTTTAAATGGGAGCATGGAGTGTTTTTAGTCAAATAATTCGACGAATAAAAATAATTTGTTTAGTTGTTTCCCTGTAAATGGGATTACTCTTGTTCTACCATAGTTTTCATTTTCTTTTTTTTTTATATTCTGTAGCGAACACATCGTGTAATCCAGATGAAGGCTTCGCCGCATCCGACCCTCGCTATAGTAACGGTTGTTTGTACATTTTTTAATTGAATTCTCCGAGAAAGCGTGAAGGTGCCCTTGTATTTTGCCTAAACAATGAAAATAGGTCGCAACCCTGCTGTACACAAATAATAAATTAGGTAAGTACTTTATTTAAAATATATCAGTCATATATCTAAATGCATGTTATTTACATAGATAAAAAACTATTCTTCAATTAATTAATAAAAAAAATAAGTTATTTTGAATAATGAAAAGCAACAAACAACGCAGGATTTGACATTTTTCCAGAAACGGCCTTTACATTTGTATTATTTTTCCACAAAATTAAGTTGTTACCCAGGCGACACATGGCGACCCTTTTGCTTTTGCGGAAGGTTATTATGTGCGAAGAGCCAACTTCAAGTACCTACAATTATAATACAAATGTATGACTTTCTGTTCATCAATTTTCATAAATAATACAAACTTAATGCAAACAGTGACTCAGTTGTCCAAGTATCTAAACTAGTAATTGAACGTACAATACATACATAAGTGTTGCAGTTCGAACATAGCTTGGTGCAAAGTAATTTTTAATTATTGAAATTATTCCCAAAAATCTTCCAGATTTTTAGGAAGTTACTTAGATGCATTTGGGGACGGTAGTAGTAGTAGCTACTTATTTTTACTAGGCAAGTAGGCCACAATGGGCCCTTTTTACCTAGGGACCTACAGTTTAGCGTGGACTCCGAACCACGGTCTTCGACTGTCAACTAACCCACCGCCTGGGCCTGCCCGCCTGCACCGCTAGCAGAGTGGCAAACCTCCTGGGTAGGTCTCTTCGACCATCCACCCGGGCTCGCCTCTCCGCCTGCATCAGGCTAGCGGCTTTCCCGGGATTGTCTGTTGACAGCCTACCGACTGTTAGACGAGCTATTACAAACAAATAAGCAACAGCTTCATGTTCATTCTTCTTTACTTTACTTAGTAAACAACTAAAATAGATATGTCTACCAAATTAAATATGTCGTACTTTCCATAGCCGATAAAGAATTACCATGCCATTAAACATTGTATAAACATTCCGATAATGATAAGTTGATAAGGAAGATTGATTATTATTTATCGTTTCTGGTGTATGTCGTTTTCTTATCAGAATTACATTTTGCCGAGTGATACGTAGAAATATCCAAAAACCAATATATGTATATTTACGTAGCAGCAAATATTAGTCTAGATATTAAACTGGATGGGTTTATGTTAAATGAAAGCACTTCACAGGAAAACATATAATACTGCTGATGTTGAATGATATTTTAAAATTGTGTAATATATACTGTACTATGAGGAAAGGTAAATTGTTACCATATAGAGTGAATGCAAAGTTTGAATAAGTTTGAAATAAACTTGTTTGCAACATAAAAAACGTCGGCGTATTTGATCCCTTTACCGTCATCAAAGAAGCCGACGTTTTCTATGTTACAAATAAGTTTGAAATAGACTTTAGGTACTACGAATTTTAACAATTGACACGAATAAAAGGCTTTAATTTCTTGCAATACGTAAAATGTTTATTTTTTTATATGATATTAGCTGTAATTTTGAAAAAATTGAGTCAAAAACCATTTTAATAAACTTTATTTGCTTATAAATCACGTAATTTAGTATTTTTGACTGAATTTCGATTTTTCTAGCATTACACGGGTCATTTAGAATAAATCGGAACCGGCATGGCACACTTAAATAGAAAACTAAAAATTATATTATAAAAAATATTGACGGTTGAAATGTCACTTATTTGGTATCGTTGGATTCAGAAAATTATGCAGAATTCAAAAATGCAATAATATACAGGATGTTCCATTCAAAAATCGAAAGTTAGTGTCACTTTCGGAGAAACCGGAAGGGAAAAAAAAATCACAAGTGTCGCTTATTATGCATATAGAATATCCCAAATTTCAATCAATTATCTTCAAAACTAAAGGAGAAAAGGGGGTGTACCATGATTCTGTTACATCCGGTATACGGCGTTAATTTTGTTTATGGGACACATCTTTTGGATTGCTTGTTAACATTTTAATTATTACCAAAGATTTAGGCTCAGCTTTATTCTCAGCGAGGCCGTTACGCTGAGAATAAAGCGGAGAACACATATGCGCGATATAGATCACGATCGCGAACACGTATGTGCGGGTTCACTAGTTTAGTAAAGACGCGTTTGATCGCCAACGCCATCGCTATCGCGATCGCGTATATCTATCTGTTTTCCCCTTAAAGCCTGGCGTAAACTTTAGTTTCTTAAGCCTTACTAGTATACCAACTAAAACTTGAATGGCGTTATTTTTATTAATAAAATCATAAGGTATTAAAATCATATCATAGGTATTTTACGAAACGAAATGTGACATCGTATTTTAAATTAAACCAACTTACAACTTAAAAGAAAATCAAATATTGATAAAAGATAAGTGTTTAAATTTCCCCCAATCCATTAATACATACAAGTTTCCGTGGGCGAGTTTTAGAGACACTTGCCCATCACTCTGGAGTTCCGAGTTCGATTCCCAGCCGAGCAGCTGAGATTTTCCAGCAGCAGCGATTAATTGCAGCATACTTAAATATTCGGTGTGTGTGTCCGTTGTCTCCAAATGTATAACCTTTTCCCAAACAAGGTTACTTTGAGATACAGGTTGTTGTATCATCCGTGATATTTAATGTTTAATGTATGTATCATGGTGGCCTTATATTGTATACCGTGTGTAACATGCCAAATGCAGCCAAATGTTAACAAAGACCGACTGAACAAGGCAACTGGACGTAACAGTGGAGCTGGATGTAACAGTGGCGCTGGACGTAACAATGGCGCTGGACGTAACAGTGGCGCTGGACGTAACAGTGGAGCTGGACGTAACAGTAAAGGTGGGGCCGCGATGTTTAAGTGTATCGTAGGTGGCTGGTGGGACACAGAATGCAGCACTGGGTATGCGTGTCTTAAGAACCTCATATATTGAACGATATATTGTTTTAATCCATCGTTTGATGGTTTTTATTTTCTCATGAAACTGATAAAATTGTTGAATGGTCAAAAACATAATATCATCGTAAGGCGGTACCTCCAAAGACAAATATACGATAAAACAATCCAGCGATATTTTGAAGAACACATAGCATATTACCTGTCGTTTGTAAAAGTCTACACCAACAATTTTATATACATGGCTAATTAAAATTGCAGTACGTTACAATGGGCGTATAAATATCGTGAGTAATATTTGTTTTTGTTATTCTGGAATTTACCGGCTTGTTATTGAATTAGTGCCGTTATTAAATGTCTGTTTATAACATTAAATAATCATTTTTATATACGACTTGATGTTTGTAATATCACTCATGCGTGAATGTGACTCAAAACAATTTTTGGTGAAATAAACATTTTATTATTGCTATTACTTAAAATAATATATGCATACTTTATTAATATTTATTATTCACATATGTACATTCTACCTATTGCAATTTTATTTTACCTTCTCAAAAATTAACTATGACAAAAGTTTTAAAACTCATTTATTTTCTTAAAACTGATATTATTTAATGTGTTACCACAGTACATAGTAATTTTACTATTTGCTTTTTTAAACAAAATGTGTAGTGTCAATTACGCGTTTAAAACACAACTTTTTTTTGTTTTATCCTACGCTTAACGTTAGCAAATTAACCACTCCCCACATCCCCAATTTTTAGGCCCTAAGCAGACCAAAAGAATATAGGATGACTACCTTCTGTATTTGGCCTCCCATCCATTTGTCAGATTTTTGACAGGTTGTCAGGTATGGTTTTCATCCCTCCTGTACAACAATTATTAGGGCAACCATCGTATCAAGTAGCCTGGGTACAGGCACTTGGAGCTCGTTCTTACAGGAGATCGCGATATTTGATCCGTGTCCCTCCTCCTTTAGGGTGGTTTTTCTTTGCAGGTGCTCAGAACTCGATAACAAGCTACACCTTGATTTCGTAGTAGAAGACTACTATGTCAGGCTTATTGACTTGAATTTGCCCGACAGAAACATGTAGTTCCAGTAAATACATTTCTTGTTGTTGGCAAAAGACTCAATATCTCCGTGAACGTAAGGCAGTTCTGGTGTTTGATCGAGTCTTAGGTGTTAATAGCAGTCGTAATGCAGCGTTATGTTGGTGGATATAAACGGAAATTACGTATATGGGACATGTATAAAATAAATGAATAAGTGATTCCGGTGCCTAACGGCAGGTGCTATAGTTGGTATCCAAAACCTCTACACCCCACATGCAGGAACGGAAGACTAAGGTGTGGATGACACCATCCTGACAGGCCACAATAAATTTCTCGGTCTCCAAGCCTAGCTGACCTTAAAAAGGCGAATGTCAGCCTTCTCGATAAACCTAGTGTTTCTATGTTCACATGGAAAGTACCGTGCTGGGGTTTATCGACGAGCTGTCGAAAGAGATTTTTTCTTCGGTTTTCCCTGTTAGGCATGATTTGAGCGATTTGTCTGTAACTCTGTGACCGACTCTACATCAGCACCTCGTCTGATGTTGAATACGAGACCAAGTTCGTTTGCGGCTCTTTTTGTTGCCTTGAATAATCCTGCGTCCATTTTTGCAGTTCATGATGTTTAACGAACTGCGCTCCTCAGTATGTACAATGTACATGCCATATACTCAGTACCACTCCGACATGCATATATTCCAGGATCAAGTGTCCTCGTCCCTGCTGTCGTTGACATGGAAGATACACACACGAAACGGATGATCGAGGACGATTTAGGATGAATACTTCTGTGAATATTTATTTATCGGGCAAAAAAATAAAGGAGTTACAGGCTTGTATCACATTTAAGCGCGACAGCGACATCATGGAGTGCTGAAGATTATCCGAATTTGATGAAACTTGGTGATAAGATGTTTTAAGAGATGCTGAATAAGAATAAGTAATCAATTTTTTTAAACAAAAATCGCTCATAGCAATTAGCAGTTTTTGACGTTAAAAAACGCAGTTGGCCGTGTATTGCACTAATAAAAAAAGCAGTACCACACGTAGATTGAGTTTTTGTTACCCTACATTCTAAAAAAAAGTTTTTTGAAATCGGCCAAAAAAATAGAGGAATTACAGATTTGTATCACATTTAAGCGCGACAGCGACATCATGGAGTACTCGCCCGAAGATGATCCGAATTTGATGAAATTTGGCGATAAGACGTTTTAAGGGATGCTGAATAAGAATATGTAATAAATTTTTTCAAAAAAAAAATCGCTAATAGCAATTAGCAGTTTTTGACTTTAAAAAACACATCCCAGTTGGCCGTGTATTGCACCAATAAAAAAGCAGTACCACACATAGATAGTTTTTGTTACCCTACATTCTAAAAAAAAAATTTTTGAAATCGGCCAAAAGATAGAGGAGTTACAGGTTTGTATCACATTTAAGCACGACATTGACATCATGGGGTGCTCGCCTGAAGATGATCTGAATATGATGAAACTTGGTGATAAGACGTTTTAAAGGATGCTGAATAAGAATATGTAATTAATTTTTTGAAAAAAAAATCGTTAATAGCAGTTAGCAATTTTTGACTTAAAAAAAACACATCCCAGTTGGCCGTGTATTGCACTAATAAAAAAAGCAGTACCACACGTAGATAGAGTTTTTGTTACCCTCATTTCAAAAAAAAAAATTTGAAATCGGTCAAAAAATAAAGAGTTACAGGCTTGTATCACATTTAAGCACGACACCCTGTATATCAGTACTTTTTTGAGGCCTCTTTCTAGACTCTATTCATTCCTGTATTATTATTGGCTATCTCCCAACCACCTTGATGTAATGAATTTTTTTGTTGAAATAATGCCATCGGCAGATGCATATTGAAAAAAATCACCAGTCATAATTAGTATTTTAAGAAAAACTTACTAAAAACTTAATACTAGTTACAAGATATCTAATTAATGTTTTTGAATAATTTTTACTTCCTAAAAATGTACAGGGTGGTCAACAAGTATTTTTCAGTTAAGGATTATTTAAATTGAATTTTCTCAATTATCTCGTAACTAGTATTCAACTAAGTTTTTCTTAAAACCCATAATTGTGAATTTGGTGATTTTTTCAATATGCGTCTGCAGATGGCATTATTTCAACAACAAAATTCATTACATCCAAGTGATTGGGAGATAGTCAATAATAATATAGGAATAAATAAGTACAGAAAGAGGCTTCAAAAATTTTACTGGTATACATAGCATTCCATTTAAAAAAAAGGCACTTGATCCTGTAATTTCGTCTTGTCCCGCTCTGTATATTCGAAAATAATTTCCGGGTACAGACCTTTTTATTTAGTTTATTTACTTGTAATTTTTAGCTTTCGTAGAACTCGAGATATCGAAGTCCGACGCACTATTGCCCCACCCTGTATATCATCCCCCATTTCAGTCATTAGCTACACTACGATGATAAATAATAATAATTTCGAAACACTGGTATCAATAGCTGATTGATTTTTGGGGCGTACTAAACCTCTATGATTTACTACTGATATCCATGTTTGGGTAAGTAAGTACACGTGGAAATATTTCAAACGACTTTTCGACTGAATAAACTGATTCACTTCTAAATCTAAAAAACCATCCCATTGTGTAGATATTGTTTGCTCTATAATTTGAATGAGGGGATTAATTTAACAAATTACCTCAGCATTCTTATCTTTATGTGAATATTAAATCGCTTAAAGCTGTAACAGATTATTTTCAACCGCGTTATGTATTACATTGTTCAAATTTCTGCTCGTTGTCTATAGCGTAATTACCAAGATTATTCAATTTTATACAATGTGAAATAATAAAGCATCATTGTAAAAGAAGACCGAAAAAGCATTTTTACTATTAATAAAATAATAGTCAAGTAAAATTGCAAAATATAAGCAAGGATGTTTTCTCCAGTAAGGTAACCACTCATGTAATAGTAGGACTGATGCAATATTGTGCAGTACTATTCAGTACTATGTATAACATGCAATGCCATGAAAATCTTGCAATACCGTGTAGTACTTGTGAAATGCGTGCAATATGTGCCTCGATAAGTGCAATAATTATGAAATACATGCAATATAGCAATGTTAGGACATTGTGGTTACCACCTCGCGTTTTTCGACTTTTCTGCAAAATTTGATTCACATTACTTTGCTTGAATTAGCACAATTGTACAAAAGCACGCTTAAGTTGACGATATTGTCACGAAGGGGTTAAGACGGTGTTAGCACGCCCTCGTCGTTAGGATTACCAACATAAAACTTTAAATCATTGTTAAAAAGTTTCTATTGATGAGAACGAAAAATGAAAAAACAAATAATTCATCTTAAATACCATATAAATGTAATATACAGGCCACACTGATGCGTCTTTTTGTATAAATAATAAATACGAATTGAAACTATGAAACTAAATAATCTTATTTCCTATTAATAAAAAAAATATGCGCATTACTGATGCTTATTTTTTTTTATTGCCTGTAACTTTATATATTAAATCTATATGGTACTTAGAATGAACCTAATGCTTTCGTTTTTCGATATTACTAACTTATATGGTATTTAGGATATTACTAACAGAAAAAAATTAACAACGATTTATAGATTTAAACTGGATACCTGATAAAAATGCAACTTTAAGGCATATTTTTTCTTAAATGGCATGACCAGTAGACAATATTTTCGATTTTGGGCTTCAGAAAAAGCAGCAGCCTTAAACTCGGTACCAGTTTATCTAGGATAGGAATAACTAGCCCATATTTTTTTAATGAGCCAACAATGTCATAGTTAATCAGATTTTTTTTCTCAACAGTGCTACGTGTCATATCTCGAGAGAGGGTTTTGCGCCAAATGATCTTGGAGCTACTGATCTGAAGAAATGGCTGGTAAGGTCCCCTGAATTCACTTCACTCGATTTTTCCTTTCAGCTTTTTTGGAGATAAATTAAAGCAAAACATGACGGAAGAGGCCAGGAGTATGAAATCGGACGTGGTACTGGTTTTGGAAAACTGCATTGAAGAAGAAAATCTTGCAGTTAATCAGATTGGTGGAAGAAGTTTGGAAATGACTTAAAAAAATGTATTTTGATTTTGAAAACCCCATCGAAAACGTATATTGTGAATGAAAATTGCCAATATGTCAGTTTCGTTTATAGCATAATTGCCTACAGGCTGATAGTCCAACAGATAAATAAAGTCAGTGGAATTTTATTTATTATTCTTTTATATTGTTGCACCTTTTACAACTGTACAATGCAACAATGCATTTTGTTATCTATATAGAAACATAATGATGACCGAAAGTATATTAATTATAAAGTTTACCACACCTTTATTTGAGGAATGTCAGAAAGCACTACACAAAGAAAAATGAGTCAGAATTGATAACAGCTTTGCTATTTTTTTATGTGTTTATTGAGTATTTTAAATATTTTTCTGGTGTTTTATTAGTATTTGTTTGCATTGATATTTATAAGTAGAAAAATAATACATATATTTGCAAATTTAGTATAAAGAAGCCACGATAATAACACCGACACACAGAAAAAAAAGTTGTTTGTACATTTGACGCCACCTACCTCCCGACATGTATTTCGACCCGCTGAATCCGAATTTGAAGTCAGTTTCGACCGTACACCCTCAAATATCGAATAAATTGAAAAACCGTAAGAAATAGCGAAAATTGGGTGTTTCGGCAATAAATTTTGTGGATCTAAACCAAGCCTAATTTTTATGTATTTCGATCCGCTGAATACGAATTTAAAGTATATTTAGACCATAAGCCGTTTTAAATCTAAGTAAATTGTAAAAAAACCTCGAAAATTGCTAAAAATGGCAGAAAATTGTGATTATGTTGATGAAAATATTTTTTTTATAGATTTTACAATTTTTCACAATTTCAGATTCTAAACTTGTATTTTATGCATAAAAAAATACAAGAAACGTATTTAATCGTGTTTCATAGATTTTTTTCAATTTTTTCAACTGCAATTTTTTGCTATTTTATCGGTTTTTTGCGATTTTTTGAGATTTTGAGGGATTAATGGGCCAAATATATTTCAGATTCGGATTCAGCAGATCAAATTACATAAAAATCCTCTTCGATCCGAGTCTACAAAATTTTTTTCATCAACATAATCACAATTTTTTGCCATTTTTAGCAATTTTCGAGGGTTTTTACAATTTACTTAGATTTAAAACGGTTTATGGTCTAAATATACTTTAGATTCGTATTCAGCGGATCGAAATACATAAAAATTAGGCTTGGTTTAGATCCACAACATTTTTTTTTATTACCGAAACACCCAATTTTCACTATTTTTTACGGTTTTTCAATTTACTCGATATTTGAGGGTGTACGGTCCAAACTGACTTCAAATTCGGATTCAGCGGGTCGAAATACATGTCGGGAGGTAGGTGGCGTCAAATGTACAAACAACTTTTTTTTTGTGTGCCGGTGTAATCATATTTCGGTATGGGCTACACCGTTAAAGATATATTATTGCCATTTTATAATGATCTATAAGGGTCTGCCACTTGTTATTTAAGTGTTGAACTTCTCTTGGTATCTTTTCTAAATAGTATTTTGACAAAATGAGGAGACTTTTTACATGACGTTGGCGCATTCAATCATACTGTAGAACTGCTCAACCGCTCTTAAACAGAGGAAATTTTTCCCCCCAGTCTTATGAGAATTTATTTAATTATTTGTAAACAAGAATTTTTCAACGGCAACTAGGCGAAGAAAAAATATGGAGGAATCTGTAGGAGACCGTATTCGTGCTGTTCCACAAACACTATTAAACACCGGAAGAGTATCACCACAAAAACATGGCAGCAGCTGCACGAGCTCAAAATAATTGCAAATACTAAGTTGATTCTCCGTTTGCACATAATTTTACAATAACAAACACTTACCATTTACAAGGATGCAAAGTGTACAGCCCGAAGATGCTCTATGGAGAAGTTCCGCCAGTGATTCCTGGGCACTGCAAAAAATTAGAACGTTAAGAGATGGCTACGAATTATATTTTTAGTAAATTATTTACATATAGTTCCAGTAAAATTAAATGGTTAGGGACTGGTAGAGATAAAACTATGAAACGCTAGTTTCATAAAAATTAATTTTATGGTTTCTAAGTGTATTACGACTTCAGTTGTTCAGTTTAATTAAAAAAAACTATAATACAGTTTAATAGCGAAATAATGTCTATACTTTGGTTGAGAATTGTATCCATGTAATAATACATGAATTCGACCTGTGGGGACCACCTAGATCACCTGATCTTACACCACTAAATTTTTATTTACATTAAAAAAAGTTTAACTCACTAACAATACGAGATCTCCAAACTGGAGTTAGGGGTTCTCAACAAAATTGACTCCTACAGGGTACATCGAAATATAAACAAAGCAACACACGATATGACTATTTTTCAGAATGATCCGGTATAATTTACAAGATCTTTTTTTAATGAAACGATGAAATCTCTTAGAAATTTACAGCAGTTCTTATCCTATCCTATCCTATAACAAAGCGCAACTTATTACCAATACACAATGTCTGTTGGCATTCAAAAGCAATCTCTCAGTGTACCTTAGTATATTTGAACTCTAGAAGATGTTTCAGTTGAGATAGCAAGACTGAAGTCTCTTGCCTTCTTACGTCTGGTAATAGGATGACTGGCATTGCATTCAATGCGGTGAAAGGAAGAACATACAAAAAACTATTAAAAAAAAATGAGGAATTGTAAATGTTACAGATGGTGCACAACTAAAGGTAGTATTCGTTGCCCCGCTCGCTGCTTATCTGAATATAAAATAAATAAAAACGGTACACCGGGATTGCTGAGTAAATTATACAGAAAATTACATACATTTTTGTCTTTTTTACGATTAAACTAATCTCACTTTTGCCGCAGATAATAAAAATGCTCTCTTAAAAAGATAATTAACATTACAAGGTCAGATTGTGTTACCGATAATACATAATTTGAATATAGCGTATACAGGCTGATTCGGAAATATGTATATCCAGAGTTTTCTAAGGCAGATTCCTCACAACCAAAATAAGAAAAAAGGTGCCTGGAAATATAATTTTTTTTTTCCTTTCTTTTCTATGGTGGCGTATAAAAATAATGTAAAAAATATGAAATTACAACCACGCCGCAGTAATTTTTCATCTATATTTCTCTTCTAGAACTATTACTATTATAAATCTTAGTAGAGGCTGGTGAAATTTAGGTGAGTCATATGTTAATTGGAGGTTGGGACCCAAGCGATATTTTAAGGCATAACTATCAAGACTAAATTTTGGCAGGGAAAGTGCAATTGAAATTTGCGAAAAAAGTAGTAAAAATTATCCCTCAGGTTATTTTTCAGACAATTTGTAAAATATTTGGAAACCATTCTGTCCAGAATTAGTTAGAAAGTATGTCGCCAGATTTCAAATTGCGTGCGTGCGTGCATGCGTGCGTGTGTGTGTGTGTATCCGCGATAACTCAAAAAATACGAATGGGAGACTTCCCAAAATGGGCAGTTAAGATTTTAAACAACATTTTAGGTGACACATTAAATTTGGTAAATGTGGTACCACCAGAAGAGACATAATGATCGAAAGAAAAAAGATACAATTTCGGGAAAAAAAAATTTATTGCATTTCTGGATGAATCTCGACGAATTATAATGAAAATATCTGATGTGGCTAGCACATAACTTTCTTGGAGGAGGGTTCAAAACGTATATATCAGTCAAAATCGCGAGGTAAAAAAAAGCCACGATTATTATACTTCCTTATATTAGGTACAAGAAAGTAAACATAAATCTAAAATAAAATTTCACCAATCGCCTCTGCTTTTCTTAATATTTTAAGTTAAAGGGGATACATTACTTTATGAAAATTGTGTATTTTACACGACTGGCGAAAACTCTTAAAATTTTTAAACAAAAGAAGCATCATCTTATCTTATTCCTGTTTCCTTTTTGTATCTAAAGGTTCCAAGAACTGCATAAAATGAACTTAAAATGAACACATCTAAAATTGTTTCGATTATAGGTGCGAAAAATATCCAAGTATTTGACACTTTTAAGTACACTAGTAAATCAATGGAAGACCACCCATTACAAGCTAGTAAATAACACGTTCTCGACCAGGATGATTGGCATGAGTGAAGACAGAGACGGACTCTGATACAAAAACACGTTTATACACTACATACAATCTGCTTTTTTTTTGTAAAGTCGTAGCTTTACAAACAAAAGTGTAGTTTGACAACATGTCAAATAATTATTGGTGCTTTCGTTTTGTGCTTTGAGACAGAAAAATAACAAAAGACGGACGATTCTTGGAAATACTAGAAAGGAGACTGATGTTAAGGAGGAATAAAAATATTTGGGTATTGTTTTTAATATTACATATTAACTAGCTAAAATCGGGTCTGTTCAGTGACCATTCCGCTCACCCGATCTAACACCCTTAGAATTTTTATTACGGAGTTATATTTAAAGAAAAAAATGTACCGTACTATGCCACAAAATGTAGAAGTACTAAAAAGGAGTGTGCAACTCAGTTGTATACGAAACAGAGTTGTAGAGTAGTCAGAAATCATGGCAGAGATTTTGAACATTTCTAAACGAGTGTTTAAATTGTCCATAATCCAACACGATATAAGGAACGGAAAAAACAAGAGTTTAAGAAGGCTGGTATTTCGCTGTAGATGCTTACTGGTGTCTGAGGGACGATTCTTAAATCATAAATGCTATACTACATGTAATCGTGTCAAAATGATAAAATTTTAAATCTATGAGAGATAGAGGGTTGATTTTCCGCTTTGAACCACACTACTCCGCAGTACATTTCTCGACGAAACGAATAAAACAAGTTCCAACCCCCTATATGCAATAGGGGATGATATATTCAATTTTTACTTCTTCCAACCCTAATTTTCAACATGAAATTCTAAATATCTCGGTTCGTATGGGAGATAGAGAATTGATTTTTTTCCCCTAGGATCCCACGCACCTGGCGAATCGAATACATGCAATAGAGTATTAGACATTCAATTTTTACTTCTTTCAACCCTAATTTTCAACATAAAATGTTAAAATATCTCAGTTCGTATGGAAAATAAATCTTAACGCCTAGTAGGATTTTTCCTGACAAATCGAATAACCGAAATTTGAACCCCCTATCCACAATAGGGGATTAAATATTGAATTTTTTGTACTTTCATGACTCTATTTCAATACAAAATGCTAAATATCTCAGCTCCTATAGGAAATAGGGGGAGGGGGAGGCGTTGCGGACAAAACTTTTAATATATTGTCCCGAATTCCATGCGGATGAATTCGCCGGTAAACAATTAGTTACGTATAAATAGAGACCGGATTTAGGTTGAATATAGGAAAAAATTATATTTAGGATTTGCGGTATTTAGGCAGATGTTTAGCCGAGCTCATTTTTAATACTTAAGGGTGGTGTTTCACAATACTATATTCGCAGTTGCTTATTTACGGCGCCCACGCCCATTATAATAAACTCAAGGAATTTGCCTTAATTATAAATCAAAATTGCATTGTTTCTCGCCTGGTAGGCTAGTCCGCCCCTGAACGGAAGAATGATGAACATTATTACAACCCCGAACAATATCCGCTGTAGACTGCCTTATTTCCAGCACTTGCTCTTGGATTTCATGCTTGCTCTTGGATTTCATGAATTCACGTAAATTTGAGTAAAATTGAGGAAATTGAACGCAATGGAAAAAATAATTATTTCCCAGCGGATTTCACCACGGAATATCAAAATCAATTTATGTACATACTGTACTTTATGTATGTCTTTAAAACTGGCCAAATAATACGTGCTGAAATTGTTTGAAATCCCAATTGTTTTAACAAAAGAAAAATTATAATGAAAAAGTTCTGTTTGTAGAGTACCACAATGTTTTATTTGTTTTTTGTAAATAACGCTGCCAGTGAAGGGGAAAGGTAAAGAACGAGATGGACAGAAAATCAATCATCATACATTAAAATTTCCATATGCATGGATGGAATGAATGTGGATGTAATGGTTCGATCAACCAAACATAGTGGAACTGGGGCGGAATTATTTAACGGAATCCACTCACTTTTGCTTTTGATGTAAAGGATTTTCAAATAGGCACAATATTAATAATTGTAATAATGATATACACTAGGACCTAGAGTCATTTTATAAAGTACTGTTTATATCCAAACAGTGGTCGACAGTGATTTTGTTAAATATACAATTTTTGCTGTTTCTTTTATTTTTGGAGGTACTGATTCTGATAGAATAATAATCTATTTACAATAATAACAATTACAATTAAGGCAGTTACAATAAATAAATACACATCTAAATATAACTAAAAATATAGTAATTAAATCTATACAGTTGTTAACTGAAATAATGTTAATTATTATATTTAATAGTTAGAATTTCGTAAATGAATATTACATACACAATGAGCTTATTTTGAGAAACAGACATAATAAGACAATAAAACACATATAATTAATAAGTTAAATATGAGGTACATTTGGAATATAAATTTGAAATATACGAATATAAACATAAATCGTATAGAAAACGCTAGTCGAGGAAATAAAGCACTAAAAACGGCTCAACCGCCGAAATTTCCGCAGCAAGACAGATTTTAATGCGGTTTTTTGCATTCGATTCGTGAGAGCATCAGGAAAATTTGTGAACTAATCTGATGAATAGCAAATATAAAATTGCATATTTGCATTGTAAAAATGCATTGTTCAAAGTGCATTTAGAATAATTAATTTGCAACTCGGTAAAAATTGATTGAAATGAGTCCAAATTTGTTACTCGGGGGTTTTCGGGGTCGCTGAACACGAATATCACAGCGGCAACGGCCCCCAAGGTACCTGAAGCCCAGGGTGGATACTATTTACCTCATCTCCTGAAATTTCATGTGAATTTGTAATATATTTAGTTGAAACTCAATACTCGGGGATTTTCGGGGTCGCTGAACACGAATATCACGGCGGCAACGACCTCCGAGGTACCTGGAGCCCAGGGTGGACCTCATCTACTGGAACTTCTTATGATGGCGGACTATTGCTGGATGCTCAAAAGAGATTTGCCTGCTCATGGGAGGAAAAGGAAAAGAATGCCCTTGCACAGGTGTTTTGAATACAAACGGGTCCACCGCCCTTGGTAGCGACGCTCCATCCACCGGAGATTTTGGTGGAATTTTTCTCCTTGCTCCTCACTATAATCCCCAAGATTATCCGGGATATAGTCCGCATGCGAAGGCAGGAAATGTAATTTTTCGTACAAGATTTTCTACAGTTTGCCTGTAGATTAAGGTCAATGCGAGTACTTCTAATGAAAAGTGAGATGCAGCCGGATGCACACTACATACACAAACAAAGATGAATAAAGGAAAAACCCTCAGGCAGATTTTTTGTGGATGCTCAACATGGACTTGCTTGTTTCGGGGGGAAATATGGTTTGGAAAAATGGAGGCTGAGTGGGGCGGACAAAAATACATACTAACACAATAGTAGAGTCACCTGAACGTCATTCAATATTCTTTGCTCCAAGTTTTGGGCAATTTTGAGCCATTTGTTGGCTTTGACCGGTTGGGCTAATTCTGACCCCATATTTAGATCCAGCGGTCAAAAATACACACCGATATAAGGGTAATGTCACTTCAATATCATGACTCCCCCAGATTTTGGCGAATTTCCGGCCATTTGTTGATTTTTCAGGCCAATTTTGACCCGATAGACCAATTTTGACCTCGGATTCGGGTTCAGCGGGTGAAAATACATACCGGTATATAGGTCGGTCCCCGAGTACACGACCTTTTTTTTTGTGTGCCTGTGAATTATTCAAAACAGCCCGATACACTGTAAGTTTTTGCCATTCAATATTTTGGTAGGTAAATATAAATACAAATAAGTGTACAAAATGTGGCAGAGAGGAAGCTGTAAAATATCAAGCTGTTTGTATAGGTTTTGCCCTTGCTCAATGATATCAATCATCTTGTAATTTGGTCGGAATCATGTGCCGGCGAAAAAATTTTTTTAACATTCATTGTCTCTACCAACTTCTAACTTTCAATGGATTATTCAAGGCTATTGGTCACAAATTCCCGGAGGTTGGTTATAGTTACCTAGATTACAACAGATATTTTGGTCGGAAAATATAATTAGAAAAGTGGAAAATGTTTACGTGCCTGAGCAATACCACGACCTAATAAAATCTGCAAGCCCAAAAAACAACTCTATGTGCGTTGACATGAAAAATTACTCTTATAATTTCGAAGAGTTTTCAGTAAGATTAAACTTGTTCAAAAAAAAAAAGAATAGTCTGGACGAAAATATAAACTTCAGAGACTATATTAAATGAATTAGGAATCAAGTAATACGGACACTATCAATATAAAGAAAGCCTCGATGTGTATACACCATTTCTGAAGGTGGGCTGATTAAAGAAATGAAACTGGGAAGGTCAGAAGGAAAAAATTAATCCCAACAGATTTTTAGAGAAAAGAGAATGGGACTAACAGTTGAAAAATTGGACAATTTACGTGAACTAATGAAATTCATAAGAGAAGAATACAAATGAAGAAGTCTTTGAACGAAAGGAAAAAAGTCCAAAGAAAAAAAGAGAAACTAATTAGTTTTAAAAATATAATTATAATATTAATTTTTAATATTGAAATAAAACATGTTTGGAATCATAACACCCTTTTTCAATTTTGCTGATTTCCCTGTATAAGAATATACTTTTTTTTTTTGGAAATTCAGCCTACTGAGCTGTTGTTTTTTAATAAAACAAAATAAATAAAAAATTATAACAAATAACGAATTTTTAACTACAATAATAATTGTAAAGCTTCTGAGGAATGCTAGAAACTTCTGAGGAGTGCCAAAAATTTCTGAGGAATGCCAAAGATTTCTGAGGAATGCCAAAAATTTCTGAGGAATGCCAAAAACTTCTAAGGAATTCCATATGCTTGTACACCAAATTTCCAAATAGGTTTACCCCTCGGGTTAAACTAATTGTAATAATTATTATATAGGTATTTTTCTCGAAAAATATCATTTTGGTCTGCAAAGAAAATCCGTACTTAGTTTTCATTTTTCAGTGTTATCATTTACATTCTCGTGATTTCCCCGAGGTGAGCACGTGCAAACAACTTCGTTTCACCGAAAAACTAGAAGTCATACAGCAAGTTTCGGTCTTGCGAAACTATTGAGAAATAATTTAACAAAAAAAATACATTTACTTTTAATGTCTTGATAACTTTTGCTTTCTAACGTTTATTTCTAATCTATATTTACATTTTTTTTTTCAATAATCTTCACGCTTTGAAAATATTTGCATAAATAATATACTCTAATCAGTGCTTGTCACTTAAAAGTTATGTCAAAATATGTAAAAATACACTGATAATTGAGATAACATTCAAAAAGTCGATATTTCTGCATGAATACCCTACATACATATATATGCAAATTATACACAGAAATGTGTCTTATAAAAATTTGCTTATATTTATCGCAAACTACAAATCGTGTTACAAATTATGATAAAGTAAATATGTCCGGTGATATCGCAGTTTTATTATAATTTTTCACATGTGATTTCCGACACCACAATGTTATATGAACATAATATACAAAGTGAGTCATGATGAATGAGACATAAGAGATGGAGATTCTTTGGCTCAAAATATGAAGATCTAACCAAATATGCCTCAGCAAAATGTTCCTACTTAATGAGACACAGTCTTAAAGTACATTTTTTAAATGATTTTTTGGGTATAACTCAGAAACTACCTGACGTATCAAGCCCAATATCAAAATTTTCTTTTAGGTTTGACCTAAGGTTTTCACATACAATATATTAAATCAAGAAAATGTGCTCTATTCTTTTCAGACCTGCTCCCGCCGCGCCGCAGGGCGGCCAACTTGTTGGCTCTATGGAATTGACATTGGCGTTTCATTGGCACGCCAAAGTCGTTTGCACTGTATGCGCAGGTGTAGCATTATGAAAAAATGCATGATTTACAGCACCTCTATTACTGATTTTTTGCTATAAAAAGGACCCTAGCTGGTTAGAACAAAAACAACGCACACTGGGTAGCAGAGACAATGATTATTCACTGGAATCTTAGATTTTCTTACAAAAATTAAATCTATTGGGAAAAACGTATTTTTATACCATGGCCACTCTGCAGTCCTGAGTTGAATCCAGTGGATCACTTTGTGTAGCCATAAGACTGCACCACAATGGCCGAAGTCAATTTAATAATATTGAGCAGCCAGGATAAGGTGTACCCAATAGCATGGACCATATATAGTTAGAGGAGAATAGTAAGGCTGTACGAGGAGACCAAATTCAAGGGGTATGTGCTAGAGTTCATTACCTACTTATTAACTGAATCTTCAGTGTTTGAAACTGATCTTTTTTTATGATTCAATAATACATACCTGTTACATTTATCCTGCAAGGATAATTTCATTACTGCCTACCACCTAATTAGTAATTTCTAGTGAAATGTCCTCTACCATTTACCTGTTATGATTTTTTTATTATAAATTATTTTTCTAGTTCGTATTGTTGATTGTCGTTACTTAAGATGTAATGTATACGCAGTAGAAGGATTATTAGAAAATGGTTCTTGTATTTTGACATTTCGGTAATTTGTTCGCAAATTAGAACCAATTCTATTGTCTACGTAACTAAACCAAGTTTATTAAAATCGTCTGAGAAATAATGAAATGGCAAGTAGGCCTATTTTAATTCGCTGTATCTCCATAATCAATGAAACAGATTTAATATCATAGTATTAAAATGTAGAGGAAAATTCATTCTTCCGAAATCTGTCATTAGTTGTGTCATTTTGACAAATTTCAATTTAAAATAACGAGCGCAAAGGAAGGCCTATTTTCAATTGCGTCCGCCATCTTGAATTTTAATATTCCGACCATCTTGACATTTGGAGTTTGTAGCCTATTTAATCGGCTAACTATTGACACTAAGTTTAATAAAATCGGCTGAGAAACAAAAATTTTGGAAAACAAAACAAAAAGTATGATTTTTTTCGGCCAACACGGTAATGTTGCATATTTTGAAATCAGAAAAGGAAGGGAAATTCGATTCTTAAATAAAATATAGGGTATACCATTAAAAAAATTACGTTATAATAATAATATAATAATATTTATTTACAAAAAATAGCTAGATAAATACAAATGGGTACAAAAATTTGAATTACAAATATTAAGTACAAAATACAAGATAATGAGACATAATCTGGATTTCGCAAATAAATATAGAAAATCCATTTAGGCTTATTCAAAGCCTGTCTATGGATATATTTCACTCAAGTAAATGCAAAAAATACAGAAAAAAATTCAGCAAATCATTTAAATTTTAAGTGATTCAAGACAACATAAAAAAATAAAGAATAACTGAATAGTAGAAAAATCAAATAAAATAAAACAAAATAAAGTTAATCGATTTGAATAAATAAATAAATTGCCATTTCTTTATCTCAATGACATACTATATAGTTAAAGGGAAAAACATAAATAATTTAAAATATTAATTCAATGGAGGGTCAATAATATTATGCAATAAATTTCTATCGTTTGAAGTAATCCATGTTTTTAACTTCTTTTTTAAAAAGTTGCACTGTTTTTATGCTTTTCAGAAAGTTTGGTAAAATATTAAAAAGTTTCGGTCCAATATAGAGAAAACATCGTTGGCCAATACTTTTATATGCCCTAGATAAAACTAAGTGGAGAGCTTCTTTATTTCTAGTGTTACGCTCATAACTAATCTCACTTACATATTGTTTATTTTTAAACAAAAATAATAAAACCGTTTTAGAGAATAGCTGCCTTAAATCTAATATATTCAATTCTGAAAACAGTTGTTCTGTGGGGTATCTAAAGGGTTTGAAAAAAAATAATTTTTAAAATTTTCTTTTGAATTATCTCAAGAGGTTCCAAATATGTTTTTCTTACTCCTCCCCATCCAATTATACCATATTGTAAAATGGCTTCTGTGAAGGCGTAATATAATATTTTGAGCTGATACAATGGAAGAATTTGTCGACATTGGTAAAATTTAAACATTAGGCCACGAATTTTTGTTTTAACATTGTTTACGTGTACGTCCCATCTTAGGTGTGTATCGATGAAAATGCCAAGATATTTGATTGACCCAGTAAAAGAAATAACAAGATTATCAATTGATATAGTGCTGAACTCAGGTAGGTATCTTCTATAGGAAGTGAAAGGTAAAATTTTAGTTTTATTAATATTAACTGTCAATAAATTTGCACTAAACCAATTTAACACTCTCCTTAAGTCCCTTTCGACCAGTTCCTTTACATCAGCCCAAGAATGTCCAGTATACAAGATAACAGTATCATCAGCAAAAGAAATGATAGTTCCAGAGGAATCTAACGTAAATAAGCTGTTTAAATATATAGTAAATAACACAGGCCCTAAAACTGTACCCTGTGGTACACCACAGGTCACAGTATCTTCATCACTAAACACATTATTTATTTCAACTTTTTGTTTCCTTGATTCTAAATAGTTTTTAAACAGATTAAGAACGTTCCCTCTAATTCCGATGTTTTCCAATTTATCCAGCAAAAACCCATGACTTACGGTATCAAAGGCCTTTGATAGATCGATAAAAACACCCAGGCATGGTTTTTTATTGTCGATTGCACTGTATATTAATGAAGTCAGTTCAGCAATTGAGTCTTGAGTTGACAGATTTTTTCTGCTGGCTAAAATTTTATTTTTATCTAAATAATTTACCAAACGCAATTTTATAATTTTTTCAAATAATTTCGCAATCGAGGATGTTAACGAAATCGGGCGATAGTTTGAAATATTCGTTTTACTGCCTCTTTTGAACAATGGTTTAACCGTTGCAATCTTAAAATGTGAGGGAATCTTTCCACATTCGATGCATTTATTTATAATAAAGCATAAAGGTTCAGCAATAAAATCAATTGTTGTCTTCAATATTTCATTTTTTATACCGTCTGGGCTCGGTGCTTTATTATTTTTAAGTTCCAAGACTACTTGTTTAATTTCTCTTACGTTAGTATAGTCCAAATACATAGAATGAGGAAAATTCACATTTTCATTTTCTAATGGTACCTGAACAATCTCAGATGCAAGCCTTTCGCCAATATGAGAAAAATATGTATTAAACTCGCAAGCTATGTGATGAGGATCTGTTATTTCATCACCATTCTCTGTTATAATTTTATTTACATTTTTTTCATCGGTTTTGTAATTGTTAGTAAAATCTTTCACAACATTCCAAAGAGTTTTATTACAATTTGTGTTGCAGTCTATTTTCGATTTAAAGTAATTATATTTTGTTTTCTTTATTAATGAATTTAGTTTGTTTCTGTAAATAATATAGTCACGTTTTATTTGTTCATTCTTTAATATCGAAGCTACATGTTTTTCTCCAAATGTTTGTTAAAATCTTTGAAAATTTTGAATAAAGAAGACAAGGGGAGGTGAATTCATGCAGAATCACCGACCCTTGTTTGTGGAATACTTTACTGAAAACAAATAAAAAGTCATGAAAATACAACAGTCTTCTAGGTTCACAGTTTACTCGTCACGTAGCATCGAGTTTTTTGGATTCATCAATAATTTGGCGCCTTTTGATACTAAAGAGCGTTTTTGGTATAGATCAATGGTGACGTAGTTTGTGTTTATGCAAAACACAGTTACAGAAAAATGAAACGCTGGTTGGCTAATTTTAAAACGGTCATTCCTCCTCAATTAAAACAGCTAGTTTTAAAATGGTTTTAATAGTCACGGCGCGGGTAAAATTCCAATTCAACAGCGAATTGTTTTTCTAGGTTTGAGAGACATTGTAATATGGAAAACAGGCATGATCGAACCTCAAACAAATTCTGGTACGGATTTATTTTAATAAACACCGCCCAATATAAATTCACATTCTGAACACGCAACTGAAGTTTTTAACTTTCATTGTTTTGTAAATACCAGTAACGGATTCCAAATAAGTTGACGCCGTTTTCATTTCACTTAATATTATTATAATTTACGTAGTTTTGCATAACACATTGTATAAAAAATTAGCAAAGATAACACAGCCCCACAAAAAAAAAATTCTGACCTAGCAACGAGACGAGTATATCCTTATGTATTTTTGATCGCTAATTCCGAATCCGGGGTCAAAAAAGTCGTACACGCCAAAAAAAAAATTTTAGAGCCAAAAAACACCCCCTGAATCGTTTTGTTTAATATTTTCGGGAAAAATTTAATGTATTACGATAAAAATAAACGTGAATTGCAGCGTTTACCCTATCGACATGAAACGCACCCCCATAGAGGGTGAGAACCACCCTCATCTGCCATCAAACCAATTGATAACGACAATGACTGAAAAACATCTAAAAATGTTTAAGTTTCGATAGGTTTGCAATAAACTGACGTAGAATTCACGTAATACCCCAAAACTACCCCTATAGCGTTATGAAAAACAACCCTTAATTTCAATTACAGAAAAGAGAAAGGAAAAAAACGTAAAATTTGATAACGATTTCATTATATGGATGTTCTTATTTGCAGAGATCCTTATGGCTAGGATATTAGCAGTCATTTGTCACCAATCTTAACACCATTTGGGTATAAAACGCATCCCTGAAGGGCGTGAGAAGTACTCTTACGTTAGCAGCTTTTAATTCTTCTTTTTTTAATCTTTTTTTTATGGTATCTTTTAACTTTATTTTCAAACGATCTTCTTACCGACTGTCGTTTGTGTTGTCCTTTCGTGTCTCTTTTCAGAGACCAACAGTAGTCTGCTATCATGTGTTCGTCATATCTTCCTTGATATCGTTTTTTCCATTTCAGCTATGTCCTGGTGGAAACGTTTCCCGTGTTCTTCACTATAGTCACCTAAATTTTCCGGGAAATAATCAAGATGGGAATCAAGAAAATGAATTTTCAAACTCATATTACACCCTGGATTCTTGAAATTTTTTATCATTTCCTCGACAAATTCCTTGTACTTTTCAGCTTTTTTATTTCCCACAAAATTTTCCGTTACTTTCTTAAAACTTAGCCATGCTTTTTTTCTCTTTTGGTATCATTTTAGTTATGAAAACATCATCCTTCATGATTTTTCTAATTTGTGGTCCATTAAAAATACCCGCATTTAACTTGGCATCGGAGATTTCAGGAAATTGATTGCATAAGTAAATAAAGCATTCTCCTTCTTTATTAAGTACTTTCATGAATTGTTTCATTAGCCCAAGCTGTTGGTGTCTGAAAAGAGACACGAAAGAACAACACAAACGACAGATAGTAAGAAGATCGTTTGAAAATAAAGTTAAAAGATACCATAAAAAAAGAAAGATTAAAAAAAGAAGAATTAAAAGCTACTAACGTAAGAGTACTTCTCACCCCCTTCAGGGATGCGTTTTATACCCAAATGGTGTTAAGATTGGTGACAAATGACTGCTAATATCCTAGCCATAAGGATCTCTGCAAATAAGAACATCTATATAATGAAATCATTATCAAATTTTATGTTTTTTCCTTTCTTTTTTCTGTAACTTAAACATTTTTAGATGTTTTTCAGTCATTGTCGTTATCAATTGGTTTGATGGCAGATGAGGGTGGTTCTCACTCTCTATGGGAGTGCGATTCATACCGATAGGGTGAGCGCTGCAATTCACCTTTATTTTTATCGTAATACATTCAATTTTTCCCGAAATTATTAAACAAAACGATTCAGGGGGTGTTTTTTTGGCTCTAAAAGTTTTTTTTTGGGGTGTACGACTTTTTTTGACCCCGGATTGGGAATATTCGCGATCAAAAATACATAAGGATATACTCGTCTCGTTGCTAGTTCAGAAAACTTTTTTTTTTGTGGGACTGGTGTAATCCATTTGATTATCAATTTCCTTCACGTGAATACGCTTTGATCTGGCTGCTGCGGAAATGGTCATAGTAAAGCAAATCAGTACAAAAGGACATGAGAAGAAACGTGTTATTTAAATGAAACAGAGTAAGGCTGGAAAAATATATAATACAGGGTTGACTTAATTATGTTACCAGTTTAAAAACGTAATAACTTTTGAACAAATCGAAATTCATATTTAATTTTTGTTACAACTTATTCTACGAATATTTGTATTTTATATTTTAAATACGTGATCTATTTTATATGTCCACCATTTTCGGTACCACACGCACGAACTCGTTGGGTGAAATTACCTATTACATTACGCAAAATTTCCTCGGCAATGGAGTGAATGTTGTGTGTTGTTGAAACGTTCGGAAAAAACTTTTTCTTTTAGGTAGCCCCATAAGAAAAATCTGGGGCAGTTAAATCTGGGCTCCCTGACGGCCAGGAAATGTCTCTAAAACGCGAAATTAAACGCCCAGGAAACAATTGACGTTGTGCTCCTAAAGATAGGCGAGCGACAGAGCTGTCACAATTACCCATTAAAAGTAATTGAAGTACTAATTACCAATTATCAATCAAAGTAGTAAATATTTCCATTACCAATTACTCCTCATTTTACACAGTACTTCAAGTATCAATTACTCGTTGAAAATAATATTTAATTGAATTACTTTGAATGTAATTGAATTACCAAAAATAATTGAAATATCGACTGAAAATAAAAGAAATTCAAATACCTACCAAACAAAGAGGCACAATGTACATGTATTTTTAAATAATTATTAGGTCATTCAAACACGTATGTAGGTAATATTCTACCAAGCTATTTTACATATATAGGTACTAAATTTAAAATAAAAGTTTCATGTCAAAAAGAAATTATTGTGTTGACAAGAAATGGTCTACACACAGACATACATACAGACAGACATTTTTTATTCGATATTTGAGTTCAACGTGAAACGTGTGCAAAAATTTTGTTTCTACAATCATTATTAAAAAATGTTGTCAGTGTAACTAATATTAATAGGTATTTGATTAAATCAAATAGGTAAAATAATAGATATTGCCAATATCGGAGATATATGTAGAACATATATTAATATTTAAAAAATAGTAAAGAACAAATTTATTATTTAATATTTACTTATCTTGCCAGGCAATTTTTTAAGAATTAAAAACACAAGGACACAAATAATTAAAAACATGGTTTTCTTGCAATCACAGCTACTGTATACTGTGTAGTGCACTGGATAACTGAAAGAAAACGAAAATACTGTCAAACGACAAGCTCAAACAAGTTATTAAAGCCGAGTGCGTTGCGATTTTTCTCGGAATATTTTCGATACAATTTCAATTATTTTAAGGTAATTAAAGTATCTGAAAGGAATTGAATTACCCAAAAGGAATTGAATTATTTGTTCAGTATTTCAATTACCAAAAACAATAAAACAATTACCAACTACAATTACTTTTACAAAAGTAATTCAAATACCAATTATTTTAAGGCGTCCAAAAAAAGTAATTGAATTAAAGTAATTTAATTACTTAAAAATAATTAAATTACTATTTCAATTCTTTTAATTGAAGTACCTGACAGCTCTGGCGAGCGGTATGTGCAGTTGCTCCATCTCGTTGGAACCACATATTTTCTATATCTCATCATTGTAATTCCCGTAAAAGAAAATCATTTAACATCTCTATGTAAAGGTCTGAATTTACCATTACTGGCCGATCGTTTGAGCCCTCAAAGAAATAAAATCTGATTTTCTGAATTATTTAATTAATGGGATGAATAAATGTAATATTATTATTATTATTGTTCTCGAAATATGATGCCTCAATCTGGTTAGCACATTTACTAACAAATTATGATACAAGTAATCTTGTAATTGAACTCTGGCCACTTGCGTGGAAGGACATGATACAATCCTCCAGGATACGTGAGCCAATGAAAACGCCGACGGAAACGGGTTTCATATAAACATAATTACTAATTTATTACGGCAATTTTCAAGGAATTTTTTTACTATTAATCAAATTAAAATATTGATTATTATAACTTACGAAGTAAGCACTGCATAATTATAAATATACCACAAAGGTCAGCCGTCTTCAGGTGTTTTTAAAAAACGTAAATATAATTTTACCTGATTTATTCTAAGCAAGCAGCTAACTAATGTTTTCAGTACTTCGCTGGGTTAATGCAGAATTGGTCTATGTAAAATTTTTGTCAAAATGAGCTTTTTTACGGCTATGTCTACTCCAGGTGTTAAGGAATTTGCTGGAGAAATATCCAAAATGTATATCCATTGTAGAATAAATATTAGAACCAATTAAAATAGTTTAATGCAGAAAGAAGCTTAGTTGAATATACATTACTTTGACTGTTAGATTTCGGGCTTTTAGATTTTTGGCCCTTTATAAAAAAATAACTGTACTGACATCAGGACAACATTTTCCATAAAATTAGCTATCACTCGACTTGGTAAAAGACAAATTTACTTATTGAGGTAGTTATGACGTAAAATTGACTGGAAAAATACACTTCCCATAGAAATTTACCTATTGGTTTTACTTTATACTTAAATTTACGTAAATAATACCTATAAATCTACCTCATACACAATTTTGCTTAAAAGTACTTTTAACTAACACAGCAAGGGAAAAACAACTAAATATATCTACCACAAATTACTTTAAAAGTAAATTTCTCTTAAAGAAAGGTGGTAAAATTAAGTCATATTTACCTTTTTGGTGACTGGAAATCGGCATAATGGTAGTATATTTTGACTAGGTAGATTTTGTTGGAAATTCTACGTAATTTATACCTACACAGTAATCTATTTGGTCGCCTTTATTACGCTCCTTTAAAGTAATATTAGGTCGACAACGTCGATGAACTCTACCTAGCTTATCTACCCGATTTCAACCATTTAGTCAATTAAACTTTGTAGTTACATTTTCAAAGGCAGTTAACCTTTAAAGTCAAATTAGCGTAAGACGCCATATTATTTACCACAGTTGAACCAAAAGTATAACATACTTTTGGCTCAAACTATAATTATAATTTTTACTTCCTCACGCCTCAGTGAGAAAGTTATGTATTCGTTAAAAAAATTTTAAAACTTTTATTGCATTTCTGGACGAATCTCGACGAATTATGACGATATGCAAAATTTCAGACAAAAAAAATCTTCTGTCTGTGTGTCTATCTGGTTCACGATGGCAGCTACAGTTTTTGAGATAAAGCTTTCAAATTTGGTACACACATTCTAGAGGTCAAGGAAGAGATTGTGTTGGTTGATGAGCAAAATCGGTCCCAACTTTTAAAACGTCAAAAAATTTGACTTTTTTGAAGCGTCAAAGTGACTTTTTGAAACGTCAAAAAATGCGACTTCTTTGAAACGTCAAAATTACTTTTGTGAAACGACAAAATGCGACTTCTTTGAAACGTCAAAAAGTTTAGACTATTTTCTTGGCTGAAAATCACACAAACCCGTCTTATAAAATTTAACAGCGTTTATTCTACAGTGTTGTATCGAAGTGTTAAAAAATGATCAACTTTTAAACAACACACAATTCGCCCAAACAGCTTACAGAAGAACTTTTTGTGCCCATAATCAAAAACTTGATGCATGATATACTTTTTATTTTATTTATACCCGGCAGATATCTGCAAAAAGTTTTAATAAAAGCACCGCAAGTTGAAGTTACATACAAAGTATATACGAGAAACAATCTTTTTTTTTTCATTTTCTTTTAATGAAAAACTAGAATTTTAATTGGTATTCGTATCTCCTTTAACAAAAAATGAGGTTAACCCAAAAATGCAAAACTGTTCCCATAGAAAGCTATGACATCTCTGGCAATGGTCGTAAATAATTTTGTAACACTTCAATTCAACACCCTGTAGAATGACCAGTGTAATGATTTTTCAACAAGATGGGGCAATCCTCACTTTGAATTATAAGTCAGAAATTATTTAAATAATGGTTTTCCAAACAGATGGATAGGACATAGAGGAGCCGTAGAGTTGCCGGCCCGGTCACCTGATTTGACTTCCCTGTTACTGTTTTACGGGGTCACATAAAAGACCAAATGTACAAGGAACAACCAAACGATTTGGACGATCTGAGAGCTCGAATTGTTGAAGCTATGTGGGCAATAGGAGATGAAGTATTTACGAATGTAAGGCGATCATTTATGGAGAGCTTTTTATACCTCGTATGCAGAAAAATAAAAAACAGTGTACCATTTGAAAAACAAAGTTGATTGCCACAGAAACGACATTACGGTAGATAAAAAAATCCAAGGTCACCAGAATATGTAAAAAAAAATAATAAAAAAAACTTATTTCAAAAGTTTCTCCATTAACCAAATAATTAATAAATATAGTTTAAAAAAACTAAAAAACACGCTTTTACAGCACATCAAACTAAAAAGTGAAAAATAATTATTAATATAAACTGAAAACAATAATGAACGAAAAATACTAGTATTATTGTGAAAAAAGCGTGGGTTGCTCGATATACGAAAAATATGGCACAAAGCGCCCCACGCTTTTTTTCACAATAATACTAGTATTTTTTGTTCATTATTGTTTTCAGTTTATATTAATAATTATTTTTCACTTTTTAGTTTGATGTGCTTTAAAAGCGTGTTTTTTAGTTTTTTTAAACTATATTTATTTTTCACTTTTTAGTTTGATGTGCTGTAAAAGCGTGTTTTTTAGTTTTTTTTAAACTATATTTATATTGCTTATTGATGCTGATATTATAAGATATTACGATCCAACAGATACTTCTGAAAATATATATATATATATATATATTTTTTCAGCCATAGACAAGATTTGAACTCACGCCCGAGGAGTCCGTCGTTTCGCGTCGACTAAGACTTGTGCCTTAGCCCGCTCGGCCATCGAACGAACTGAGAATCACGGAATGTACTAACAGTAATAAGCCACTTGCTCTCACGCAGAGGATACGTGAGGAAAGGAAATTATTTAATTCTGGCGATCCTGATCAGGATAATGATATAAACTTATCAAATTATTGTATTGTTACCGGTTCTTCGTAAGTGTACAAAGTTTCAATTAAATCTGTTCGTTTAAAGTGGGTCAAAATCGAGTCCAAAGAGTCGGTTACAAACAAACAAACAAACATACAAGTGAAGCTAATAAAAGCGTGTTAAAAAAAAGAGACAAGCATTATTACGTACGTAGGCCGAACCCTGTATATGTACTGTTTTAAATAAAACTAAAATCTACTTCCTGTGCTCGACTCGACTTTTTCCTTGTCGGTTGAAGCACAGGAAAATTATAGCCAACTAATTCTAGCGATTGTCACCTATACCATTTATTTTATAATAATATATGTACATATTGGCCAATCATGTATAAAAATTTGCAGCGCTTAAATTCTCTTCAACCACCAGCTGGCCAACACAAATATTATTAAAATTTTTAGAAAATATACCTACATGTTCAATGAGGTTTTCCCATCAATCGAGTTATAGTTCACTTAGGAACTGTAAAACCTAATACGACCTTAATTTATTATTGCATATTTTTAAAGTTACTTCTTCTAATAACGATGCCTCTGCCATCTACCTATTATGAACTAATTTACTGCAAAAAAGCTGTGCCAAAAGCTCCATAAGACTGGCCAATACGTATATTATAATATAAATTCCTATACGAAAGACAAAATTTAAACAAAATTTTTTTAGGAATACTAAAACATCCTATCTCTAGCAAGACAGCCGTTTGTTTGTTTAGAATTAATTTAAATACATTTTAATATTTGATAATCATACCTTAACACTGTGCACACGGGTTCACGTATTCCTACTAACAGACAAACGACGCAACTGACTTGAAATTATAAATAGGATCGTTAGTTGCCTCGTAAATTTTTATTAAATATTAAGTGTCATAAAATAGTGTAAAAATGTTCGTTAGTTGATTTTCTTATTACTTTTTCAAACGCAAACGTAACGTCATCAGCCTAACCCGTAACCGGTTAAAGTCAAACAAAACGTTTTTACGTTAAAAACAGAGAAAAATTACAGTCGGGCGTTGCCGACTGCGATATCATAACTTTGATCATCTAATCCAGAATATGCCTAACAAAAATTCTTTATTAAAATCTTTTTTTTAGCAATATTTTAGAAAAATAGCAATAACAACTATCTTTCTACGTTTAAACATTTTTCATTGAATACAGATACAAAATGGAACCCGTGCTATGTAGTACGCTAGGTGTATAAAGTTTATTTCAAATTTATTTGCAGCATAAAAACGTCGACTTCTTTAACGGCGGGAAAGGGATCAAAGAAGCCGACGTTTTTTATGTTGCAAATAAATCTGAAATAAACTGTAAGATACAATGAGTCAGTATATTTTTTTTTTGAAAATTAATATAAAACAGTTTACATGAACTTCCACATCATATTCTAAGCATCTTGTTGTTGCTCTTTTGTGACAGAAATAGTATATTACATATCGAGGTGAAAAGTGTTTCATTACTAGATTTGCGCCGCATCATAAGTGTAATAATAAATGGGCACACTTTTTGCATCACCTATAGAATGTAGCAGTCGATTTACTTCGTCCACTATTTGCAGTGACTCCGCTAACGACAACGCACTGTTTTGTATGGCGTCATGTAATCCGTTACAGTTTTTGTGAATAGTTTTTAAGCTGTTTCAATAGAAACATTCTCGAATTTTGTCTGGCTTTTCTTAATAGCTGCAGCCTCGTCTGGATTAAATTGTAGTAACACAGCTTTCATTTGTTGTAAATATTCAGCATAATATAAAGCTTCCTTCAACCATGTTCCCCAACGTGTAAGAATCGGCTGTGGTAGTTCAGGATTACCGGAACACTTGATATAAAATGCGCGAACACGTTTAGGAGATTTAAGAGACACTTTTTTTGTACTTGCTATTAATGCATCTACCTCTGGAAAACATTGTGGAATAGTTTCTGCCACAAGGTGTAAAGCATGCACTTTACACGTAACATGTACAAACCTACAACCGTGTTCTTGAAGAGAACGGCCTACCAACCGCATTGCCGCGGCAACGTCGGTCACAAACATCAACACTTGAATTTTTGACAAGTCAAATTTTTCTAACGTCTCCAGCACCTCCAGCGTAATTTTTTGGCCAGTACACTCAGTTAGTCTTTTGCTAGCTAATAACAGTGGAAATGTCGGTTTAAGAGGATCAAGTACACGTACTATAAAATTATCAACAATACAACGGAGAGGAATAAATTACGTTGTACACACCACGAGGCATAATAACAGACAAAAATCAAATGTTCAGTCTTTGCTAAAATAGTAAGCAAGTCTCGCTTACGTATTTGTGTATTTCTCTACCTGGCACCGCCCGTGACCAATTTGGCAACTCTATTCATTACTGTCGAGAGATGAAGACGTTAACCGCGAGGCAGGAATAGATAAAACACTGTTCACCGAGGTCTTTATACTATTTTATTTTCAACCATGAATAAATTATACTTGCTATTAATATTTTAAACAAAAAATCCGTCAAATTAATAAGAACTCCTTATCACTTCAATGCGAATATTCCATATTAGTCTCAAGCATGCAAGTTTTCATTTCTCGAAACGACCGTAACTAAGACGCAACATATGATAAAAACAATTATTTGTTTATTGTGATAGCACCTCATAATATATTGTGTAGTGTATTGTTAAAATTGTTTCGAAATTTTGGAGTAAGTAGTTTAATAAAGAGTTATTATTAATAACTGCTAATCGTTTCTGTGTATCATGGTCGTAGAGTACAGAAGTACTTACTGTCACCGACATTTACCTTGACCGCGAAACTCTTTTTCCAGTCCAGTCTATTATTAGTTTTCAAGTTGTGTACACGTTAAGTCACTTGGGCGTATTGCACATTGTTTTCGTGTTTTTATTTGTTGTACTGTATTGTTGATATTAATTTAATAATAAAGCATGGCAGACGTACGCAGGGGTAGAAAACGGCCATTTGCTGACAAAGTGAATAAATTCATAGGTGAATTCCCGGATTTATTCTATGATGGTGCTAAAATTGTAAAGTGTGCGAGAAAGATTTGATGTGCTGGGATAAGCGCGATTGTGGACTTCACGTAAATAGTGTACACCATAAAAATAAAAAAAATGGCGTGCCTTCGACAACACAGTTTATGTTTGATTTACTATTAATGCTGATTGCCTGTGATGTTCCGCTGCACATACTCGATAAACAACAATTTCGAGAGTTCTGGAATACGTACAATGCCCAGGTGAAGTTACCAAGTCGCACAACGTTATGTAACTATCAAATGTTATAGTACGAGTACTGGACTCTCTTAAACCGACAGTTCCACTATTACTAGGTAGTAAAAGACTAAGTCAGTGTACTAGCGAAACAATTACCAGGGTGGTGCTGGAGACGTTTGAAAAATTTGACCTGTCAAAAAGTCAAGTGTTGATGTTTGTGACTGATGGCGCCGTAACAATGCGTTCGGTAGGCCGTTCTTTGCAAAAACAAGGTTGTACGTTTATACATGTTACGTGTAAAGTGCATGCTTTACATCTTGTGGAAGAAACTATTCGAATAGGTTTTCCAGAGGTGGATGCATTAATAGCAAGTACAAAAAAAGTGTTTCTTAAATCTCCTAAACGTCTCCGTGACTTTCATAGCAAGTGTCCCGGTATTCATGAACCACCACAGCCGATTCTTACACGTTGGGGAACCTGCTTGCAGCCAGCTTTTTATTATGCTGAATATTTCCAACAAATAAAAGCTGTGATACTACAATTCAATCCAGATGAGGCTGCAGCTATTAAGGAAAGCCAGACAAAATTCGAAGATATTTTCGTTGAAACAGCTTTAAAAAATATTGCGAAGAACTATAAACCATTACATGAAAGCATAAAAAAAATTAGAAAACAGTGCGTTCTTGTTAGCGGAGTCACTGCAAATAGTGGACGAAGTAAATCTACTGCTACACGCTATAAGTGACGCAACAAATGAGTGCGTTAAAGAAAAGTTCGCAAATGTGTTAAATAAAGACACCGGTTTTACCAAATTAAGACAAATATGTGATGGTGCAGCCCCAGATCCGTTAAGTGCGTTCAAAGACTATTTTACGTATGCATGTATTACATCAGTAGATGTCGAACAGTCGTTTTCAAAATATAAGCATATATTTTCACCAAAGCGAACATCACTCATGGAGACAACCATAGAAACATACCTGATGCTGCAAAATGGCTACACATCTTCCCCAGTTTGTGATAAGCAAGCTAGTTCATCAAGCTAGTTAAGAGGGTAAGTTTTACATACATTGTTATAAATTGTAACAGTTTATTGTTTCTCGTATTAGTTAATTTCGCGTACGCCACTATCCCACGGAACATTTTTGACAGCCCTAGTTATTAATTTGTTTTTTTTCTTTTGAATAATGACAATAAATTATTAAAATATTGTGATAGTTTTACTACCCATCTGGGTTGAAAACGCCATTACATACATGGTTGAAAATAAACACACATTGTTTGTTTTTCCTGGAGGGGGCACTGCCGATCATGCCCGTGAAAGAGCTCCTTGAGACATAGATGGATACCCTTTTGATTATGAGAACTTTTTTTATTTTGAGTTAACAGAGATATTACAATATTTTTAAATCTAAACTGATGTAATTTGCTTTCTTCTTCGATGAATTTGTCAGGCACCGTGAATGGATACATCTAGATGATGGGTTTCCTTTTTTTTCCTCGCTGCAAATTTCTGTATAGGCTGATATTCTGAAGCAATATATCGACTCCTTCCACGTTTGAACTATGCACCACGTGTGACTCCTTTTTTTTCCAATAAACCCTACCTCGTGGCATTTGTACATATACCGATGAAAATCAACACACCAATAAAACATGTTTGGTTCAAATTATTCAATATGTTGTTTTAGTTTCTTGTATTGCATATTTATTACTTTCCTTAACAATCGGCTTTGTCAAACAATCTAGAGAATAGTTCTAAAGGAGTTTCCAAGGTATAAGCTAATGGAATTTTGTCAATTTAGTAGAGGAGGATGGCACACGTAAACTTTCTACGAAAATGTAAACTCTAGAGAAACGGTATCCTTTAAAGATCTAGGTAACATCCTCTGAAGTTCAAATAAAACCACTTCATCTTCAGATGAGTATTCGTCATCCCTTTCTTACTGGGTTAACTCAATGAGCTTGCTGTTGAGAGCCTGATAAATTGTTTACTGCCCAAGAATTGCATGTCTGATTCGTCATCGGCGAATTCTGCACAAGAATTTTCATATAAAAGTGGTTCATTCATCGGGAAATAAATTATGACAACTTTTAGACAATCCAAAGACAAAATTGAACAAACGAAAAGTCGGGGATTTACGAAATTAATTGTAAGGACTGTAATCAAAATTATGTTGGACAAACTGGACGATTAAATCAAATTAGATTTAAGGAGCATACGTAACAAACACTAGACAGCTCGATGATTTGAAAGCTTGGAAATTACAAAGTGTAAAGATAGTATGAATAGTGAGAGATCAATCATATAGTTCGTTCTATTGGTTATATACTGGCTAACTGTTAGCTAATAATTCGCAGATGCTATGATGCACATGAAACACTGGAGAAAAAATTTTCAGTTTCCGATGAACGTATGGGCCAGAATTGTTGGTGATTTCCTAATTGGACCCTACTTTTACAACAATCCTTGCTACTTGATAGTAGTTGTAGCTAACGTCATATATTATGTACACAAGCTCATAGGGAAACATCATACATATAGAAAACGACACGAGGTAGCAAGGAAATAAAAAATAACCTGACAAGGCAATATCAATTCCAGAACAGCTTTTGTGGCAGACTAGGCTAGGCTGGATTAGCTCTGTACCAGCGATCGTTATTATCTCTGAAGATCCCAGCAACTGTAGATAACCCAAAAATAGAGCAGTACACGTATATAATTATTTTTATATTTTATATCTTCCCATAAACCGTATTAATTGCCTGCATGATAAAATTAGCACACACATATTAATCATTATTGAACAGTGGTATTTAATTTATCTCCATGATAAATTGATTTTCTATTAGCCTACAAATACTAATTAATTGACTAAAACAACATAGTCCGTTAGAGACATATACGTCGACTATTTCTCGTTTTGTTTTTACATAACCAGTAGGGAAAGTACGAACTTATAATTTGCAATGTTGGTACGTATATTATTATTGTTGGCAGACAATTGCGATATGGGCGGGATTGAGATTACTAAGAAGTTAGATAAAGACGCAGTGTGGCGATATGTGACGTACAGGAAATTTAATTCGAGAAAGAGCAAGGAATTATAGTATCGCTATGTGAGGTAATAATGCGCTTCGCTGCTATTGGAATTCTCAATTTGTTTCTGTGTCTAAATATTTTTATTATGCTTTTTATTCATAATTCCCTGGATATGTGGGTCAGCGTTTGAAACGAGACACGCAAAATTGGAAATTTGTTTAGTAGTATAGGTAGTATTCGGTAATGAATTCCAAAGTGAGAAATGTATTCAGAGGCTTTTTCTGTAGTAAGAAACGAGATAGACGTACTTTTGTCGTGATTTAGTATTTTAATTGGTAATTTTTAAAATAGTCCCAGTTTATTTGTTTCGTCTGACGCAGTTCTAGAAAAACAAATTTTATTATTTCAGTATACGTAACCATAATTTCAAACATAATATGATAGGAATAACAGTAAACTATGTATAGTTTCCTATATTTTACACTGTCGTCGCTCTGAATGCGCTAGTATAAAAGTTTTAGGTTGTAGACAGAAACTTAAATACAACTATAGATAGTTTATTGTTATCAATCATATTAGGTTTGAGATGATGCTTACGTAATACCCAAATAATTAATTTATTTTTATAAAACGGTAATTTTTATTTCAAATCCTTAATTTACAAATTTGCTACAAAAAAAAAAACAATATACCAGCACTGCGCATCAACACTCAAGCCCAAAAAGAATATTTCTCTGGTGGCCGAGATTGGGCTATAGCGAATGCCATGTGCCAATTTCCGTTATCGCTGTTTGCTGTTTGTGCCGCCTCCCCCGTGCATGAGAATTGGAATAGGGAGCGGCGTTATTTGCTTGTTACTTGTTCATGAAAGTTCTTGTATGCGTCTAAGGGTTAATTAAACAGAATTAAATAATTTAAGAGATACGATGACTAAAAAGGAAATTTTTTTACTAAATTGCCTTTATAATTGAGTGCTTTTTGAAATATCCTTTTGTACTATCAATTAAAAAGACACCTGTCTAGGCATTGCCATGAATTTAAACAAAACGCAGTCAGTTGGTTCCTCAATTATAATTGATTTTGTACGGTTAAAAATAATTGAAACGGCCCGGTGAAAGAAAATTTGCGTGACTATAATTATAGATTTTCATAATAAATAACAAAAGTCAGATATATAACAACAAATCAGCACGGGTTCGATCTGACTGAATTTTCAAGATTATTATACCCAGGTACTCTCGTAGGTACTTAAATTAATGGAATTGTGACATTGGATATGTACATCTGTATAAAAAACAAAAAACTCAGCAAGAAATTACACCCCGCACCTTAAAAAATATTAAAAGCAGTTGTTAAAGAACAACTTTTAGGCTATTTTGAAAGTAAAAACATCCTTACAAATTTTCAGTGCGGTTTTCGCAAAAATTGCAGCACATTACATGCTATGTTTGAACTTCTAGATAATATAAGTAATATAACAGAAGATAAACAACTGCCTCTTGGAATATTCTGTGATTTATCTAAGGCGTTTGACTGTGTAGATCATTCTACACTATTAAATAAATTGGATTACTATGGAATCAGAGGAATAATAAACAATTGGTTTAAATCATACCTCGAAAACCGTCAAATATTAGTAGAGGTTGCTTGCATAATAATACTTCACGCACAAAATATTACTCCTATCCAGAAAATATTAAATACCCCAGGGTTCCATTCTGGGACCAATATTATTTTTAGTTTATATTAATGATCTAGTTTTATTCATCAGTAAAATTTTCACTACATGCAGATGACACTAGCACTGTACTTAGCAACTAAAATATTGATAATTTATACATAACAGCACAAATGAAAATCACCGAAATATCTATCTGGTTGACATCTAAGAAATTATTACTTAATCTAGAAAAGACCATCAATATGCTATTTCAACCCAACAAAAATATACCGCAAAATACACTGATCTCACATATAAGAAACATCCAACCTGTTTGCAGTACGAAATTTCTAGGCCTGCATATTGATGAAAAACTGGATTGGAAACTTCAAATAAATATAATCAATAAGAAACTATCTAGTGTAATTTTTGCCATAGGGATTATAAAAAATTGCATCGGTTTTGGTGCAGTTAAACAATATACTGTGCGTACTTCTATTCCATCTTGCAATATGGGATTGAGTTTTGCGGAAATTCAACAAATGTAAACAGTACATTTTTAATTCAAAAGCGTGCCATACGTGGTCTAGGTAGATACGACTCATATCGTAATTCCTTTAAATTATTACAAATCTTCACTGTAACTAACCTGTACATATATCGCCTATCCTTGGCAGTATTTAAAAGAAAATGTAGTTTAATAACACCATCACAAATCCACACACACAATACAAGAAATAAAGATACATATCTACCTCCATTTTATAATTATAATGTTAACCGAAAGGGTCGTCTGTACATGGAGGTACAGATCTTTAATCATTTACCACAACATATTCAAACAATTACAAATGTAAACATATTCAAAGGTGAATTAAAAACTGTTCTGTCACCTCACGCATTTTACACTATCACGGAATTTCTTGGAACTAATTTGTAATTTTTAAATTTGAATCTTAAAATTTAATTTACGTTTGACAAATCTACAAACATATCGTGATGATAATATATGCAATGTGGTAGTTTAGTTAATTATGTTAAGTTTAGTTTCTGTACAGTTTCTCTACTGCTTCACGAGACACATTTTTCATGTATGTATTTTCTTATCACTCAAAAAAACATGACATAAGAGAAAAAGGAATCACAACTATAAAACTGCTTGCCGAGGCTCTTTGGGTCCGGGCGAGAGGACTCGGAAGAGAAATGTCTGAAATTTTAATGAAGAAATAAATTGTTATTGATTTTGAGTTTACAAAAAATTAAGAAAGATATTCAAATACTAATTAAAACGGAAGAAATAAATTGTTATTGAAATCAGTTTATAAAAAATGATATAAATACTACTGGAAAACCGTCCACAGATGCTACTACTGGAAATCATCTTGAGAGTGGGCTATGAAAACATTGTGGTTTTCATATCAATCATCCAGATCTTCTCCAAAGTGTTTCCGCTATGTCTGTATATCTGCAAGAATGTGGAAATATAAATAGATGTGTCGTCCAGCCGCTTTTCACCGAATTTCTTCATCTTGGAACGCACAATAAGTTTTTGATAGATTATCTTAATTTCAGATCAACAAACCACTTCCAGTAGAGCTGTCATAACGCGCGTACCTTTGGAAAATGTGATGTTTGTACCGAGTTTCGAGAGAAAATGTGAAATTCAAAGATTTAAATTCTAAAACCACAAAATATCTGTTCATAGTACTAATCCACTGATAAATATTTTACATCTGGAAAATATTTAGCCGTGGTATCACGGTGAATCAAATTTTTCAGTTATCGTATATCTGTCAAAAGCGTAGAATCAATTAGATCGAAATGTCCAGAAAGAGTCAGATATAGCCACAAAATTGAACCACAACAGTAGATAAATGTGTGCTAGCAGTCTTTTCCTCGTGTATGAATTATACATTAACACATATAAATAATGAAGGAAACCCCATTAGAATTTTCTTAAATAAATAAGTCATACTCGCGCCATTTTTTGTTTATCAACACGACTAGCTCCGCAAACACCCTAATACTTCTACAAATATATTATCTGGCACAATTGAAACGATTCCTTATTCCTTCTTTGTTGTGGACTACACTAGATAAAAC
Organism: Rhamnusium bicolor; assembly: GCA_029963845.1. Lineage (NCBI taxonomy): Eukaryota > Metazoa > Arthropoda > Insecta > Coleoptera > Cerambycidae > Rhamnusium > Rhamnusium bicolor. Next base: position 1,255,085 of record JANEYF010000128.1, read on the forward strand.
CCACGAAATTATGACTCATCGACATCATCCAATATAGAATTTTATGTACGTTTCCATATTCAGTTTAGATAACGGTTGATAAAAAGTGACGGGAGGATTGTGTGATAGGGAAGACAAGAAATAAACCTAATAAACAAGACATCGTTTCTTGCTTTCTTTGCTTTTTATTGAATCTACAATGTTGTTCGACGTATCAGTCGTGCTTTATTTACGATAGGACTTCTTGATTTCTATTTTATTTGTTGTCAATAATTATTTAAATTATTAGGAGAGAGGTATACCCAAACGACAGAAGACAGCGTATTATTTTTTTACTATGAATTCATTACCACTTTCGGACCTTTGGTAAAGCAGAACACGAATCAGATACTTAAATCCAACAATTTTTTTTGTCTCAGTCCTAGGTCCTAAGTTTCCCCTGCTCTCAGGCATTTTTAATTATTCCAAGGCGTAGGAAGCGTAGGAAAATATGTTTAAAAGTTTTACAGTACATAACATACAAGTATCAAGACCTCGTATTTAGCAGAATAAATTATATAAAATAATAAATTACGATTCTAGTAGCATTGCTAAAGAAATCAGCTAAAAATTGTTGAGACTACTCCGAAGTGAAACAGAAATGCACGAAACTGAACGCGTGGCAATACCGATATCTCGCCCGGCCGGAGCTTCATTCTGCCAAACACTGTTGCCAACTACACTTTAGAACCACTTCACTAAATCATCTCCGCAGAGATAATGAGGTGATATATGGCGTTGAGAAATACTAGTATAAAGAAAACAAACGTGTTGAACATGTGGATGTTCTTGACATATTCTGCAGAAAGCAAGGTTATACAGTAGGTTAATAAAAATGATTCCTGAAAGAATAAACTTTAGAAAAAATAAAAAATTTAAAAAACAGACGTTTTAATCCATCCAACTTATTGCACTTCGATACATAAGTCGTTATAATATTTAGTTTATATTTAAAAGAATAAAACAATTAAAAACCCATTTAGTTGATTGAAGTTGACAAAAATAAGGATTACGTCCGACAGGTTGGCATACCATGGCCATATCAGCCGAATTTATTCGAACTAAAATTATATCAACTGATTGCAGATTGGTCGATTATACCCGGATTTGGAAATGAGACTTGGAGGATAATTATTTTATTAATATCCCATAGACATTATATATAAAAGTAGCAGTAAACATATAATCATCTTGGAACAGATTAATTAAGAAAACATACACCATAAGGTATCCTTGCTTCCACCATACGAAACAACGGAATGAGTGGGTTTAAAATGGTGACTTGTGTCTCGCTTCTGCTCAGGCTAATTGGAAACTGAACAGATATAGAGGTCAGTTTTACCATTAAATATTACTCACAAACCAAAGCAAGATGGAGCCATCGCCGAATGATGAAATTTTTGCACATTTCACCTATTTACTATTCTAGTGTTGCTGCATAGACCAATGCTTGAGTAATCTGTAAAAAGTGGGTTTCTGGACAAAACCAGAGATTCTCCCAACACTTACTCTAAGTAGGACAGTTTTCCACATCATTCGGTTCGGAGTCCACAATAAACTGTCCGCCCCGTCTCTCTTTACCTAACATAAAATCCCAGGATTTTCAGGAGGACACTTCGGTGACTTGAGAGGGGGGTTAAGAAGATATTTTAAAAAAGCAGTTATTTTCTTTGGCCATTTCGCCGACTGACCAAACACAATCAATGTTCATATAACATGATACATTACATGTATTATAGCTACTTAATTTGCATCATACTGACTAATCATTCCACCAGCTCTATTTCTTACATCTTATGGTTGTTAATCTGCTTGGACGCAATATACATTGGGAATATGCAGAGTTGTGCAGAAACCCGCTTTCTTTAGAAAAAGACGACCCATTGGGTTTTTAGTGGGTTTTCTGGGCAATTGTGGTTTATTCTTCATTTTTATAAAATACGAATTTTCCGCCTTTCATCCGGCGTTGTGTTGGCAAAATACCATGTGGCAACATCTATAGGTATTGTATTCAAAAATAAATGTTTTTAGTTGCAGCTGGAGTTGCAGTTTAGGATTTATTTTTGCTGATGTGGAACATGACACTTTAAGAGAGAATAGAGAAGAGTATTTTATTGTGATATATTATATCGTGTGTACAAATTAAAATTCAGTAAAGGTAGGTGATGCATGTCATAATTTATGTCGATGCTTATGTCGTAGATTTAAATAATAATAAAGACTTGTGACAAGAGTAAAATATAATAGCAGAGGTTATCGGTCTAAGACATGCGTCTCATAATTTTATCAAGATTATTATTTATTTGTTTTCCAACAAAATTACCTAATTTAGGTAATCTAACTGGTATAGGTTAGATTGACACATAAGCTTTGTTCGCGGTACCTAATCTCGAATAAGTTTTGTTGTTCGACTCATGCGCAATTTGTTTTTAATCGTTCCCGCTACGGAAATTAACTCGTATATGCGTACTTAAATAATTCAGGATTGATTCCAAATATATTCGGAACTAGTTCAGCCATAAACGAGAACAAAGCTAATATTCTACTGTGTTTGTGGAGCAGAAATATATATTTTATATTTTTATTATTTTTCTTCCTTATAAAAAAAAATTCTAAACCGAACAAAACCCATACAGACTTTTCTAAATCAAAAACCCAGAAAACCCACCCATTTTACCAACACACTTTTTTCTACTGATGGGTATTTGCTGCCAACCCCGATTATGGGTTATTTCTGGATGTCCTAGATGGATACACGACACGGATTTCCATCGAAACTGTATAAAAGATAAACGTAATCTTTTTTTTAATATCCTCACCGTTGGCCCGTGTATATTTTTAATTATCCTGATTACATAATATTGCAAAAACTTTATCAAGTTCACACAATCTTATACGTAAATAATGCAACAACGGCAGATCTGTGCATTGCCCTGCCGACAATTTTCAATGGTTTTCCTGCTTCCTAAGTTAAGCTTGAACCCACTGAATTCCCTTCCGAGAGAATTCGCCTATTTGGCAACGTGGCTGGCGCAGTTTCAATGCGATATTCGACTCCGTGCGCCACAGTGGTAGGACTGGTAGGTCAGCTGTAAGTTGATGCATACGTCATCTCTGTATAAAATCTACAGTGCTGCAAGCCCATCGGCTGACTAAGCAAGTCTGGCTTGCCTTCAGTCCCGACTCGAAACACGTACAATTTCTTTCCTGCGAGCACACATACAATGTTCCACTTGAATGTTTCGTTTCACTTCCATATCTGACGCTGCTTTCTTGAAGGAGGGAATAATAGCAAGTCTCTGCGTCCAAATAAGTTTTTTAATCTCACACAGGCCTCTCGCGTTGCTAGGTTTGGGGTTGACGACGACGGAAGAAATACAAAAGTTCAGGTGTCGAGTTTTTGTTACTACTTATTAAAATATAATATTTGACTTATTTGAGGTTATAATATATTGTTAAGCCTATATTTTTCGATAACTCCATATTACTTCCTCACCCCTCAAAGTGAGGAAGTTATGTATTCGTGAATAAATTTTGAAAATTTTTGTTGCATTTCTAGACGAATCTCGACGAGTTATGACAATACACAAAATTCCAGACAGAAAAAAATTTTCTGTCTGTGTGGTTCGCATAACAGCTACAGTTTTTAAGATAAAGTTTTCAAATTTGATACACATTCTAGAGGTCAAGGAAGAGATTGAGTTCGTTGATGAGAAAAATCGGTCCCAATGTCTAAAAAAAAATATTAGTGACATTCCACCAATGTGACTTTTTTAAAACGTCAAAATGTAACTTTCTTGAAATGTCAAAAAAGTGACTTTTTGGAAACGTCAAAGTGACTTTTTTGAAACGTCACAAATTACTTTATATATATAATAATGGTGGATTATAATCCACCATTATTATCCACCACACGTCGAGTTTTACTACGGTGAGGAAATTCTGATCCTCAAGTAATTGGTAACGTTTATTCCATGCATTAAAAACAATGGCATAAAAAATTAGGAATATGCATAAATATGCCAAAAAATCTGTATAAAAAGTATGCATGTTGTTAGTGACTCGGTGGCATAGTTGGATGGAGCAAGCGATTGCAAGCGTGACTCGAAATCTGTCTATCGTAGTTGTTAGTTGGAATCCCACCACCAGCTCTGGCAGTTTCAGTGAGAATGATTGTTTTTCTAAATGTAACTCCCTTCTATTGTTGATTATATTATTTAAATACTTTGGCGAAAAGGAAATTACTGTGAATCCGTTTTAATTGTTATAGGGATTATTTACAGATGGCGTTACTTGTAAACCGTTAACATCGAACTGTTACTCGTTAGTGATTATCATGTAGTATAATGAATTAAAAACATAAACTGTAGATTCCAGTTGACAAGCAGTAATCTTTTAGTTAATTGGGAGCTAAAATCACCACAGCGCATATGACACTGTGATCAGAAAAGTAAAAATCAGCTGATTCTTGGGTTTGCTTACATTCGTTTTATTTGCTTTCGCATCTTTTTTGGAAAAATAGTGAAAGTGAATTTCTATTCACATTTTTGCTTGTGACAATTTTACACACTATAGACTTTTTTGTCTAATTTATTTATGTTTTTAAATCAAGTTTCTAGCTATCGTAGACCTCGACATATCAAAGTCGGACGCACTATTGCCCCACCCTGTATACAAACAATTCTTACCTCTACCTTGCCAATACATTTTTCAAATTTTGATAGTAAAAATGAACTTAACTAACTTTATTTCTTTAAATGCATATCACGATTATGAAACCTGTCATGGCTCCGATTTATAGCACGAAAATACATAGACTGAAACTATAAGTTTAACCCATATTATTATTATATGGATCCTGTCTTTAATAATCAACTCGGTTGAGATTTAAAAGATACCAGTACAAACAACATTATTTTTGACAAAGTTGAAATTATTTCTTTTCTCAAATTCCTTTTATTTTGTTGATGAATTTTAATGTTTCATTAATGCATGTTTTGTTTGTGTCAACGTTGTTATTGTTTTCTGTTATTATTATTACTATTTTTTTTCCTTTCTCGCAATATATCACTAACTTGTCCTATATTATGCATACGGTTTATTCGATAAATACATGTATTCTGTATTCTGCATTCATTGGCAATTGAAGGTTCAACCTTTTTTGATTTCTAAATTGACAGATGTTGGTATACTTCACTAATATTTGTAAAAAAAAAATTATGTATGTATGTTGTATATATTAGTACCTACCCTACGCTTACGCAGTCAGAATATTAATTATACAGTGTATATAAAATGTACGCATAATATTAAACAAAACGAAAAAAATGTTTATTTTTATGAAATTTTGTTTAGGTTTTTAATGAACTTGGGATGTTTAGTTTAATTAAGTGCTCTCGGCTCTTTTGCTTTATTAGAGGTGCCGAAATAGGGGATAATTTAAAATACATATATTTCTGTATATGTTATAAACTATTTGTTGTTTTTTCAACAGATGGTAAATGTTTGCAGAATTTTAGCCAAATTCTCAGGGAATGACGAGCTATCTAACTTTTAAATTGGAAGCCTATTTTGTACATAGAAATAATGTTTCCATTGTGCGTAAATTCACGTAATATTTTTATTGCAAGTTTAATATATTCTATACAGGGTCATCAATTTTTGTAACGCATCGGATTTCCTGGCTCATTCTTAAGATAGGAAAACTATTCCAACTCGGAGGTTGTGGAATTTATCTCAGAGAATCTGAATATTGAAACAGAAGTAATTAATCATATAAAAGGAATAAGGCCCCTCGTTCACAGGGGTACCGGTTTGTGACGAAACTGTTTAGAAACAGAAATCTGTAAATGGTTAGATATTCTATTCTTGTACACGAAAAGACGCAAAAGTACCTAGAAATCACCGCGAATGTTTAATATTCTGCAAGATATCAACTGTAATGTCCTTTTTGAAATACTAGTAGGGTCAATGGGGGTAACTGTGATAGGAAAATCACAAGTTTATGTTTGTTTTTAGATTACACAGACATTGTTGTAAATATCTAAATAAAATTTTAATTGTGTAATCTTAGTAATGTTCTGTTTAAACATTTTATGCGGGATTATCTCTAAAATGTCTTCTCTTTTTTTTACATATAATTCTTGTTTTGCCACCTACTGTCACAGTTACCCCATCATGTCGGGGTAACTGTGATAGATGATGGGGCTAGTGTGATAGCCGAGCATTTTCTTAAAAATTATTCATTTGACTGTAATGGGCTGACTGTAATAAAAAAGAGCAGATTTTATTTACTTAGTACAAAAATTTTTAAAACTTTATTTTAATATTTAACATTACAAAAGAGCAAATGAAAATAACTTCATATAATTTTAAAGAGAATAATGCACACAAAATAAGTCACAATGGTTCAAATACGTCTACAGGACCAGGAAAAACATATTTTATTCGTGCACCTTGGGTTAAAAGTTGGGGTTCTACTAAAATTCCAACAGTTTCATTGGTAGAAATAAGAGACTTATCTTTTTCGACTATTACAAAGGCAGTTTTATTATTTTCTACACTTTTTAAACCCATTACTTCTAATTCGTTATTTGAATCAACTTCCGATTGTATAATACAAACAAAACGAAAAGTTGTTTGATTTCTTTTGTCCCCTTTAAAATAAACTAACACGAAAGTTCCCTTCTTTAAACCCTCATTTTTAGCGGACAATACCTTCGTTGGTTCCATTCTGGGATATTCTGGTGCATAATCGCTATCTCCCGATGATGCTGTTAATATTTCTGACTCAGCTGTATCACTACTGTCAGTATTCTCAGCTTCTCTTGATTTCGGTTTCTTCTTAGGATCCGTCTTAATATTTTTCTTCCTTTTTTACAGACAAACTTTTCTTTTTTGCCACCTTTTCTTCCTTTTTCTCTTTAAGTTTTGCCAACTTTTCTTCTTCTTTCTTTTTTAAGTGTAGCCAGGTAACTTTCTTTTGTTATAATCTCTGCTACGTCAATCCTTCTTTTTACACTTTTTATTACTGCAGTTTGAGTGACTTTTGTAATAACAAATTTTGGAAGCATGTACCAGGACTCGATTCCATCTCAGAGTTATTATCATTTAAAGATACATTATTGGGTTCTCTGGATGTACTCGGCATACTTTCTTCAGATAAAAGTGGATGATCTATAGAAGCCGTTTTATCAACATTTGGTTCACTTGATCTCTTTTTTAAAAAATCCCTATACCTCTTAAGTTTGTCTGGATGGTAACTGCTAACAAGTCTATTGCATCACAATTACCCCACCTGTTGCTATCACAGTAACCCCCTAGTGTTTATTTATAAGGGGTGACTGTGATAACAAAAAAAATTTTTTTTTAGCAAGCTAAAATCGGTTTTGCTATTAGAATTCATCTAACATACCTTTCAGATCAAAACAATGTAAAGAGGTCATCTAAATAACGTTTAACAAATGAGATACTTAAATTTTGAAATAGTGTGAATTAATTTGAAAATTGGAATAAAAATTACATATGAAAAATACTTGACAAAACTTTTATATTATTTGCTGTTTATTTTTCATATTTTAATTTCAGTATTATTACCTAACATAGTAAGCGTTAGTGGCAAAATATTTCTCGTTTCTCAATAAATTTTAATTTTATTTGCGGGTATCGCACTCACCCCGAAATCACAGTTACCCCCATTGACCCTACAATTGATAATTATATAAACGAGGGTATTTCTCCACTTCCTGAAACAATTTTACGTTAAAAGCTTGTTCATCCATTTTTTTTATTATCATGTAGGCACAACAACATAAATAGTTTTCTTTAAATATTGTCAAGCGACTGACAGCCCCAGTTTTGGTGATTTATCACTAACCAGTAATGTACGGTTCGGTGACCAATATCGCGTTGAATACATGTGCAGGAACGCTTAAATAACTGCTAAGTGAATTTAGTTTCCAAACAGTCACAAACCAGTAGCTACAGGTTTGTGCCCAAACTGTTTAGAAACTGAAATCTCTAAATGGTTCGATACTCTATTCTCGTACACGAAGAGACACAAAAGTAACTAGAAATCCTAGAAAACCTAGAAATGTCCATTCTGCAATACTAGAACAACTGATAATTGTATAAACAAAGGCATTTCTCCACTTCCTGAAAAAATTTTACGTTAAAAACTTGTTCATTCACATTTTTATTGCCAAGTAGGTGAAGCAACATAAACAATTTTCTGTAAATATTGCCGACTGACAATCCCGGTCTCTTAGTGATTTATCAATTATAACGAACAAGTAACGTACTTGTCGGTGACCAGTAGGCTCGTGTACGATATTGCATTGAATAACATGCAGTGACGCTCAAATAACTGCTAAGTGATTTTAGTTTCTAAACAGTCACAAACCAGTAGCTCTGTGAACGACGGGCCTAAGAGTAATTTCGTATGTTATACATAGTTTATTTTAAACTTATTTGCCACATAAAAAACGCCGGCTTCTTTAATTTCTTTACCACCGGCAAAGAAGCCGACGTTTTTTATGTTGCAAATAAGTTTGAAATTAACTATAAACTAATTTGAATGAAAAACACAAGACCAAGAATTCGTTCTGTACTATTTTATTTTAAAGTAATCGATCATTTGATGTCTTATTATTAGAAATTGACAATTTTGGATCCGTTTAATATCATTAACTGAGCTTTAAAAACACCTTTAGAAATGCCTTGAATTCATAAAAGAGTCAATTTTTGTTAGTTACTACTCAACGATTCCAGTTCGGCACTTGATTTTGGATGCGCAGTGGTCTAAACCCCGCCCTTTCAATGTAAAGCAGTTTGGTTCGTCTCAGTCCCACACCGGCGATATTTCTTCTTATTCTCTACGCCACCAAGTGCCAAGCTACAATCGTTGAGTAATAAGTGATTTAGACGAGGGCGAATAATCAGTATGATCCAAGCCGGGCTTTGCCAATCGTGTGGACCGTAATGTAGCAACGGTATTAAGATGTTGATCAAGGCGGTCTGAAATAAGTTAACATTAGTGACAACGCGAAACCTGATGCACTTAAACAACTACGCATTGGGAAGAGCGCCACCCACAAACTTTAGCCCTAGGAGATAAATTTTCCAAAACGCAAGCTGTGGGAGATCAGCGGATAGAAGTTTTAAGTCGGAGGATGTTAATGACGTCAGTATATCGCTGAATTAGAAGTTTTGGACTTCATTAGTACCGACCGTTTTGGTGCCTATCCCTTAGGTCATCGCGCTCTCAGATTGGCATGGTATTATGAGAGAGTGAATTGGATGAAAGATTGACATAATGACATCAGTGTTCAGTGACGAATATACAGATCGGGAGATAGCCATAAACTCCAGAGACTTTTACTTATGTATGTATGTAGATAGTATAATATTATGCTGTAAGCACCTAATGAAACATTCCCAAACAATGTTAAATGATAACATATTCTTACATATATGTAGGTAGCATGCAATAGATCTCTTTTCTATAAAAAAAATGGGAACAAAACGGCTTGCTGCTATAAAAAACAATTGCTTACTAACCGTCATCTTGAGAAGGAAATGCTTCGGATCGCCAAGAGTCCAATAGCTGGCGTCAGCTTGCGAGGTCGCTTGTGTATCACGTTTACGCCCACTGCCCATAAGTACCTCTAAATAAATGGTATTTATAAAACGCCTATGTGGATAACACGTACAATGACGTACATAGATATGTAAACAGTGTGAAATTGAAGATAACGAAGGTTAACTTCCTTAAAATGTCTTGTTCAATTCCTTCAGACGATAAAGTGAACTAGTGAATTAGTGGTTTCCCGGAGTTGCAATTGAGGAAAATTATTCAATGGGCGGACATCTGATTTCATCTAAAGTATCAGAAACTACAAATTCTAGCACTGTAGCAGATGCAGTTCACTGCAGTATACATTTTTCAATTATCGGGAAACATTGCTGGGGCAGTAAACAAAAATTCGGAACTGTTTCGAAAAACAATCCAGGATGTCTTACAATGTCAAGTATAGTACCTTTTAAATGACATAGAAGTAGACTTTTCTACTTCTACACAAGACATAAATGTGGATTCTCTGCAAAAGTTGAAATTTTAAAGTGTTTCTAGATTTGGCTAAAGTCTTTGACACAGTATTATATCATATCCTATTAGAAAAATTGAAAAGTGTTGGTGTGCGTGGTCTTGCTTTGAGTGTTTAGAAAAATGATCTCACAAACAGAAAGCAGAGTAAAGATTGAAAATATTTTGAGTGAACCACAAACTGTTATCAAGGGTGTACCACAAAGGACTGTTTTGGATCTAATTCTGTTCCATGTGTATATAAATAATATAGCAAATTTAAAAAATTAAGGGTCACCTCATATCGTATACCGATGATAACGCTACCGTTTTTGAAAATGATTCCTGGGAAAAGGTATATTGTATCGCCGAAAATAATTTAAACAAAGTCTATCAATATTTAAATTTGAACTTATTAAGCTTAAATGTGGATAAACGTAAATATGTAACGTTTACTCTATCGGTTAATGATCAACCACAAAAAGAATATCGCTCGATTCATTGGGCATAGTACATTACTAACATTACAGTACATTTCCACTGACATGAATAGTACATTCGAATTTGAGCTAGCTGGTTTTTGGGCTTAGAATGAAATGCCGACGTGGAGAACGCCAAAATTTGACTTTTCAGTAATGCATTTTGTGTGATTTAATTTCTGGATTTTCCTTTTAATTTTGAAGTTCGAAATGTTCGACTCGACCCTAACTGTTATCAAACACAAAATATGCCTCGCCTTGCTATCACAAAATTGTCTTTTTGTGTTAATTAAAGTACTGAAACTTGAAAAGCGTAGCTTACATCTATTCAAAATGCATTCATAATGAAATGTAATTACCACGTCGCTAGCTTATGCCATTCAATATACGGCTGGTAAAATCGATTACTATAAAAGTTGAGATTATCGAACTATTGCAATTCATTTAACTCTTATACAGTTGGCTGGATAAAGGATCGCTGAATATAAATGGGTCTTAAACCCATACTTACCAGTATTCTTATCTGTGAAGTGTCCCATTTACAGAGAACACAACGATTGTTACCTTTTTTTTCAATAAAGCATTTCGTCGAATAGTAAGCTGCGGTGATGTAATCGGTTTTGCGGAGGTTTTTGGTATATTTCTCAGTAGATGTACAGATATGTTCTAAAACAACAACAGTTTGTATTTGTATAGGACCTCATAAATCTCCAACTGTTTTCTTCCATTAGTGTTTAGAAAAGCATTTAACTATTTACAACAATATGGACTTTCTTATTTATACCAAGAAAGTGCAGGATCAAGGGTCATGAAAACAGCTTTGGCCAATGTGTAGGACCGTATCTTCCTACCCAAAGTGGATATCTCAGTCAAATGTTTCGTTACATTTCGTACAACGTGTGGGGGAGCGCCGTCCTGTTGACAAATAACAGAATTTCTATTTGGAAAGGGAATATTATCTAAATAGTTTTTCACTTCAGCCTGAAGAATATTCAAATAACGCACTGCATTGAAGGACCCATCAATGAATACGGGGCCTACAATTGTGTTTTGATGAATACCAGTCGACACATTTACTGTATTACTTGTTTTTTTATCCTCTTTATAATATGTGGATTTTCGGGCGCCCAATAATGCTTATTTTTCATATTAAAAAAGTCCAGCAGTTGAAAAGCTACTTTCATCGGTCCAAAATACGTTTTTTAAAAAAATATTATCCAATTCTATTCTATCGAGCATCTCTACAAAAAGCTCTTCTGTCGGCAAAGTTATTTTCAGTTAAAAGCTGAACTGGCAAAATACTATAAGGCTTATATTTCTGACGTTTTAATATCTAACTTATATTTGCTTGAGAAATATTAAATTCTTCGGCAGCAGCCTTTGTAGACTTCTTGGGGTGTTCGTTAAAAAAAAGTAAAACGTCTAATTCCATACCTTGTCCTGTTTTGGGCCTCTGTTTTTCTCTTTTCTTATCTTTCAAAGATTTGCCGTCCCTAAACGTGATAAATATTAGAGTAGGTGTTCTTGGAGGGAACGCATCTCTGAGGAAATTTTCTTGCATATTCTTTTTTGGCTAAAGATTTGTTTTTATTGCTGATAAGGTAAATTTTCAATATTTCTTTTCTTTCGGCAAATGAATATCCCATATCAACAATTTGAAACACCAAATACTTTGGAATTTAAAGTGTCTTAATAAAATAATAATCTTACGTGAGACCTGTCAAACAAACTACTTATTGCTCCTTTAAACCATTTCGGTTCATGGCTCTTCTGATTTATGGTACTGTGTTAAACTTATTCCCCTGATGTGACAATATATCTTTACTAATAACAAGAACTATACTTGCAAACATACAATAATCATACATTCTTGTGATCAGAACACTACAGAATTTTTTTTAAGTAAAAAAAATACAGGGTGTTCCATTTAGAAAAAAAAATTTCGCTTCCTTACAATTGGAGTAAATTTTTAAAAGTCGTTGAAGTATTCTAAAAATTCGTTAAAAATCGTGTAAAATCCTTTTTTGAATTTTTCAATTCGATGAAAATGAAGAGAAATGAAGGGGTGTCAATTTTAAGTGACTAACATTGTACATATAAAAAGTACGGATGACACAACATTCAAAACGGGCTAACAACTCAACAAGTGAGCAAATGACAGAAGACAGAGACGATTAATTGGTAAACATTGGGTGCTGTAATTTGTAATGCATGTGGCTCTATTTTACCATAACTTCCGGGAGATTTAGACTTAATTCTGGGAGTTGGGAGGTGATTTTAAAAATGGACGAATCCGGGAAAATAGATGGACAGATGGTAATGGAAAATCCCAGAATGCCGGGAGATGTGGCAACCCTGGAATAGAACCGCAAAAACATCGCAGGAAATATTTTATATCGTCGAAAGGTCAATTCCATGCGAGATGTTCATACTGGAAATGAAAAAAGAGATATATTTCTCACAACATTCTTTATCGATGCTACCGGTTTTGTGATTAAAAACACTGGTCTGCAATGAAATCCTCCTTTAAAAAAATATGCTATAAGTATGAAGATTTTAATGCTCTGAATCTATTCCCGTTGGCCGATTTTTTTATATGATTTTTTTTTTAAATTTCATAAATTTTGTTTTTTTTTTAATTTTTTTTTTTTGTCAACATCAAGAACAGTATACATACATACAAAATAAGTTTTAGCGAGTTGTAAGAGAAAGAAAGTAAAGTCACAGCGAATACTGCGCATGCGCATATCTACTACCATAAAAATCACTGTCAATACTTTCTTTCTTTCTCTTACAACTCGCTAAAACTTATTTTGTATGTATGTATACTGTTCTTGATGTTGACAAAAAAAATTTTTAAAAAAAAACAAAATTTATGAAATTTAAAAAAAAATTCATATAAAAAAATCTAGACGTGATAGAAAAAAATCGGCCAACGGGAATAGATTCAGAGCATTAAAATCTTCATACTTATAGCATAATTTTTTAAAGGAGGATTTCGTTGCAGACCAGTGAAATTTGTTTCACATCATCAGGCAACAATAATTTTAATCATAAAGATTTTCCAAAGGTGTCAAGGAGACTGTTTCTAAGAAATATAGTCGTAAGAATAAAAATATAAGTATACATATATTGATTTTGATCAATATAAGTGTTCTAGTATTTGGCAAAATTTTCTTCTCTGTACTAAAATTAATACAAAAAATATTCTATAAAAAACAATTAAAAACCAAAACTACACGTTCAAATTACATTTCAAATTGTAATTTTAACATGTAGTGTTGATTGCAAAATACACGTTACTTATTTTCATATCTCTCACAAGACTTCCTGGGCATTTTCTTTTACCGCTTCAAGTGATATTCCTTCTTCTTGAGAAATCATGCTAAAAATATTTTAAATAAAAATTCGAAAAACTGTCACAATACGAGCGTTGTTTAGCGTTGCAGAAGGAAACTTAACAATCATTGTTTGCAGTTATTAAGGAACAATAGCATATTTTATTACGACTGGCAAGTAGGCAGCTAATATCATTAGCGCACGGGAAAAATTTTCCGGTAAAATACTAGAAGTTGTTATATAAGTATAATCATTTATCTGCCCATGTTAGCAACTTTTTATTGCCTGAACATGGTTTTGTCTCTGGAAGATCAACAATAACTAATCTGGTTATCAAAACACAATTTATCAGTGAGGTCTTAGATCAGAGAGGTCATGCTTTTGATAAGTTGGATCATAAAATTTTATTACACAAACTTCAACATTTTCAACATCAGTGGACTTCTTAAACCTGGTAGCATCCTACTTAACTGACCGCTGGCAATATGTTCAAGTTAGAGGTCATAAATCAGAAACATTTTTGCAAACATCCGGTGTACCTCAGGGTTCCATTCTTGGCCCCCCGTTTTTCATTATATTTATAAACGATATTGCTGCTAAGCTTGATATAAGATACCTTTTGTACGTTGACGATATAAAAATATTTTGTCAAATAAACTCACTGGCTGATTGCAAACATTTACAAACTAATTTAAACCATATAAATGATTGGTGTACCGAAAACAACTTATTTTTGAATATCAATAAATGCAATATTGTGTCTCATTCAAGAAAGCAAAATGTTTACCTATTTGACTATAAAATATCCAATATACCTTTAATTAGACCTAATAATGTGAAAGATCCTGGTGTCCTTTTTGTTCCAAAATTAACATTTGTTGACCACATTAAAGCAACAACTACGTCATCTTTCAAAACATTAGGATTTGTTCTAAGAAACATCAAGGATTTCACCAACATAGATTTATGTAAATTATTGTTCAATTCTTTAGTAAGATCTAAATTAGAATATGCTTCAATTATTTGGAGTCCAATATACAATTGCCACATCACAGCAATTGAAAACATTTAACGGCGCTTCCTAAAAAATTTGCACTTTAAGACGTTTGGTTGGTATCCTTCGCGAGGATATCCACATGACATTATTTTATCTACTTTCAACTTTGATAGCCTCCTAAAGAGGCTGAATTAATAATATTTTTGTTCAAAATTATCCATATAGACCAATCAAATTAAGCAAAAATCAGGCCCATTTTCACGATAATTTCCAACCATTCCCGACGAATACCATTCGATTCAGTTTTTTTTTGAATTCTCATGGTCAATTTTGCCGTAAGTTATATGAGCAAGAATTTAATTTATAAATTGTGAAAATGATAAAAATCGATGTTTCTAAATATTCAACTTCAAACGCTGCGAAAACGGCAACAGATAGAGAAAAATTGCTCAGAACATTTTTTATAGAGCGTTAAATTCCCTTAAAAAAAAGTCCACGACGGCATATCTCTACGATGAATAGTTAAGGCGTTACAATGAGTTAAATGTTTATTATTCTTCTACTGCGTACTGGTCAGCTGTATACGTTGTAAAAATAAGAAAATTATGAAAGATTTACAGCAAGTCTACTTTAAAATGTTCTACGCAGGCGGCCATTACGCGGCGTACGAGTCTGTTAATCGCGCATGCGCATTGTACAGCTGACTGATCTACAGCAGAAAAATAATAAACATTTAACTCATTTTAACGCCTTAACTATTCATCGTAGAGATATGCCGTCGCGGACTTTTTTGAAGGGAATTTAACGCTCTATAAAAAATGTTCTGAGCAATTTTTCTCTATCTGTTGCCGTTTTCGCAGCGTTTGAAGTTGAATATTCAGAAACATCGATTTTCATCATTTTGACAACTTTAATTGTTTATAAATTCAATTCTTGCTCATATAACGTACGGCAAAATTGACCATGAGTATTCAAAAAACATACTGAATCGAATGGTATTGGTCGGGAATGGTTGGAAATTATCGTTTTGAAAAACCCTTAATTTGACTGGTCTAATAATTACATTAAATGTGAAGATCTTCACAACAGTATATTTTATGTTGTACCTCGTATTGCCTCTCAAGACACAGTGAAACATTTACAATTCATACACCAAGACCCAATATAATAACACAATCTCCCGTCTTCCAAATGTTTACAAACGATAATAATGTTAACACTTTTGTAGATATTTTTAATACAAATATTCGCTGTGTTAAACAATTATAAATATTATTGTTATTATCTTATACACGTATATGTAATATGTATGTATATGTGTATACATTTACTAATGTTTGTCGGTTTTTATACCTATGCTATGTTATATGACTTATATTCTATGTTTTGTATTTTTGTATGTGTATATATGTATATGTGTGTGTGTATATGTGTATATATTCTTTTTCTTAATATTTATACTGCATCTATAGTTTTTGTTGTATCCTTATCCTGTAAATGGACCTCGGTTTATTGGATATTGTAATAAAATTAATAAATAAATAAATAAGACATTAATTTTTCTAGCAGACTTGTACAAACAAAGATAACTGATTTTTTAAAGTAGCCTATTATAATCTACATTTGTGGAACTTTCTTACTTAAACTTTGAGTTTTTTGAAAATATGTTCTGTTTTTATATGTATATGTTACAAGAAATATATGTTTATTTTAATAAATTTACTTATTCAGTACTACGCTCTTCTCTATGTTCATATTATTATGTAAAATAAAAAAACACAAAATAAGTACACTACAAATGGTTATAACGAACTCCGGATGTAACGAACCATTTTTGACACATTTTTCGGGTTCGGTATGACCGGACTCTACTGTGTAATATCATACGTAACTAGGCTCACGTTCCGTAGATAGCTACATTTGCGGAGCGTTGTTTGGCATATGGTTCGCGAACAATCTCGCATAAAACGCTCTTACCAGTGGAGCAGTCACTACCGCAAAATATTATATGCAACAATTACTGGATGATTTGCCATTAAATGGGCATAATATATACAGGGTACTTACCTACGCAGTACGTGTTTCTTGCCTGCAATAGGGAACTTGCACTTTTTTTTTACTTCATAAAAATGTTCTACAATACTAAAAAATAAGATATGCAAAATATGACGCCTTAATTCCCAATAATAAATTTGTTATAAATTATTAAAGTTTCGCGCGCGAGCGAACCGTTTCAAACAGGTTCAAAAGCACGGGAGTAGTCGTGACATCACACCATACAATTTACAAACGACGACGGAGATCCCAGCACTCGACCGCTTGATTTCAGATAAATTTTAAGTGTATACTTAAAATGGAAACAAAAACTCCTTATTTTAAATATTGCATTGTACCGTTGTGTAAGAATACTACAATGAAAGTGCCAGATAAAGTATTTATAATATTGCCAGAAGATAAGATTCGTCGATCAAAATTGCAAAAAGCGTGTAGAAGAAATGAAAGACATTTCACAGAGCAGTAGGTCTCTACATGTGTGTGATCATTTTAATGTAAGTACATTATTAAATACTATATGTCTATCTACTAGTTTTTCGCAGGCGGGCAATAAAATATTCCGAATTCCGAATTATTGAATTTTAATTAGGGTAGGATTAAAGAAAGAATGTGTATACAATGTTAGAAAATAAGATTAGTAGATAGAATATAATTTAGTGATACTAAGTAAAGGTAATTTCCTGGTGCGAAAGTAAACAGCTATTTATTATTATACTCTTCGCAAATATGATTACGAAGAGTATATTGCATTTGATCGGGACATTTCTAAAATCGTTAATATCGCTCGCAGAGAAAAAATCATTTCGTTCGTCATCGAATTCTGAACAACTTTCAAAATGTCCGTCTGTTCATCTGTCCGTCCGTCACGTTTCTTGTAAGCACGATAACTAAAGAAAGAAAAGTCCGATCGAATTGAAATTTGGGCTATAAGTTAGTGTTAGCTAGAGGAACAAATCCATTGTTTTTGAAAAAAATCAAATAGTAAATAAGAAAGTTATAGGACATTTTATTTAAAAATATGATTCTACAGAGGGTTGCAATTTTCAATGTTCTACTAAAATTGAAGTAATTTTCTATAGACACCAAAATGCTGTAAAATACACTACCACAAATTTCGCCTACGCAGTCGGCATCATCGAGAGATGAAAAAAAGTTGAAAATTAAATATGTGATCAATATATTAGGTATTGTAAGAATGAATCTTAGTTTATACTATAAAATATACTGCCACGCATTTCGCCAATACAGTCGGCACCATCGGGAGAGAAAATTAAATATGTAGTCAATACATTAGGTATTGTAAGAATGAAGTTTATAAGACAAACACAAGATTCTTTTCAAAAAACTGCGAAGGGTATCCTACAGAATGTGCAACAATTATATAAAAGTTCAATAACACTACTGTCTGCGAAGAGTAAAATGTTTACCTCTAGTATATATAGTATATTGCAAATACCTTTCCCTTGCCCTTTAATTTATTCTATTCAAATCTTACATTTATCTATTATGTGAATGATAACACGACACAATCACTTATTTCCCTTGCCCCAAAACATAGTACGAAAATAGGTAATTATACATTTGCGCAACATTATCCTTTGCAACAAATGTCTTCTATAGAGACACTTTACACGTGTGTACAAAAAAAAACACGAAAAATATAGAAGTGGCTGTTGTAAAGAATTACCCTAAATTCTTTCAAACATAAGACTAAGTCTGCTAAAAATGCTTAGTTGCGACTAAGCATTTTGTAGTTATTTCATTTTATTCCGTGATCAAGTCATAACTATTTTATGTTTATAAATTATTACTAAAAGCTAAAAAAATACATACTTCTCTGCCTTGACCCCGCGGACCTCTTCAAGGGAAAAACTTTCACTATTTTATATAAAAGATGCCACCATAAACATATCCACTTTAGGCAAATTATCAGATTGACCCTTTGAAAAACCTTGTTCAGTCATTTTAAAATATCTGTACAACTACAATAAGCGGTACTATAAAACACAATTATATATTTATATCAGAACAGTCACTAACAAATCAACCACAGTCTAATAACACCATATTGTACATATGTTTATATAGAATGTCATACTTTGTTAATTTGTTTGTATTATTATTTTTAAGTATTTTATGAATGAATTGATTTTTAGTTTTCTTTTTTCTGTATATGATATATGTATACTTATATTAATATAAATCTTACTCTGTACCCCATACAAGTTGTAAATAATCTACTTAATTGTGAATAAAGATTTTAAATTGGAATTGGAATTGGTAAACATCTGATTGTGTTGCTTCCCGGCGCGACGGCTACCGAATATTGTATGGTGTGACGTCACAGTCAATAGTAGCTCGTTTCGGGCCACTTCAATTTTATCGCTGTTTAGACCTTCATACTGATCGCGTGGAATTAGAAATCTTATTTTTTTGTGAAGTACACGTTTTATTACAACGTTACGCTATGTTTTTTAGTAATATTTTTATTTTTAAAATTATAGGCAAGTTCCCTATTATTTTTGAAATACGGAGTTTTCAATGCTGAACAACATATATGTATTAATTTGTTTTATCTATGCGTTACGAGTTATGGAAGAAACACAAGGTGAACACTGAGGACATCCTGTATACTTATCATTAAAGAAAATGGGGTTTTAAGTATGTTTTTGTTTGTCTTAATGTTTCTTAAATTATTCCGCTTTAATCGAAAATTCAATTCTGTCTAGTCCGAAGAAAATTGTAATGCTGAAACCACTTGTTTTGTGCATAATACGCTCTTGCATGAACCAGGCTATAAAACTGGCTATAAAATATTCATATTTCTTAGGAATATTCTGAAATAACTATTATTTCAACGGCAGCAAACACCATTTTCAAGGATTTATTGTTTACATACAGCAGAGCTGTGTGTTTATTTTTATGAACAAATAAAAATACAAGCGTTTTGCCATATTTGCAGGAATGAATAAAGTAGAAAATTTGTTTTTCCAGCGTATGTATACAAAAAATATAGAGGGTATTAAAAGGAAAACGACGTGTACGCACTAAATAATTTACTTATTTTCGCCCGTTCGAACTTTGGACACCAATTCACCTACTCTTAATTATGAGCTTCACTCATTGGTCAATGTTTGTATACATTTTTTACCCTCGATACCTTTTTTTTCCGTGGCATTAAAATACTTTTGATGAGTAACAAAATCTCGCTGGTTTTTTAATTAATAATGTAAAACTTACTGAATCAATCATACAACATATTTGTTATTATCAATCAATGAGAAAAACACGAGGAATTCGGTTGTTGACGAATTTTTAAAAATTGGGAAACATAATAGTTATTTATTTAATTTAGCGCAGTACAATTTAAAAAATTATTAAACTTCAGCTATGTGATGTGCCGTGAAAACGGTACATAGTGATATTATATCGGTAGTTATTTATGAACTGATATGCAGAACAGAAGAAGGAACAAGTTGCCGATAAACAAAAGTAACCTCATCTCATCTCTCATCTGGGTCATCTGTCAAAAGGTAAGTGGATGTTTAACTAGAGGTACGTTCGTTAATGTTGCTAAAAGCAGATCTGAGCAGTAATAAAATGCATTTATGCCGGAGCAGACCATCTGATTTTGTTCATTTGCAATCTGCTATAAATCAGTAAAATCGCAGATTTTCTGCTCGAGCGCAAGAGGTCGAGCAATAAAATCAGCGCAGGAAACATAACCCCATTCATTAATACATCGCTATCTCGACTATTTAAGACAACAAAATTGTGTAAAAAATATCAAGATATCATTTTAAATACGACTGTGGAAAATGTTACATCTGCAATCTGAGGGTAGGTGAAATTTGTAACAGAAAATAGCTATTTGTGTATTAAAAGTGCAAAGTGATACATTGTCGCTCTGAGCGAGAAGTTTGATGCGAGACGTGTAGCGGAACGCGGCTATCTCCAAGAGCGGCAATGTCACTTTGCGCTCGAATTATACACAGGATTTTTTCTACAACCGGTGTTTTTATAAAAATGTTTGGTAGAAATTAATAACTATTGATAACCTCAAATTTGACAGTTCAGATTTCAAAACGTGAGCATTAATTTGCGCTACACATGTTTTGTAGAAATGTTTGTTAAACTGGTATTTACTGCAAAATAAAATAAAAAATTGCTTTAGTACCTATTAATTATTTATTTAAATACTGCCATCTTATGATTTATATCTATGTATAACAAAATCTAAATGTTTTTGGAATTATTCTAACACTTTCTTCTTTAGTGGCAAGGCGAAGAATTAAAGGGTATTAAATGTCTGTATTTGAAGACATATATGTATGTAATACTTTGAAACGATTATATTCAGTCTTTTTCAGGGAAAATAATTATATTTGGACGACATTTGTAGTAGACTTCTTTGAATCTTCTTAAACAAACCATTCTTTGACATGTCTTGGTCGCAGTTTTCAATTAGGGCAGTTGAGTGTATTAAACTGGAATGGCGTATTTGAACATGACACAATTCTTTATAAGTATCACATAAATTATACTTTTCAAAACTTTCCATTATCTGATAATTATAAGAATAAATTTATTTGACACAAATAGCTGTTTTAAGAACGTTTTGACACATCAAATAATTTGTTAATTTTTGCTAACAGCAGCGGCAAGCATGGCCTCCTATGTCCAAAACATAATATTCGTCTATGCTATGCGAAAGCTTTATAAGTTCATTGAATTGGTAAAAATAGCTATTTCTACCACCTTTAGAAGCACAAAATTGTTAAAAAATAAAAAGATGAGTTACTACCAACCAATTTTTGAACTGTTTTCCGTAACTAAAGTTGGTAGTTTGTATTTTATTTAACGCAATATTTTGGGCACCAGTGTGATTTATAGATAATGCGAATTATTTACTAAATATAAATTTCTACGACCTTTAGTATAATAAAAGTTTCCAAAAACGATTGATTACTATAAAAATAGCAAATTTTTTATTACTTTGTGTAACTAAAGTTGGTAAATTGTGGTAATTGTGATTTATATATATTTGAATGTATTTTATGCTTCTATTTTGAATTATTTACTAGAAAACATATATTTGTCAAATACCCTCAATGCTTACTTTTGTGTCAAAAGTTCGCAGATACACTAAACGTTTCTTTATTATGGTTTCCATGGTAACTAATGGTTTACTGTGTCACTTGGCGAGCGACAAAGTAAAAAAACGCTCGCTCCTCGGAAAAGTGCAACTTTGCGCTTTCATTTGGAAGCGCAAAGTTGCACTTTTCGGTCGGTTATAGAAAAATACATTTATTTCTACTTTAATATATAATTAACGATTTACTTTTCCATCTATAACATCGTTCTTAATATTTGAAAATTAAAATTTCCTGTATAAAAAAGCACTTTTCCTCTGTTTGTTAGTGTCAATAGATTTATCTGCTTGCAAGTTCTGTCAACTGTCAAGACAACCTGCTCATATATGTATGATTTTTAAAATCAACTGGTTCTAGCAACACTCTATAATACTGTCCAGCCGGGGAAAAAGGCCCGCGCGCCAAGGAAGTGCATTGCTGATAAGTCGCCAACTTCCTGCTAAACCATATACTAGGAATATAGTATATCTCCCAATTAGTAGGTGTGGATGCAAATGATCACAAAAGTGTGCCTTGCACTAAGCCATTTATTTCATCTACGCTTCATTGTAAGTTGAATGCAAAAGGCATCTTTCCGTGGGCCTTTGTTCCCTGCTCAAACAGTACCTTGGACACCAACAAGATTAAGATTAATGTGTGGCCATTGGGTAAACTTTTATCCATATTTTCTGGCAATAATTTCACATATCGGTAAATTTTGTAATCTCCCCGAGATATTCATTTGTCTGATTTTCACGAATCGTTTTTTCTTCCTCCATTGTTAGAAACTAGTTTCTAACTTCGCTGCCGTCTTTCGTTGTTTTATGATTAACTTCTCTGCAGAGTGCCGATGTGATGTCATCGGCGTTTGAAATGCATATATTTTAATAATTGATATTGTAATATCATGAGATTTTTTCTACTTTTATGTTTCTAATGATTTTTTAAGAGAAATGTTACTGTTTTACACAGATTCTACTAAACAACAACCGAATTTGATAAAATATGATTAATTAAAAAGCACCGCATATACACGGCTATTAAAAAAACTAATACCAGAAATAAATTCTCAATGAAAATGACATATATGTCTATTTATCATCATATGGGTGAATATCAGACACTTCAAAATAAAACAGTATTGAAAACCACACGTCCAGTTTTTCATATGAAAATGAAAACAATAACAAGAGGGCAGGAATATATTGTATAAGACACTTTGTACATTTAAAACCCCCATTCATTCAACACCTGTCATAAAAATTGACAAATAATGTATTTTCAGCAGATACTTACCAATTCCTAACCTATTTACGTATGGATTCAGAAACGTTTATTACGTTCTATTTATACCATGAGTGGATGAAATAAAGGAGGCCACTGTCTCCCACAAAGCCCTACAAATGTGACAAGCGACGACTAAAAATAACCCATTATTACGTTTTCAGCAATGCCTCATCGAGTTGTTTCTATAAACGAAAAGACCAGACGATAATAAAATCAACTGATCTGAGTCATAAAAGGGGTCGTTTTTATTACAGAAAATTAAAATTGTACCAGAAGCTCAGTGCTCCAGAACAAGGATATACAGGTCTTGGATTTATTATCCGACGAAGTTGAATAACTACATTACTCTCGACACTACCCAACAATAATTGAAAGGGCGCATCCAGAAATTTTATTCTTAATCAAATATTGAACCATCTAAATACAATTTTTCCTACACATAGGCAACTACAACTTTTAGGCAATCCGAAAGACAAAATTGAAACAAACGAAAAGAGGGAGATTTATGAAATTAGTTGTAAGGACTGTACTCAAAAGTATGTTGGACAAACTAAACGATCAATCCAAGCTAGACTCAAGGAGCATATAGCTTATATCAAATATGGTAGAACAAATGTATAGTACTGCCCAACATGCGTTTGAGAACAACCATAAAATAGATATTAGCAATTAAAGATTAATTAGGAATATAACAAATACTACAGTTGGATGCATTTGATAGACTCGAAATTACAAAGGGTAAAAATAATATGAATAGTGACAGAGGGCCAATCCCATATACATATATATGCTCTATTGGTTAGTTAATCATGGTTCACCGAACCGTAGCAATAGATTAAGTATAAACAGAATATATTGTTAGCAAAAAGTTTGCTTCGATCATCTCCAAACAATGCCAACTTAGTTGACGAAACGCGCGTTGAGTATTTGATGTATTTAAATTGAAATGTGTAAAGCTACTTGCCGAAAATGTGTATACCTATTTAAAGATATTACGCGTCCAGGGGACAGCACCTCCAGAAGCAAACAACCATTAAACAGCACGGTAACACTGCAATCTATCAATTAAATAGCATTCATACGTTAAGCCGGTGCACGGTCCAACGTTTAAGTAATGATATAATATATTCTCCTCTTACCATTGCTTGAAAATGCCGTAGCGAGAATGGGATTTACTTAAACATTTTTTTGACAAAAAACGTTAAAAAATAACTCTCAAAATGATCTGGATAAGCAAAAAATCCTGTCTGCGTGTCTGCATGTATAGCAGTCACAGTTTTTGGGTTTGTTCACATTGTCCTAAATGATTTTATGGTATACAATTCAATCGACAACTGCAAATAAGAAAAAAACATTTTTGTATTATTCAGATGTATAGCCACTAGTACGCCATTGTTAAGGATTTAAATGTTTTGGTCCTATAGAACAGTTCAGGTACAGTGTCTTAAATAATTTTATGAATTAGACAACTTCAAGGAAGGAAATTATGTAATTTTTTTTACATATGTTATTTATGCATTATATCACAGTTATAGACTTGCAGATATTCTAGCCTTATAAAATATAAGTGAAATGTATGGGATTAAAAATGTATAACTTTGAGTTGCCTGAGTTGCCATTGCAAAGCGTTTCTGTGTATCCAGCAACGAAAATATAATAATTATAATAAATGTCTTTAATAAATTACAAACTACAATTGTCACGCCCCTGACAAGACCTCCTTTATTATATTATAAAACATAATATGTTAGATATATGAAGCAGGTGTGTATCGATGAGGGATGCTGACAGTTATCCTAAATCAATTGAATGAATGGAAAATATCATCTATATTTTTATACTCGATGTGACACGAATGCTCAAGGATAGAACAATATTTTTAGGCATTATAAACATTGCTCATACTGAAAGGACGACTGCGTAACTGAATTTGTAATTCAAAATTTACATTATATCATTGTTCACTTAAACTTTGGCAGGCAGATGTACACAAGTGCCAAGGTTCCTCTAGCGGTTCATTTTCATGTTTTTTATTTCATAAGCATCGGCTGTAGTTGGACATTTCACTTACTTGAGTCCTACCGAACACTGCAAAGTTAAGTGAATAGCGTTTAATCCTTACTTTCATGTGTATGATTGAACCGACACCGCGTGATATCCGTGAATGCTTCAAAAAGGTCTGTTGAACTATACAGGGTGGTCCGAAGTTTACCTGACAAACTTCGACACGTGATAGAGGGACTTAAAATAAGCCGAAAAGTTCCTATCAACTTACATCCTTAGGGGATTGCTAACAAAGATACAGGATGTTAAAGTTTTGTGAAAAGCAAACAATTTTTTTAATAACTCTAAAATTACGAAAGCTATCGACTTGAAGTTTTAGGGGCGGTGATGATTTTTAAGTCTCTATTGTTTCATAAAATCTTATCTTTGTACTGCCTCCAGTGGCGCCGCCAGAGGGTGGGGGAGATGAATATTTCGCCGAAACTATGTTACGCCACTGTTTTGTGCAGTTGATTTTGAGATTGTTCGATTCAGTGTTCAATTTGGAAGAAAGAAAGTATCTTTTAGTTTTTTCGTACAACGCTTACTTTTCGAGTAAAACGGCTATTTCTGCTTTCTCTACTAAAACAGTAAAACCTTTCCTACATTAATGATAAAATTAATAATCCTAGTTGCATTTGGTAAACAATGAAACAGTGTTGTCAGTCAATGTTTGACCTGTCAAAGATTGTTCAGCAATGAAGAGTATGCTGATATTCATTTTATTTGTGGGTTTTGTGATGGCAATGCTCAACAGGCAGTTCGAGAATACCGAAGGAGGTATCCAAATAGGAGACGACCAAATGTTCAAGTTTTTACAGACACCCATCGCAATGTTTGCGAAAGAGGATTGCGAGATAACCGACAAAATAGAAATGAAGATCGAAGAAATATTGGAAGAAATGGAAACGGAAGAACTGTTAGAGCTTTTGGCGCAAATCCAAGTTTAAGTTCTCGCAAGGCAGCACAACAATTAGGAACATCCAAGTCTCAAGTGCTACGAGTATTACATCAAGACCACAGAAAAGCTTATCATTTATATCCCGTACAAAATTTACATCCCGGTAATACAGAGAAGCGTTTAAATTTTTGTCGTTGGCTAATTAACTCTGTAAGGGGGAATCCCGAATTCTTAAGAAAAATATTAGGACCGATGAGACGACGTTTACCAGAGCTGGAGTAGTGAACCATCATAATATGCATGTTTGGGCACACGCAAATCCTCACCAAACCCGCCTTCGATCATTTCAAAATGAATTTAGTGTAAATGTTTGGTTGGGTATTATTGGCAACAACATTTGTGGCCCACACTTCTTGCCGCCTAGGCTAAATGCAGAATTCTTTCGGGATTTCCTCACTCATGACCTTCTCGAAATAATGGGAGATGTTCGCCTTGATGTACGAAATGAAAGGTGGATACAGTTGGATGGAGCACCGGCGCATTTTGGACGGGTGGTGCGCGAATGGTTGGACGCTAATTATCCTGAGAGATGGATAGGTCGTGTGGGAAACAATTATAACGCCCAGGAGAATATTGTAAGAGGTCCGGTGGCTTGGCCACCAAGATCACCTGACCTCACGCCTTTAGACTTTTATATGTGGGGTTATTTAAAAGAAAAAGTTTATGCTACACCGGTGACAACGCGAGATCAGCTACTTGAGCGTATCCAACAAGCTTGCAACGAGATGAGGGAAAATCATCATCAAGTATCCGCCGCTGTCAATTCCATAATTCAGAGGTGTCACAAATGTATTGAAGTGAATGGGCTCCAATTTGAGCAACTTCTTTAATTTCCTATGTTTCACTGTTTGCTAATGAGTTTTATTTATGTTCTTAGTTTTTACATAAATTCTGTAATTTATGAAATAAATGATAAACTTTCAATAAAGTTTAGTCATGAAAATGCTTTTTACTATTTTACTCGAAAAGTAAGTGTTGTACGAAAAAAACTAAAAGATACCTTCTTTCTTCCAAATTGAATACTGAATCGAACAATCTCAAAATCAACTGCACAAAACAGTGGCGTAACATAGTTTCGGCGAAAAATTCATCTCCCCCACCCTCTGGCGGCGCCACTGGAGGCAGTACAAAGATAAGATTTTATGAAACAATAGAGACTTAAAAATCATCACCGCCCCTAAAACTTCAAGTCGATAGCTTTCGTAATTTTAGAGTTATTAAAAAAATTGTTTGTTTTTCACAAATCTTTAACATCCTGTATCTTTGTTAGCAATCCCCTAAGGATGTAAGTTGATAGGAACTTTTCGGCTTATTTTAAGTCCCTCTATCACGTGTCGAAGTTTGTCAGGTAAACTTCGGACCACCCTATATAGGGATACCAACCAAGCAACATTTGCACATTTTAGAGATACTCGATTTGAATATTGTACTGCAAATACAATTATACAAATGTTGGTTCCCCTTATTTTCACCGTAAATAATTACGTCAGTACTGTTGTCAGGTAAAACATGAACACTCTGTAAGTAATAATAAATTATAATATCGTCGGTGAAACCAGAAAAGTGTGTATCTCCACTTTTTACCGAAAGTAGGATTTTAACGGCCTCTATTGGCTAAACCCCATATTACAATCTGGTAGAACGTGTACCTCCTAATAATTTAAATTGTTTTTCTAACGGTCGTTCAGGAAACAGTGTAACTCCATGCCTAAACATTTAGCGGGAAAAGTGTGTATATCCGCATTTCAGCCGGAATAACAGTAAAAATGACATCGTGCTCCAGAAAAGTACTTAAAACATTGTTAAAAGTTCATTAATAACTTATTGGTGATCTGATTCCATTGATATAAGGCTTAAGATAAGTGGTTCAATACTTTTTTGATATCATAGTTCCATAACATTTGCCACAAAACTGCGTTAATTTACAAGGAGAGTTACACATAATTCCTTGCCTTCAATCTTAGAGAAAGGAAGGAGACACATTTTTCGTGAAGCATAATTAATATTAGTAGAGCGTGTTCAATGCAAAGAAATATATATTTTTTTTATCATAATTTACGCCGTTTAATTTCAATTCATTTAAAATAAAAAATTCTTGGATAGTTGATAATAAAAGTAACAAATTGCAATCAATACATTGAGCTCTTCTTGGATTGAATATAATATACAACTAATCCCCATTGCTTTAAAAGCTCCTGTACTTCATGTTCCGGTATCAAAATGTTGGATATTTTGAACATAAAGTTGCCAGATAAAAATAGCGAAGTGAAAATAGCTGCTTTAAAAGGATCTTCATTAAATTCTGCACCAAGTTTAGTATGTTGAATAAAGAACTTGACAACTTCAGATAATCAAATCATAATATGGTCGTAGATGGAACAAATAACAATGAAGAAGTGTATATAGACCGCGGCGATATTAGTTATGAAGTTTCAGGGATCGAACCAAAAGAAAGTTATGGCAATACCGAAAATGAAGCTTTGATGGTCTTACATATTTCCGAAGATAACTTTTTTAGTGGTAGGAAATAAGACCGAATATTTCACAATCAACCTTGATAATACTTCAAATAATCAATTTATAACCAATATGGGAGTAGACGAAAATACAAATGAAAATGTGCAGCAAGAGATTAATCTTAGTTCTGTATCTTCTGAGGGCGGATCGGAAGATGGGAATACCAATGCCAAAAATGAAGCAGTGGTGGAACAAGAGGTGTCTGTGAAAAGACGATGAAATACTGAAAAGGAAGAAGCGGAAATTAAGCAATGTGAAGAGACTGTTCCTATCAAGAAAATAAGAGAAGGGAATTGGGATTGGCTTATAATGGTAAAAAGGAATGTGAAGGAATTTGGTAATATAAAGTGAAAAACCAAGAAAACTTTTGACTGAAGCATGTAAATGTAAGTTATCAGGAGCCAATACAGTTCTAGATTGTCGTAAACTAAGTGAGAAGCAAAGGCGTTCCATATTTGATTAGTTTTGGAAGAAATCTTGGCAAGAGAAACGAGAATATGTTAGGAATCTTGTCAAATTGCAACCTATTAGAAGACGAAGGGGTGAGACTGAGAAATCGAGGCGTAACTATAGTGCAAAGTATCAGCTAGAATGTGATAATGTGATGTATCGGGTCTGCAAAAAATATGTTCAATAACACTCTAGGACTGAAGCATAACTGTACTCTCTTGTGGATTAAAACTGACATTGATGCTGATGAAATTGACCATTCTGCGAAAGAAAATACTGACCAGGAAAAACAAGTCTCAAATAGAAACTTCAGAAAAAACGATTCTGAATTAATTCGAACAATATTTACTACATTTTTCAATTCACTCTCCAAAGCAGAATCACACTATTGCCGTGCTTCGACTCAGCGGCTCTACTTGGAACCAATTTGGCAAACTAAACAGGAGCTGTACCGTTTTTACGTAAATACTTATTGCAAGGAACAGGGCGTGACGCCTGCTTCGCGAACAACATTCAATGATGAATTTCAGAAAATGAACCATCATTATTTCGTCCGCGAAAAGATCAGTGTGACACTTGTGTCGCGTTTGAATCCAAAAATATTACTGGCCTATCAACACCACCTTGTATTGAGAGGAGAGGCAAGAGAAGCAAAGAATGAAGACAAAATGGCAGAAACATCTGATTTCGTATACACAATGGACATGCAGTCTGTGTTACTAGCTCCTAAAATCAAAGTGGGAGTTATGTGCTACAAAACAAAGCTCGCAGTTTACAACCACATTATATAATATAAGATCACACGAAGCTTATTGCTTTCTGTGGAATGAGACAGAAGGTGCTTTAACTGCGAATGAATTGAATTCTCCTCGATTATTGTTTCTTTAATTGAAGATGAAATTCTACCCAAAATGACAGATAAATCTGATAAAATTATTTTCTCGAGCGATGGTTGTTGTGGACAGAATCGCAACGCATGTTTGTTCAATGCTCTGCTGAATGCATCAATAATCCATCAGGTAACCATAATTCAAAAATATCTCTATAAAGGCCACACACAAATGGAGGCGGATTGCACTCTGCCATCGAACGATAGCTTCGAAATAAAGATATAAATGTTCCGGCAGATTACATTATTCATTGTGAAAATGCACGGCAGAAGCCAAATCCATATAAATTTGAAATTCCTTTTATGACTAAATAAAAGTACTAGGTACAGATTTAAAATTGCCCAATTTTATGTAGGTTATTTATCTGTTCCTTGTGGTATAATTACTATTATTAATATATTTTTGTGATTGTTTATCTAGTTAATTTGTGTACACTAGTAAGTAATGTTATCTACTCCAAAGCATGTATACCTTTCTGAAATAAAATCAAGATTTTCTTAAATATTGAATGAATGATGTAACAATCAGAAAATATATTACCCTAGAACCTTTATGAGAACACCAGGAGTTAAATCTGGATTAAATAGAGTATATTATTAAAATAGTTTATACTTGTAATAAAACACTAGGTACACAAACTGAGGTTTCGCAAGAAAATTGTGTAACTACTCATTTATCGGTTGGTGGATCTGTACTCAAATGGATTAAATCTTACTTAACTGGAAGAAGACAACAAACGAGATACGGAAATAGTGTATCTAATGTAATAGATAATGACTTTGGTGTGCCACAGGGATCAGTGCTGGGACCATTATTATTTGTGCTGTTCATAAATGATATAGTTAAAGCAATCAAAAAATGCAAGGTACATCTATTTGCAGATGACACATTAATTTATGTATATGGTGAGAATATAAATGATGTTATTAATGTTATTAATCAAGATTTAAAAAAAATGTTTATTTGGTTATGTGACAACAACTTAAAAGTAAACACTGATAAATGTAAATATATGATTCTCGGTAAAAAACATATACTAAATCATCTACAGGTGGAAGAAAATATTGTATTAAATAATAGAATATTAGAAAAAGTTTCTGAAATTAAATACCTTGGGTTTATAATAGATGAATCCTTGACCTTCAAATGTAACAGTGATTATATCATTAAAAAAGTTGCAAAAAGATTTATTTTTTACGGAGAATTTCAAATTATTTATCAATGTTTTCAAGAATATTAGTATATAAATCTATAATAGCTCCACATTTCGAATATTGTGCAACTCTACAGCTATATTTAAATAACAATGAAATTCAAAAGTTACAAAAGATGCAAAATAAAGTTATGAGGATAATTTTAAAATGTAACAAATATACTCCCATTGACACAATGTTAAATGTTTTAAATTTTTTAAATGTTAGACAACGTATACTTTTGAAAGCAATGCAATTTATATTTAAAATAAAAAATGGCATGACTCCGAGATATTTATGTGATAAATTAAATTTCGTTCGAGATATTCATAGTTATAATACTCGTAGTGTAAATGATATAGTAGTAGAGAGATGTGACAATTTAAAGGAATCAAAATCTTTGTTCTGTACTGGTATACAAATATTTAATGGTTTACCAAATGAAATAAAATACTGCGAAAAATAAGTCTTTACTAAACTGTGTTTTAGTTATGTTAAGCAACAATTCTGACTATTTACGGTTAGGTTAGGTAATATTACGCTAAGTTAGGTTAGGATACAAAGATATTTGTAATTATTTATAGTTATTATATATTTAGATTTGACATAAGATAGAAAATGTATAATGTACTTGTTTATATATATATATTTTTTGTAATTCAATTGTAGCTTTTTTAGCTAATAAAGATACATTATTATTTACTCGTCACATTTACAAGAGAAAAGTATGCATCTCCACCAAAAACTAGAAAACAAACTTATATTATGTGAATCATATTATATAGATACATGATTGCCTGAAAAATTTCAGCCATATCCTGTCAATACTTTTACAAATACAATGTTTTAATGGTCTCCTGTGGAATTTGTTAAAATGGAGTTTACACACTTTTCTGGTTTCACCGACGATATGCAAAAATAAACATATTATAATACTATATTTACCCGAACAAACGTAGTAAATAGTAAGTACAATTTTTTTTGGGTTATTAGGTCCAATGTAATTAAAACACTATTGTATTAACTTGCCGACGTTTCGGTATAATTTATTACCATCCTCAGGGCACTGTAAGATATAAATAAGTTGACTGTAAGTTATTCTATACCTATATGGGTGATAAATTCTAATCCAAACTAATAGTGAGGAAATAATATTCAACAGTTAATTAATTATACTATAACGGATTGTAGAAAACATGTACTTATTTTAGGCACTTCAATTATTATTTAGAATTAGTTATATAAAAAATAGGTTAGTGATATATAAAAATTATAAACAAATACTCACATTAAAATTATGTGAGTATTTGTTTATAATTTTTATATATCACTAACCTATTTTTTATATAACTAATTCTAAATAATAATTGAAGTGCCTAAAATAAGTACATGTTTTCTACAATCCGTTATAGTATAATTAATTAACTGTTGAATATTATTTCCTCACTATTAGTTTGGATTAGAATTTATCACCCATATAGGTATAGAATAACTTACAGTCAACTTATTTATATCTTACAGTGCCCTGAGGATGGTAATAAATTATACCGAAACGTCGGCAAGTTAATACAATAGTGTTTTAATTACATTGGACCTAATAACCCAAAAAAAAATTGTACTTAGTATTTAAATTGTGGTCTGGAAATTATTATTGTAGTAAATAGTGTTGGAAATATCAACAAAATACAAAACGCCGTATTTAAATATTTATATATGTTTTTTAATATCTTAATCTCTTACTCAGTTATTTATAATTTTTATTTGAAAACTGTTGAATTGTATAGCATGTGCATGATGGAACCAGTGTTGCCACCTCTACCGATTTTCTTTTCAATTTACAGATCTACCGAAATAATATTGAAATAAGCCAAATTTTAAGTTCAAAATAATTTGTTTTAAGGGAATTTAAGTTAGAAGATAACAAATTAAATTGAAAATTTGTACTTATATAAACTTATATATTTATCCAAACGAAATACAAACTCTTGGACTAGGTATATTGGGAAACATATTTTGAAACAATGGTTGTTTTGTATTCGCCGTTCAGATATGCCGTTCCCGGAACGGACGGCTCTCTCCTCTCTCCTCGAATGGCGGCGGGCATGTGCAAGGATACACGTATCGTTTCCGCCTATTCGAGTTAGCCCACCTATTTTATTCACGTTTCACTTATGATTATCTCTTCTGAGAGAAAGGCAAAATCTTGTTTTATTTAAAAAGTAAATCTTTGTTTTCCACGGTATCTCAAATAAGGTGTTAACACAGGTTACAGTGAATAATATACTATTTTAAAAAATCTACCGAAAATTATCGAAATCTACCGATTTTCTACGAAGCATCTACCGAATTCCTTATAACCGAAGGTGGCAACACTGGATGAAACAACTTCGGGAAACGACCTGTCAACATAAATATTCCACATTTTAAATACAATTTTAAACTTACATTTGGAAGTAGTTGGAACATTTTGGTTAAATTTGTTTATTACATATATAATCACTTAAAACATAAATTGTATTATCGTCGGCGATTCAATTCATGTTACTTATATTACTTTTGAGTATGGCATAATACTTCGACCAATGATCGATGGCATTGTATTTCACAACCTGTGCTGGCTAGAAACAGCGCATACAAATTTGTCGCTGACTACGTTGAGCAGCAGCTTCCAATTAGCGCATAGTTTAATAATAATAAAGTAATATTCGAGGATTCAGATTATTCGAATAGTTTAACTATTCGAATAGTTCGAAAGTTCGAATATTTGGTTCATTCAAATATTCGGATAGTTCGATTATTTGATTAATTCAAATATTCGATTAATTCGAAAATTCTAATACTTTTTCGAACGAATATTTGAATACCAAAATCTGAAAAATTTGCAGCCTTAGTAACAAGTAGAAATACAACAAAAGTGTATACAACATTTTTTGTAGAAAATTTACCCATCTCTAACTTTGAAAACTATATATTTTTCTGTTGACACTAACCGAAATATTTGCAAATATATGAAAAAAAATTTCAATAATATAACATTAAAAATATGGACGTTTCTTGCTCAATACCTAAATAATATTATCTAACAGCAAATCAAAATATATATATATTTTTAATGCAGTAAAATCAAAATTAGAATATGTTTACTCCATTCTTGGATTTGTGTGTGGACAATTGATTTATTTATCAGGTACTTTTGGTTTTTTTTGTTTTATAATTTTTTACTGTTAATATTTGTCTCGATTTTTCTGTGCTTTATGAAAGGGCCAAATTTTAACCTGGCCAATTCAGTCAGGAACTGTGATTTAGAAGGGTAATAAAATTACTGGCCGTATTTATTTATTTATTTTAATAATAAGGGACAATTCCAAATGCCTCACAGTGTCTTACCTTGTGGTCTGATTGTACAAACCATTAAAATGTCACAGACATATCATATGCTCGAAAAAAATATAGTGAGTTTAGGACCCTAAGGCACGAATACTCCTAACCTCTAGTGATGTAGTACCCGGATATTTTCTCCGGTTAATGGAAAATTTACTAGGAATTTCCGGAAAAAAAAACGTGAAATTGATAAAAATGATAAATCCGGCAATATTAAATGACATTTTGTGTACTACGTTAAATCTGACAGAGTGTTACTCTCTCTGCACTTCAAACACATGCAATGAACAAGTTCATACTTGAAATTTTTGCCTGTGCTGTAGATAGCTATTTTTCCCCTCAGTGTCACTTCACCCGATTCACTGAGGTTAGTGGGTGCTCACTGCTGCTTAATTATATCTTACGCCTTGTGTAAAATGTCTAAGTAATTAAAAAAAATCTTATTTTAAGAGTTTCATCGGAAGTTTTTGGTAAAATTATTCCGAAATATTCACCAAATTTAAAATTTAAAACAAGTTTATTTAAATTAAAATCAAAAAACACAACGGATATTGCCCTCGCCGGACACCCGGTCCGTTGCCGTCCTAGCACCCCCGCGTACAGCGGCGACGGGGCTATTGTTAGGTTGGGCGGAGCGGGGCCGGTCCGGGCTTAGAACTAGAAAACGTCAAATAACAATACAACACCTAAAAATAAAACATTTTAAATTGTATAATATTAACAGGAACTAGAAATCAACGACGCATGCAAAAGCATGCGCCGTTGATATAAAACTTTAAAACAATGCAAAAAATAAACTGTAAAAGATTTGTGTACATTAATTTAGAACTCTGATGATGCTATGACGAGCCCAACTGCACAGTAAAAAGCTCGCCTCTAAATAATACAGATCTGCGGAGCGGGAATGTCCAACTCCGCTTATTTTTGGATATGTTTAATCATATTTCTTGTACCTATATAACAATGTGCCGCAATCTACTGATCGTTACCTTATAATTTGGAATAAATTTGCGGGGAATTTTGATAACAAAACTAACAAAAAGAAAAAAAGAGGTGGAAAAAAAAATTCCCCGGAATTTCCCCAATGCTTCTTTCCCGGTAATTTACCTATTACTATTAACCTCACAATTCTTCCACTAAATCTGTTAGATAAAAAAGTTCCATGGGCACAATTATTGATGCAGTTGTGCCCAAGGAACAATCTACCGAACAAATTGATTAGGTGGGATCGACTTTTAAGCGGCTTACACGCACTGAAATGTTACGATGTATAACATCGACTCCTAGATTTGATGAAACTTGCGTCAGTTTCAGTCCCCCCCCACACACACACACATTACTCCGATACCACAATGCCAGGCTACACACGCTGCAACTTGCATGATGAAGCCTGGGAGTCGATGCGTGCATCGCAACATGTTTCAATGTGTGTAGGCCGGTTAGGGCCAGTTTTTTAATCATCCATTAAATTTATGTCGTACTTAAATTCGATGAAAAAAATAATTATCATTGTTGATATAATCGTATCCATGGAAGTTACCAGACTGATCATCAATGTAGAGTCAAACCATAACAGCTTAGAACTTTGACATTCTAAATGGTACCTTAATTGCCAAATACTCACACTAAGCATGGGTCTCCTAAACCGTTAAAACCAAGCAGAAATGCCGGGTAATTTCTTCACATAATAGGAAATAACATATTGGGGTTACACATTTAGAAATATCTGAATAAACTACAAAAGAGGAAAATATAGTTGTGTAATACTTTTTCACCACTTGTACCGATATTCATTATTCACAGAAGATAAGTCTTATTTATGATAGGTGTAATCAGATGATATGGTGAGGACTCAAAGAAATATGCGTGAAAGAACTTAATCCTATATTTATTGGTTACATGACTTTTTAAAAGATTTCCAAGAAGCATTCCCTGATATGATCAGTTTATCAGTTTCACAAAATTCAAAATGCTATCGTTATTATACCGAGACATACGAAGTGCATGCCGGAAATATGTGATAGCTCAACAATTAGATTCGTTAAAAATTTCAGATTACAAAGGGAAGTGTGTTCGTACCAATTATTGTTACTGCACCAAACTATTTTTATGTCATTTTTACACTTTAACATCTTAAAATGTACGTCAACTCAAATACTTCTCACAATCCAAATAAAGAAATAAATCCAAAACAACTCACCACTTCCTATGATCTTTGTTTTTCAAGAATAAAAAACGGACCTCATACCTCCGCATGAACTTTTTACTGCTACGTAATACTAAGGAAGGGTGACTTTTCCGTCTCTCTCGGGCAAAGGGGTCGATTTGGTAATGTCTAGCTGCGTACAGGCTCGAGGCCAACGAAGTGCGTAGATAGCAGAGAAGACCGACAAAATACACTACCTAAATCCTAGCCGGGTTCCTACTTCCGACGGCAACTATGCGTCCGGGACAGGCGCACTTTCGTGAGGCTGCAGAGATGATATTGCACCACAAAATGAATTTTTGAATTTTCGCATTTTTCTCTTATAAACTTAAGTATTTTGTTATACAAGTCTAGCAAAGTTAGATGGGGTGTCATTCAATTCATTATTTATTTTTAACATCGCTTTCAGTTAAATGAGAAACTGTGATTTTTTATTTACAATAAACGTGTTGCAAAGAATCAAAACCGTTAACAAATTTAATATTTTAAACCCCACCACCCGCCGGGATGAAATACTAGTCATAGAATAGCTACGACTTTCCGTTTAGACAAAGGCAGTCCAAACGGAAAGTCTTAGCTATTCTATGGTTAATATTCCTAAATATTGAGAAAAATCGGTCAAATAGCAACTGTCTATTAAAAACTAAAGTTTAAATATGTTCGCACATATGGGCAGTATGTCAACTTCTAATTCACAGGACATAAAGAAATCCACTAATATGTTCCTTGGAATTCTCAAGACGTCCAACTGAATTACTACACGCAACTGCTGTCAACTGTTCGTACACGTATTTAATTTCTAGTATTCCCACACATTGCTATGAAAGCAATAATTATGTTTTAATTTTAAATGTGACATTTAAATTTAATCGCATACATAAGTTGTCAAAATGTAGAAAAGTATCCTTAACATTTTATTTCGCTTTTGCAGTACTAAATTTTGTTTTAGTCGACATCAAGAGCAGGGACGGTTCTACGAGGTTACGAGGTTCTACGGGGCCCAGGCCCCCAAACTTCTCGAGCTGCATTTATATATTAAATAAATAAATTGTGCAGCAAAAAGAAATTGGCAGGAGCTAGGATACACGGACGAGATGATTTTATATAGGGTGACTGGTAGGTCGACGTATTACTTTGAGGGCGTATTAATAAAGCTCGTTTGCAATAGGGAACTTGCCTATAATTTTAAAAATAAAAATAATACTAAAAAACATAGCGTAACGTTGTAATAAAACGTGTACTTCACAAAAAAATAAGATTTCTAATTCCACGCGATCAGTATGAAGGATCTAAACAGCGATAAAATTGAAGTGGCCCGAAACGAGCTACTATTGACTGTGACGTCACACCATACAATATTCGGTAGTCGTCGCGCCGGGAAGCAATACAATCAGATGTTTACCAATTCCAATTCCAATTTTAAATCTGTATTCACAATTAAGTAGATTATTTACAACTTGTATGGGGTACAGAGTAAGATTTATACTAATATATACATATATACAGAAAAAAGAAAACTAAAAATCAATTCATTCATAAAATACTTAAAAATAATAATACAAACAAATTAACAATGACATTCTATATAAACATATGTACAATATGGTGTTATTAGACTGTGGTTGATTTGTTAGTGATTGTTCTGATATAAATATATAATTGTGTTTTATAGTACCGCTTATTGTAGTTGTACAGATATTTTAAAATGACTGAACAAGGTTTTTCAAAGGGCCAATCTGGTAATTTGCCTAAAGTGGATATGTTTATGGTGGCATCTTTTATACAAAATAGTGAAAGTTTTTCCCATGGAGAGGTCCGCGGGGTCAAGGCAGAGAAGTATGTATTTTTTTTAGCTT
The DNA here is from genome assembly GCA_029963845.1 of Rhamnusium bicolor. NCBI lineage: Eukaryota > Metazoa > Arthropoda > Insecta > Coleoptera > Cerambycidae > Rhamnusium > Rhamnusium bicolor. Next base: position 1,293,970 of record JANEYF010000128.1, read on the forward strand.
TTAGTAATAATTTATAAACATAAAATAGTTATGACTTGATCACGGAATAAAATGAAATAACTACAATATGCTTAGTCGCAACTAAGCATTTTTAGCAGACTTAGTCTTATGTTTGAAAGAATTTAGGGTAATTCTTTACAACAGCCACTTCTATATTTTTCGTGTTTCTTTTTTGTACACACGTGTAAAGTATAGAGACACTTTACACGTGTGTACAAAAAGAAACATTTGCTGCAAAGGAAATGTTGCGCAAATGTATAATTACCTATCGTAGGTATTTTCGTACTATATTTTGGGGCAAGGGAAATAAGTGATTGTGTCGTGTTATCATTCACATAATAGATAAATGTAAGATTTGAATAGAATAAATTAAAGGGCAAGGGAAAGGTATTTGCAATATACTATATATACTAGAGGTACTCATTTTACTCTTCGCAGACAGTAGTATTATTCAACTTTTATATAATAGTTGCACATTCTGTAGGATACTCTTCGCAGTTTTTTTAAAAGAATCTTGTGTTTGTCTTATAAACTACATTCTTACAATACCTAATGTACTGACTACATATTTAATTTTCTCTGCCGATGGTGCCGACTGTATTGACGAAACGCGTGGCAGTATATTTTATAGTATAAACTAAGATTCATTCTTACGATACCTAATATATTGATCACATATTTAATTTTCAACTTTTTTTCATCTCCCGATGATGCCGACTGCGTAGGCGAAATTTATGGTAGTATATTTTACAGAATTTTGGTGTCTATAGAAAATTACTTCAATTTTAGTAGCACACTGAAAATTGCAACCCTCTGTAGATTCATATTTTTAAATAAAATGTCCTATAACTTTTTTTATTTACTATTTGATTTTTTTTCAAAAACAATGGCTTTCTTCCTCTGGCTAACACTAACTTATAGCCCAAATTTCAATTCGATCGGACTTTTCTTTCTTTAGTTATCGTGCTTACAAGAAACGTGACGGACGGACAGATGAACAGACGGACATTTTGAAAGTTGTTCAGAATTCGATGACGAACGAAATGATTTTTTTCTCTGCGAGCGATATTAACGATTTTAGAAATGTCCCGATCAAATGCAATATACTCTTCGTAATCATATTTGCGAAGAGTATAATAATAAATAGCTGTTTACTTTCGCACCAGGAAATTACCTTTACTTACTTAGTATCACTAAATTATATTCTATCTACTAATCTTATTTTCCAACATTGTATACACATTCTTTCTTTAATCCTACCCTAATTAAAATTCAATAATTCGGAATTCGGAATATTTTATTGCCCGCCTGCGAAAAACTAGTAGATAGACATATAGTACTTAATAATGTACTTACATTAAAATGATCACACACATGTAGAGACCTACTGCTCTGTGAAATGTCTTTTTCATTTCTTCTACACACGCTTTTAGCCATTTTGATCGACGAATCTTATCTTCTGGCAATATTATAAATATTTAACTGGCACTTTCATTGTAGTATTCTTACACAACGGTACAACAATGCAATATTTGAAATAAGGAGTTTTTGTTTCCATTTTAAGTATACACTTAAAATTTATCTGAAATCAAGCGGTCGAGTGCTGGGATCTCCGTCGTCGTTTGTAAATTGTATGGTGTGATGTCACGACTATTCCCCCGCTTTTGAACCTGTTTGAAACGGTTCGCTCGCGCGCGAAACTTTAATAATTTATAACAAATTTATTATTGGGAATTAAGGCGTCATATTTTGCATATCTTATTTTTTAGTATTGTAGAACATTTTTACGAAGTAAAAAAAAATGTGCAAGTTTCCTATTGATTTAACCATAATATTTATTACGCAAAACCCAATAATTTATTTAATATTTTAATTTGTTTATCAAAGTATTTAACATAATTTTTGTTACATAACTTGTGTTACTCTGTAAACTAACGCGGGATCTGAAATATTAAAAAAAGTTTCGATTCGTTCTGTTTAATTTAACTAATTTAAAAAAAAAAACATTAAAATATATCAAAAACTATTGGGTTTTGCATAATGGATATAACTATTACATCAATTGCAAATGACCTCAACTAACACGCCCTCAAAGGACACGTCGATCTACCTAACGGTCACCCTATATAGTGTGAAATCCAAAGTAAACTGTTAAAAAAATATTTGGTGGGTATAAATTAGGTACATTTGTGCATATTGTCATTTTGAAATTTGTATGAGTTATCTGCAAAAGATGTGGGGTCAAGGTCATTATTTTTCAATGAAAATAGGAGTAGTTTTTGGTATTTTCTGAAAGGGATTATTTTTCTGATTACAAAAAATGCACCGTAAGTTTGGGGTTGCATAAAAATTTTGGGAAAATAATTATTGCAAATCTACTTACTGGGCCCCTCCAATTTTTGGGGTCTAGAACCGCCCCTGATCAAGAACTATATTTTTAGCGAGATATTTAGACATACTTTGACCATGGTCCACTTAAAAGTTGTATTTTCTAAAATATGTAGAACTGTTGGAAGCACGAAATAAGCATATTCTATATATAGTCACAATACGGTTAAAAAAATTACGGCAATAATGATGCAAGGGACATGTTAATACAGCCACTTCTTCCTTAAGGAAAACTTATTCAAGATTGCACAGGTCAAATTTCCTCAGCGGTTATCATATTTCTTCACTGCAATAATTCAAATCCAAAGAATTTCTTAATGCTTTTGAATTACTTGATATTCTTGAAATATTCCCAGATTTCAGTAAACCTCGTTTATTTTATAGGATTCCTCAAAATCTCAGTGGATTCCATCAGAACTTTTCAAAATTTTAATTTCATCGCTAGAATTTAGAACAGCATAAGATTTCATTAAATTTCTGAGGCTTCTCTATGTTGTGGTCTTTTTTTCAGTGTTTTTTAATAATCTAAAATGAGGAATTTTATACATACTTTAGGCTTTGGACAAACAGAAGACAAGCTTTGATTAAATAGAAAGCGACGTACTTATCTATCCTCAGTAAGAAAAATATAATAGGTCAGCTTCCCGAACCGATTTTAAAACAAGATGGAAGAAGATTAATAACAAAACTCTCAGGTTCCGTTGTAGTGCAGTCAATATGGTGTAAAAATTCCCTTGACCTGGGCAAAATTGCAACACAAATGATTCTTTTTGCATTCTATTGTAAAAAAGTGTCTATTTTAACATATTCAAAATCCCCATTAATCCCGGCGCAGGAAATCAGTCAAAATCCAAGATGGCGGCTGAATTTTGTATTATTCATTACAAAATTTATAACTGTGTATAAGTTTGTATTTATAAGGTGTAACTTGGCAAAAATGTTTAAAATACAAAGATAAAAGCATAAAATAGGTATTGAATAGGTAAGATAGGTATTGAATCACTCAAATTGCCTATTATACATTAGAGAAAACTTTATTACACATTAGACTTACAAGAACAAAAAACCATTATTTCAAAGTATGGGTTATTTTCCTTTATTGAACAAAAATTAAAATGATTTCGCTGTTTTTTCACAATTCATCATAATCTTCATCTCTACTTTCCATTTCTTCATCTTCTATTCGCTGCGGACTATTTTCACAATTTGTTTCTTGACACTGACCACATGAACTGGTACATTCCAAACCATTCTTTCGGCAACTACATTTCATGGCACCACAGCCGGTTTTGCAGTTACATCTTACTATGCGTAATATACTTTCAGGTGCTGGTGGCAAATCCATTTTTTTCGGTACATACATATTATCATGTATACTCCATCCCCACTCTGTTGGTTTCAAGCCTTCTTGCATTTCCTTCCATATACAAATTTGCAAATATGCACGGAGGCTATGGTACTTGAGAGCTGATTCCGTTGGGGGAAGGTTCTATGGCTGAACGAAACATTTTGCCTTCGATACTTTATCAATAATAGTTCTATACCTAAGTGTATTTAGTGTATCATCTGGATTTCCACCAAAAATACATACCATTATCTTCTTTCCAAATTCTTCAACCTGACTGGGATTAAGGTTTGTTGAGCTGAACGATAGTGCAAGTTCACGAAAGTATTGATCTTCAACAACACGTTTAAAAACTGATTGATTTCCAATATGGAATATTCTGGAGGTGCTGTCACATCCTGTATACGAATGTATAAAGAATAGACTGTTCGCTAAGTCATTTCCGAGCGATTATCTAATGGCATTGGTATCATAAATGTTATTCTGTTTGGAAGGTTTTTTATCACTTCTGAAAAACAGCTTGTGGTATGCTTGATTACACCAATAAATCAGCAATACCAATAGGTCAGTGTCTTCTCCTATCACTGTTGTATTTTTAATTTTTGAAGATTCCACTGCAGTTTTAACAATGTCAACATCAGCATCATCAACTGCATGAATTACTGAACATCCCTGTTGTCGTATTTCTTCAGCGATTAGAGTAATTATTTTCTGCCTGTTTCCCTTATTAGTGAGAAACATTTCCTTACTTCCTGTGAATGTCATATCTGGTGTGAAGTTCACGGAGGGGAAAATGAAGGTAATACAAAAGTACAATGTAAATGGCATGCTTTAGTACATAATAAGACCTATTTTGAGTGCACATTTTTTTCGAAAATGGTGGCCTTTAAATATTTGAAAACTAAATACCTAATTATTTAAATGGCCGCCATTTTGAAAAAGAAATTAAGTAAAGTCAATGGTTATTTTTTTATACTTTTATCTTTGTATTTTAAACATTTTTGCCAAGTTATACATAAACACAAAGTTATACAAAGTTATAAATTTTTTAATAAAAAAACATTCAGCCGCCATCTTGGATTTTCACTGACTTCCTGAGCCGGCATTAATGGGGATTTTGAATATGTTAAAAAAGACACTTCACACAGTATAATGCAAAAAGAATCATTTGTGTTGCAATTTTGCCCAGGTCATAATTTATTTTTACTGCACTATTGATGTATATGAAAAATATTAGTTACAAAATTATCTAATAACAAAACTAATATTTTTCATATATATGAACGGAACAATATAATACACCCTCGAATATACCTAATAATAATTATTATTTTTGACCGTTATTATTGTAAAATGGAAATTATTATCGAAACCTACGTTATTTCTAAAACCTAATTCATAACCCTATTCAATTTTGTGACCAAAGGTGGGAAACAAATGGCCAAAAACGAGGAATCTTGCTGTTTTTTGTATAAACATTTGAAAACATTTTAAGTTCAAATTTTCCAGTTATTTCTTAGATTTATTCTGAAAGAGGACTCTTAAAATTGTATGAATTCACACGGCAAAAAGTAATTATATGATTTGTCTGTATTATAATTATTAATATATACTTATTACATGTAATTATTATAATTATAGTAAAAAAATATACTTTTAAAACACGTTATGCGCATATTAAATTTGGAATAAAAGTTATAGGGAAAATAACAAGAGGCACAATTTAAGGCATATAAGGCTGGTTTTAGAACAGTTCCATAAGTATGCCCTTTTTTGGTTCCATAAAGTTTTTCTACTTTATTATATAAAGGTTACGGGATTTTGTGGATCTTAATTTCTAAAATAATTTATTTTCAAAATGTATATATCTTTAAAAAAGTATCAATGTCCACCTCTTTTGAGGCATGTAATTATTGTACTGTCTGAAAATTAATTTCATAGAAGCATATTTAACTTTACTCTTTTCATAATAAAAAGAAAAATACGAAAACGTCAAGGAAAACATGGAAAATTAGGTGAGTAAATATAGGTCTTCGATGCTACTGCAAATAAACTTTTACAGACTTTGCTCATTTATAATAAACACAAACAATTCAGTCGACATTCCCCGAGACATTTCCCTTCCCCTCAAATATAGATCGGCAGCGACTTGCCAGAGGCTCGGCTGTCAGTAACACAAATGCTGGGTACAATGGGGGATGTCCCGCTAAGTACACTGAAAGAGCAATTTTTTAAAGTGTATGTGATTCTGCAATATATGTAATCGATATCTTGAAGTAGTTGCCATTTCAAAGTTTTCAACATTTCAAAAAAAATTTATGTAATTTCACAAAAATGTATAATTATTGCCGTGAGTTAAGCAACCAATAAAAGAATATGCGCTATAGTATTTTATTTCTACCCTATCGAAGCATCATAATGCCTGTGATTTGTCACTGTGTTTTGGTGGTTGAGGACTGCTGTAGAAATATTTGTGATTTTGAATTATTTCGCGAAACTAGACGAATAACGTCAGATGACTAAAAATCAAATTTTCTAATTGCTAAATTAAACAAACAAAAAAACAACTGAGCACCAAATTAAAATGACGGAGGCCAAATTTTTTTTTGTCTCACGGAAATCCCCAAATGTTTCTATATTTGACTAGAACGTCTGATTTGAAATATATCTCATATAAGTATTCCCGTTGTCGATTATTTTCGAATGTAAAATACAAAAGTCCTCTAACTCATTTAAATTACCACTTTAAACAGTAGAAATTGCTACTTTTAAAATAGAAATTTCTATTTTTGAAATTAGAAATTTCTAGTTTTAAAGTAGAAATTTCTAGTTTTAAAGTAGAAATTTCTAGTTTTGAATTTTTGACCTTAAGAGGTGTGGCGGCGCCCAAAACGGGTTTTTGCCAATACCGCTCACCAGTGGCTTCTAGGAAATAATGGCCTGTATTTTTAGAAAATCATGTCCTTAAAAACGGTCTTAATATCGTAGAAATGACAACAGATAATTTGGTAAAACTAGAAATTTCTACTTTAAAACTTGAAATTTCTAATTTCAAAAGTAGACATTTCTATTTTAAAAGTAGACATTTCTACTTTTCAAAAGTAGAAAATTCTAGTTTTAAAGTAGAAATTTCTAGTTTTAAAGTAGAAATTTCTAGTTTTTTTTAATTGCTGTGACCCCTCAGAGCCATCGTACATATAACATACTGGGCAATGAACATGTAGTAAAAAGATAAATTTATACAGTTTTCATCAATTTCCTGTAGCGAGCAGCACCTCCTAGTGCAATTATTTCTGATTATAAGGGTTTTTTTTAGAAAATTTTAACAGGAAACTTATTAATTTTACGTATAACTATTACGGTTTATGTTTAAAGAATCGTTTTATGGAATGAGCATATGATTGTGGCAAATATATTCTTAACAGACACAACTATTAAACACCAAAGTTGAGGAATTTTCCAATTTTTTTTTATGTCCAAGTAACCATCTATTTCTACATCTGGTTTAAACTTTGCATGTCTCACGCCCTCAAGTAACATTTTATCTAGGATCTATTCAAATTTGGAAGTTCTAGTGTAACTGATATGGCAGATATGGTTTTTTAAAAACACCACTATTTTAAATGACCTATAAATGGCTCTTAACAGAGATATTAAGAAATATTTCCTAGAAAACCAAAAGTGTTAGATTGACAGTTTGAATTTTATAGCTATGAACTTTTTTAGGCATCAATCTTTTTTTATTTGATGTTCATTTGTATTTTTTATTTATGTATCTGGATCCTTTTTAAAAGCCTCATAGAAAACTGTTCTACCCTTTTTCCATATCTTTCCAAATAATCGAGAAAATGGGGGGGGGGTTGGTAGACTCATTGGGACCACTCGACTAACAATTTTTAAACAAACTACATCATACTTTCTCTTAAACCCTGAAGTTATATTTATATTGTACAATTGCTTTTATGTTCATCTATTAAGAACACAGATAGAACCACAAAGGTGCGAACATGGCCCATGGTATGCACAATTCATTTTTGACCATAAGCAGCGGAGAAGGATCCACAGTGCGTGCGGTTCAGCACAGCTGATGCCTGACCCTGTTCGTCCCTTCGTGGTTTTATATGTATAATACTCAAATAGGTTACTCATTCGTCATTCCCTCAGGTTCCGACACTGTGCGCTAAAGAAGAAATATTATTTTTAATGGTATACCGATGTATATTCATTTTTAGAATAGCCACGAGAATAGTCAGTACTAAAATAAACCTGTCTGTCGTCAACGAAGCGAGTTAGTATCATACATATTTAAGCAGTCTACTATGTCACCCAAAATTTACGCCATCTAGTGACAAATATATTATTTCACGCCCCTTTACATCAAGTTGCATTGACTTTGACATAACACATATTTTCGCCAAGCCGTCAAAATTAAAGTGTGACATGTTAAGCTAACATGAGTAACGAGATCTTTCTAATAAGTGAACCCCACGAAGAAGCGAAGTACAAAAGTAAAGATTACATTTCGAGAGTGTGCTGCGATTTAATTGAGGATATACTGAAGCAGACCTACGACGAGGAGAACCCTTTGACAACGGCGTTAGAAAAGTGTAGCCAGAGTACGCAAACAGAGCGGAACTTAAAGTATAATTTGACGATCAAACATAAAATATATGAAAGTTTAATAGTGAGTATTCTAAATATATTTGATATTAAAAAGAACTGTCCTCAAAAAATAGAAAACTGTCAAAGTGTCACAATGCTATGTATGTGCCTATAATTCTATACGTTCCCAAAAAATAACTGCACCCTTATCTGCACCGTTAAAAAAAATCCAAAATTTACTTATTGACAATTAACTGAGAAATCAAAAAATACATCACAACCTTCGCATTTGACAAAGTGCCTACTTATAATTACAATTAACCACCTATCAATTGATTTTGTATATATTTTTATTTATTTCACCAGTTCATAATAAACGAATATCAAAAAATACTTGACATCAGAAACGGTAATTTTAATTATTAGCCAGATATGGGTCCGCTACGAACTAGGTTTAACTCCTTCGTTACAATAGTTGTAACAACTATAACTAAGGAGTTAACCTGGTTTAACCTTCATACAATTAGTCCTTATTTATAAAAGGATGACTTGTTAAATCAACGGAATTAAAACCTCCATCATCATTTCATTTGTAAGTAGCATCAGCAGTTTCACAGCAACAAATTAACTAGGAACAGGAAATTTCTAGGTCACAGACATTCTTAATTTTAACTTATCGTTTTTCCCGTAGTTTTCCCTTTCCCTAAACCCAAATTTGAATTAAATCGCCATTACTCTTATCATCATATCAAAATCTAAATCAATTATTGTCCTTCACATTTAACATGTTTTTTCTTTGTTTATAATAAATTTGAAATAAATATAATCATTTTATAGAACTATTACTTCCTCACCCCTCAAAGTGAGGGTTATGTATTGATGAAAAAAATTTTGAAAATTTTTATTGCATTTCTGGACAAATCTCGACGATTTATATATACAGAAAATTTCAGACAGAAAAACTGTTCTGTCTGTGTCAAAATGTGACTTTTTTGAAGCGTCAAAAATTGTGACTTTTTTGAAACGCCAAATAATGTGACATTTCTGAAACGTCAAAGTGGATTTTCGAAACGTCAAAATGTGACTTTTTTGAAACGTCAAAAAATGTGACATTTTTGAAACGTCAAAGAGGCTTTTTTTGAAACGTCAAAAATTGTGACTTTTTGAAACGTCAAAAAATGTGACATTTTTGAAACGTCAAAGTGGCTTTTTTGAAGCGTCAAAATGTGACTTTTTTTGAAACGTCAAAAATGGTGATTTTTTTGAAACGTCAAAAAATGCTACATTTTTGAAACGTCAAAGTGGCTTTTTTGGAACGTCAAAATGCGACTTTTTTTGAAACGTAAAAAAATGTGACTTTTTTTGAAACGTCAAAAATTACTTTTGTTATAAACTCCATCACACGTCGAGTTTTACTACGGTGAGGAAGTTCTGATCCCCAAGTAATTGGCAGCGATTTTTTAAACTAAACACAAAACATCTAAATTGGCATGTCACAGTTATCATACAGTATTCAAACTGTCTAGTGTCGACGGCACAATTTCTCGGGTCCTATTTTTTTTTTTTTTTTTGGTAGATTTGCAAATGAATTAAATGTAACTGCAGACTATGGATCCAAAAATTTCATAACCAACCTAATTGCGTAGTTTACATCTAGACCATTTCTATGGAGGAAGTATGTTCGGAAGTATTCGTCCAATATTTTTGATTTTTGAGTAATTTGATTGTAAGAATTCACCTCGATATTTAATGAACATTTTGTTTACAAACACTGCTGCCACAAAATAATCTTATGACGTGGACTTTTAGATATGCCCAGTATATTCCTAGATGGTATTTCAAAACCAGTGTAGATATTTTGTATTTTAGCAAAGTGCAAATGTTAAAACAAATATTTAATTAAAAAAATACGTTTTGATTAACAATGAAATATAGACCAGTCATATTTGATCAATAAAGATAGATGATGGTGGGAAAAAATCCAACAAAACCGAGATGTTTCAAATACCTTCCCACAATAAATTTCGTACGACAGTGCGCTACCACCCGACACCACCATAATGAAAAAATGGCGTTCTAACTCGAAAAAAATCATACAGTAAACAGAAGGCATAACATTCCTTATAAAATTATATAAGTGCACTTCATGATTATTCTGGTGCATACTGACTTACTTCTTGTCTCAATAATACTTGTAAAAATACTTAAATAACGGAAAAAAGTATAGGAAATTGCTCGTAAAATTGCATGCTTTTTAATATTACTGTTGTAACTTCTTTTGCGAATGACGGTTTGGACACAAGTAGAACACAATTGCTAGTAAGATGGTTGTTAACAGAGACCGTCTACCTAAAACATTTTGCAAGTTGTCTAAGAAGGTTTTTGGGGATCCTTGCCAAATTTAGACTGCTGGATTTCCTTCCCTTATTCTTCGAAATATGACTGGGCTAATAACATTATTTTTAAATTCAGAGGGGCTATTAAGACATGGTTGAAATTAACAGGCTGAAGACCCAGAGATTTCCAAAAGTTGTAGAAACCTTCAACGACGACGTACCTGGCAGATTACTGGTAGAAACGGAAAGTTATGACTCGGACGAGGAAATTTACGAAATTGTAGAAAACGACATACAAACGACAGATTTCGAGCTGGATCCGAATAGTAATAATTTTTTGAATAACAACTTACCAAGTGATAATATTCAATCAAATTTCACCACTGTTCTCAAGGTTCAGCAAGCTTTGGATCAAATTTCCTACAGTTTGGGACAATTTATGACCGAAAGAGGAAATTCAATGCAAAGAAATATTTTTAGGTTAAATAATGGAGGTTAGTATTTTATGAAAGTTGTAAACTTAGTTATCATATAAGTACTAGCAATAAATTTGTTTTTAAGTCTTTGACATAATATATGCTTATTTTATGCAAAACACCAAAGCTGCTATATACACGGATATCTGCTTATTCTAAATACGAAATAAAAAAGTGGGAAAAAAAGATTTATAAACATGTAACTAATCTAAAATCAATAAAAGTTTAAAATGGTGTTTTCAGTTTAAGAAACAAATAACAGAACATTTTGAAAATAAAAAAACAAAATCCTCGAGATCTTGGCGATCCACTCCTCGATAAGAACTTTATTCAGATGTAACCAAGGAGTAAACCGTTGTTGGTGTACTTTCAGTAAACCGTTGTTGGTGTACTTTCTGGGTAATACAGCGTATTACCCGCTACAGTTTCTTTTCTCCTGTACTTTTTATTTCTCCCGGTTACCCGAGGATTACCCTGATACTCTCCAAATTACCTCAGTATTTCTCCTCTTCAAATTAACCATCCGCTACTTTGTACATCCATTTTCCTAGCAGTACCCTTCGGATACAACTACTGGGTAAACTACTGAGGAAATTTGGTGTATACTGTACATCCTCAAGGAAGTAGAGTGTATAAGAATTATTAGGAAATACTGAGGTAAGCTGAATAATAGTAATCCTTGGGTAATCCCAAGGAAATACTGCAAAATACAGAAGTACAGAGGTTATCATACGACTAGGTATTACCTATTAAAATATAAGTAACCTCAGGTATTACCTGAGGTTACTTATATTATTAACACAGCAGCAAACTCTTGACAACTTTTTCTATTAATTTTTGCGTCCACAAAATATAGTCACTGTTGTTATGTTCCTAAAAAATTATGTGCATACGATCGGCTAAATGGGATGTTTTAGTTAAGAAATCACGGATAACGGAAACCGATTTTGGAATTTTCCGAAAAAAACGAAAATTTTTTTTGTTCTTTTTAGCTGTAGCCAAGTAATCCTTGGTCAGACAGGTTTTAGACTTTTACATTATTAGGACACTTTTGAGAGATTAATATTTTGGGGTTGAAACTAATGTTCGATACTCTTTTGTTTTCGAGATATCTGAAGTAACTTTTGTCTTACTTATGGCAGCCATATTGGATTTTTTCGTTTTTCAGATTGCGCTTAAAAAAGAGCTTTCAAATGATGCCGAGGAAAAAATTGTTTTTCAAGGGACTAATTATTTAAGAAAAGTTATCCATTGCTTAGCAAAACAAAATAGTAGGCCATGGAAAATCAAAAAGTTATTTTGATTTCATGGATATACTTAATACCAACCATTATAAAAAATAACAGTAATATTAAGGTTACCAGTTTGACATAATTTTAATTTTGGTTTTTTTTTTGAAAATCACAAAAACGTGATACCTTAACGGATTTGGAATCAGCATAAAATTTGCTAAAACATCCCCTTTAACCGACCTTGTAATTCTTACCATTCCCGAGATCCCAATGGTGAGCATCGAATTTGGGACACACGGTATATAATAAACACAAATTTCGACATAAATCAAAAATTATGCCCTCGGTCATACCAGTCTAAATGTCTGTAAAAAGTACGTACATTTTGTTTAATACAACAAAGATTTATTTCTAGCTCCATTGGATATTCCAAACGTTCAAGACATACCCTTAGATGTTCGCATGATGGCCTATTTGCTGGCCCAGGGAGACAACAGGAATGTAGAGGAACTGCTAAGGACCGTTCATCAAAATGTGGTAGTAAATGTCAATCTGTCGTACTATTTTAAAATAATGTTGGTCATGTTAACATTTAACACGTTACTTCTGTTCAAGTGGATGGTGTGGGATCAATTGCTGTTCCTTCCGTAATTTTCAAAAACATCCCCTTCTTGTAACACTACATATTTAAGTTTATCGCTGTTTTTGTCTTAAGTAAATACAATATTATTCAATAACGTTTTTGTTTTATTCGTTGAAATTAAAACAAAGATGCCACATGTTGTTTACGTACAAGATAATAATTGTTCGCGTAAGAAATAAGTTGACTACAGAACTTGATTATTGCGTCGCACAGTGGACGGAAACACAAAAAAAGCTGGCCAAAATTAAAAAAATGACGATTTTTTTTTTGAAATGGAAACGTTTTAAATCGTTGTAGTGGTACCCCTAGCTTTAGAAACGACCGTTAATACCCGGTCCGGGTTCACTACCTGAGCGAGGAAGTTACTTATTGTGCGACCGTGCAGCGCGTCACTTGGCAGCTCGTAACGCTTCAAAAAATCGATAAATTTTGTCTGCAGCGTAAAAATTCTCAAAGTGCAGTTTTCTGTGTCATAAAAATGGATTCTGCATCAGAAAGTAAGTACAATTAAAATATCTCAGTATCAGATCAGTTTATTTATATGGTAATTAGTAAATAATTATCGAAGTGGAGTGCATTTTTGTACATGCAACGATTCATAAACTCCACAAAAAAGCCATAAGTTACGCGGTTGGTGATGGTTGGTCTTGAAACTTATTGGAATGTGTTCAATGAACATTTTTTCGAAAGTATATAAAAAATTAGCTGCATCTTTTTGCATCTTTGCGAGATATTGACCAAACTGTGCGCGAATGCACGGATGCATGCACATTCGTGCACCATAAAGTGGGCTCCTTTTGAATGCGTTCTCATGAGGACGATGAATGTAATTCAAATAAAAATTGAATAAAATTAATTTTCAAAGTCATTATACATTTTTATTCCATTCTCCAGATCCTAATTTTGCCGAAACAAATGAAACACATGAATTCGCTTCAATTCAATAATAATTTTTGAACTATGTATATATTTTTGACCGTAATTTTTTTTTAAATTCTATATGGGATTCTTCATCAGCGACCCAAAAAAACTGTATACAAAGTTTTGTAAAAATGCAGCGATAATTGGCGATTTTTGGTATGTTTTGGGGGATTTCATGGCCGCCATTTTGTTGTTTTCAAAATTCAACTTCGGATTCTTGATCAGCGACACAAAAAACCCCTGTATGCACAATTTCAGTAAAATAGCTCAATGCCTTTATATTTTGATCAGCTTTTCGGCGTTTCCGTCCACTGTGCGTCGTTTTGCAGATATTTGAAAAAAAAAAAGAATGTTTTTTTGTTAATATTTATCTTGTTCTTTTTGCCTAATAGTAGTTTTTGTCAGAAAACTTCAATATGACGTTCATATGTAACTACGAATGATGCTGAAAATTCCATGTGAGCAATTTGGTGGATAAGTTAAAGTAGATCTAAAAGAAATCCACTGAAAGCTCAGGAAATCCCCGAGGAAAATCCTTTCAAAACTGGGTCGAAAAAATCCTATGAAATATAACAAATCATAAGAAAACCTTTTTAAGAATTTAAGGATACCAAAAACTTTAAGAAATCTCCTGAAATTCCACAAGAAATATGAGAAGTCTTGAAGTTGTTTTACGAACAAGATAAGTAGAATATGAGCAAAACATGTTTTTCCTGTTTCTGTTTTATAGATTTCTAAAAAAAGGATTCTGTTGTATGTCCTTGGACTTAGGTTGTAACATCGATTGTGGCTCATAAACATAAGTAACAGCAGAACACTCTGTATAGAAACAAATTAGAAAGTTTGGAGACATTAGTTACCGTTTTATTTATTTTATAAAATAATATATTATACCACAGAACACGATAAATTTCAAATTTCTTACAATGTTTATTTATTTTCTATAATTTTAATGGTAATGAATTAAAATTTCTCGCAATGATTAACTCAGCTTATACAAATAAACGCTGTGAAAATAAATAAACAGAAATCTGGGTGAAAATGCGATGAAATCATTATACCTATTATTATTTATACAGGAATTGGAAATAAAACAATTTATGAATTAGATTGAGGACTGGATGAATAGGCATCGTTAGAGATATTCTTTAATGGAAGCCAAGTACATGATAATAGGACCTTAACTTTCATAAATATGCCTATATATGTATGTATTGCTTATAGAAGTAAAATTACAGTACAACTTCGATAATCCAGACACACGTTAAATCGGCCATTTCTGTAATCTGATGCCTTCCACTTTTCGTACACTGCAATTTTTACCTCTCTAATCCGGACAAGTTGTTTCAAATTCTAATATGTATGTAATAACAAGTTTATGGTCAACTGACCAATAAGAAAGCATATATAATAGGAGGGATGTAATCAAAACAATGACATCACAATTTTTTCTATTATGAGATAACAGGAAAGAACGATTTCTCAGCAATCTCTGGCTGGCTGGACAAATCTAAGTCACGATATGGGATTCGTCACTTGAAAGTTTGCGGAGAAAAAATTTCCAATGATGTGGATGCCGTAAAGCCCTTTCAAAAAAAATGTTTAAATGTTATACAGGAAATGCAACTAAATTAAGAGCAGGTTTATAACGCCGATGAATCTGCGGCTTTCTGGAGACTTTTACCTGGAACTACTTAGGTACATCAGGAAGAGAAATCGGCTCAAGGGAGAAAAATTTCCAAAGACCGTTTGACGTTCATGCCCTGTTGCAATGCGACTGGAACTCATAAACGACCGCTTTTAGTGCTGGGAAAAGCTCAAAACCCACGAGCCTTCAAAAATGCTCACTTGCCAGTCTTGTACAAGCCGACAACTAAAGGTTGGATGACAAAGACTGTATTTTTTTGACTGGTTTAAAACAAGTTTCATTCCGAACGTGAAAAAGTTTTTT
This sequence comes from Rhamnusium bicolor, assembly GCA_029963845.1. Lineage (NCBI taxonomy): Eukaryota > Metazoa > Arthropoda > Insecta > Coleoptera > Cerambycidae > Rhamnusium > Rhamnusium bicolor. The sequence goes on from JANEYF010000128.1 coordinate 1,309,864, forward strand.
AAAAGAAGTTAATAGGCCACAGAAGGCACTCTTATTGGTGAATAATGCACCATCCCATGCTTTAGAAAATGAGATCAATTTTGATCCGAATTTCAGGGTCTTATTCTTGCCACCCAACTGCACGGCGTTACTACAGCCTATGGATCAAAACTTAATTCAAAACATTAAAGTTTCTTACCGAAAAGGTTTGCTAAACTCTATAATATCACATGATGGCAATATTGTGCAGCTTTTGAAAATTTTTAATATAAAGAATGTAGTCACTGATTCAGACCGAGTTTGGAAATCTATCACGATAAAAAACATATGCAAAAGTTGGTTCCAGTTCTGGCCATCAGTGCCGGGGGACGAAGATGTAGAAGAGACTATTTCACTAGCTGAACTCAAAACAAAACTTCGATCTCATGGATGCAGACCTGAACGAAATCAAAGAATCTTTACTCATTAGAGATCCAGCTAACAATTTTACAAGTGATCTAATAAAAGAATGGACGCTCGATCAAAACGAAAATGTGGAATCTGACTTAACGGATGAGCAAATAGTTGAAGAAACTTTAAACAGAAATCTTGAGGACGATGAAAACGAACCTGAATGTGTAGAAGAGGAAAATATTCCCAGAATTGAACATGCAGCAGCAATTAAAGCTTTTAAAGTGTGCGGAAGAAAATGATGTCGACTTAAATGACATTCTGCTTTTAAGAAGACTTATGGAAACGGCCGAAAATTGTAAAATCCGAAATAAAAAAAAACAAACGGAAATAGAAACATATTTTAAAAAGGCATAAAATTAATTTATAAATACTTCTGAATATACTCTCATTTATTTAGACATTATGTATTAGATGCATTACAGATAATATTACTGCCATGTTTTGTTTATTTTGTTTTTTATTCGTTGTAAATTTAAATTTACTTAATAAAGTTTATTATACATATATGATAGGTTGATGTTTCTTTTTTTATCACAAATAGTCAAAAAATTAATGACCTCGCTAATCCGGAAAACTCCCTAATCCGGCGAGACCCAAAACTATATCTGTCCGGATTATCGAAGTTGTACTGTACTAGTATTCATCGTAAATTTATGGGTGTTGCGCCACAAGTGATAAGGAAATTTTAAAGCTTTAGCTCGAGAAAATAACAGAATACGTAAAGAAGAACATACCTATTGTTATTGAGATTCATTATTATATCTAAAATTCATCTTAAAAGTGTATTTTAATAGTGACTATTATTTTGTAGATGGGTACCTACGAGGGTTAAACACTCGCCCAAATTGTGTCCATGTAAAGAGCATCTGCATGTGACGTCACGTTTTTCAAGGTCGTTGCTTGGAGGATAAACAAATAACAAATCATAACCTCACTTCAGTTCCTTATAAATAAAAAATACCATTGTACTTATTTAATAACTATCAATTTTTGTCTCCTTGCATTTTTAATTAAAATACCAAGTCTTTGTACTGTGGTGAGTTATGAAAATAACGTGGCAAGTGTCAGTTTTTATACAATTCCATTAGTCCTAGTGACTAAATAGAATTTGAGGTTATGGCCTTTTCTTTGTTTTACCTCCAAGCAAGTTAACCACGCCTATAAGGTCATGTGCCGTAGATGCTCTATTGCGAAAATTATAATTTTATGCCATGTACTGTTGAGTACTACGAAGTACTGCGTGGTGCTGCACAGTAATGGGAGGTACTACATAATAATGCATAGTAAACTATAGTCTACAGTACTGTGACTGTCCAGTCCATGTACTGCAAAATGTACTGTTGAGTAATATGAAGACAATAAATATTGTTTCGATAAGCTCCCAATTTGTAATTATGTAACTTTGACCTCACTCAAAACTTTGATACTGTAACATAACACCTTCATCCACTCGCGTCTTCAACTGGTGTTATTATGCATTTAATTTATTGATAATTTTTTATTTCCAAGGATAAACACCCGAATTACTTCACAAAACGTATTCATTCCATGACATTGGTGTCCACTCTGTGACGTTTTTAGCTCTAACCGTGATAATGGAAAATACTAGGTTATTTTAAACAGGTGTTGCATTTATTTGCTACATGTTTTTGTTTAGGCACATTATATAAATATTAATTGGCAGGAAAAATACATCATTTAAGAGGTAACTTTTAAAGAATTATTCTTCCAGGCTGAAACATAATAAGTAATGAAAAATAATATATGTCTGATACTCGAAGAAATTTAATTACACTTAGGAATTCTGGGCGACATCCCAGAGAAGGATTTAAAACCTAATAAGTACTATATTCCTAAAAACGGTCGACATAATATTACCTAAAATAAATGATAATTTCTGACAGTTTTTTCTACTTGTACTTTAAACATTTTACATGTTATTTACGTCATGTCGCCCAAAATTCCTAATTTTCTTAATTTGATGCAAATAAGTACTTTACATAACTTTTAATGAATTTTCTCCAAAGTTATAGGCCTGGTTGACCAAAAACCTGCGTTAATTCATTGCACTTAATCTTTCAATAATCTCAGAATCACAACTGTCACAGAATAAACTCTCACAAAACATAAGGCACTCAATATTTTTCATGCCCAAATCAGAAATGTAAAGAAGGAACTCTACTGATTAAAATTTCAACCATGGATCTTTATTTGAACACTGTTTGTTAATTTAGATAATAAATCTAACTATTCCCGTTACTGTGTGTGATATCGGTATCTCCCATATATCTACGTTAACACTATATCGAACATGAATTGCTACGTTCACAATTTCTTTATGAAATTAAAAAAATATATAGTAAACAATTCCTTTCAGCTTTTAAACTAAAAAAAATTTCGATAACTCGAGTAGTTCTAAAGATATTTGCTCGGATACTTGTTAAAAAACAGGATGTTCGGCAACTTTTTATCAATAGAAATGCTCGGTACCACTCAAAAATGTAGTAAATATGTATTTCTTACGGAAAATAATCTACTTAATAAGAATATGTTGACGATTCTATCTTTCCTTTATATACAAACCATCTGCGAGTAAGGGAGCAAAAGTTACACGGTACCCCTCATATACATAAATAATATAGGCGGCGCGTACCTGGCGTCGTTTGGGTTATTTACGTTCTCCATTGTTTTAAAACTTTGAACATAGCATCTAATAAAGTCGAGGATGAAGTAGCTTGAACTTCATCATCCAGAGATACATCACTAAACATCAGTTCAATATCAAGAACAAAATTATTTGATGCCTATAAAATACCCTATAAAGGCAGGAGACAATGTCTTTATTGCTTTCAAAACAAAATTAATGATATATGATTTTATCAGAAGAAGAAGCCTATGTGTCTGAAGATGAGTCTTTGTATAGAAACAATTCCACGGAGGACTTCTTGGTAAAATTTATGCGGCGAATAAAATATGACAATTTTGTTTTTCTTTCAAAAGATGTGGATTGATAAATAAAGGTGAAATTAAACATAGATTAAAACCAATTGACATTAATCGGAGAGAACGCTTTATTTATTTTAATCATCACCAGATGATGCCAACTTGGTTGGCGAAACGCGCATCGGGGGCAGAAGATAGTGTATTGTGGAAAACTACGTCACATCAAAGGTTCCAACCCACCTCAGGACATCAAATGGATGGCGAAATATCAAATGTTGTATGATGTAGTCTTATATAGTCACTATGTAGTCTCGTGTAGTCACCACGTAGTCTCCTGTAGTCTAGCCACCATGTAGTATTGTGTAATCAAATTTAGTCTCGTGTATTTAGGATGTATTCTCATGTAGTATGTAGTGTTCGGGACAGAAAACTTTCAAGTGATAACACACTAAGTATTCCCCGAGTGGTTATCCCTCCGGTATTTTGTAATGTGTATATCAATTTTCTAATTTATAACATGCTAAATAAAAAACTTTTTCGTTTAAAATGGCCTGCCTAACTCCTGGCCTAACCAAAGTTCGTGGCTGGATAGAATACCCTCGAGGACACCAATATGTACATTATTCACGAAGATTATTCTGTATTCGTGTATAGTAGATCGAAAGTAAGGTGGTTTTACAACAAATATAAATATAGGTAGTGGACAAAGTAAATAAACGTAACATACTGTATTTAAAAACGATACTAAGTATGAAGTAAAACTCTGAGGAAACGTCAATATTCGTAAAAATAAATAACAAAAGTCTTGAATTTGTACCTACTTTATGTTTAAATCTCTCTCATCATAAATAGCAAACGATCGAGGAATATTAAAGTATAAATACTCTGGAATACTTCCACAATTCTACATTTAGGTAAAGTTTCTTGAATTTACGCCAAGATGTCTAGCCTTGAGTTCACAAATTGGCTTTGATACGTGCCCTATATTTGTAACGAAAAAAAATTATGTTTAACTGGAAAACTGACATTGTGAATGAGTTACTTTTGTTTACTTCTTTATGAAGAGCCCACGGGAAAACCGGAGTTTTAAACTTTTACGCTCACTTCGTTTATTTAAATATGGATAGAAGTTACGTATACCCGAGTACATCTCTGAGCGAGACAGAATTTCGCTCCATTTCAACAAAGATTAAATATTGAATCACCTGGAAAACATTACATATTCTCACAATTCTGTCTTTTACGAAATCGTGTATTTTTCTTTGGTAAAATCTCGAGTAAAACATTATCTTTAAGTCCACCTTTTGTAGCAACAGAGAAAAGTTTTAACATATTTATCATCTGCGGATTTAAATTGAAATTGTCTGAACTAGATCAGACAGTCTCTCGGGCACTTTTAATAACAATATGAGTACTTAGTATAATAGACGTTTTTTTTTGTGTACCCGAGGGTTTACCCATTGGACAGTCCTCCCGGGACCACCGAACAATAGTTGCTGTAAATTCCAGAATCATGTGCCCTAAGCAGACGGAGCAAACCTAAAATGACAGCTTTCTGCATTTAGCCTGGCTTCCCAGATATCATTTTGGGTTATAATTTTTGGCCAATATGCCCAATTAGTCGTGTAATGGTCGTAAATTGGTCGTAAAAATAATTTTAATGACTGTAGGTCAATAATTTTAATGACTTTATCATGACCTTGTAGAAAGACAGTTGTACAAAGGTCATTAAAAAACGTGATACGACCTTAATAGGACTTTGAGACAAAAGAGTACTTAAAATTGAAGGGAGTTGTAAAAGAGGCTATATTGATTTTGAATACGACTTCCATACTATCCAAAAATAAAAATATGGCATCCAAAAATTGATAGCAGCCACAGAGGTTATATTAACATTGGAAACAACCTCGACACTACCCACGAACAGAAATATGGCGCTCCAAAAAAATGGTAGTCGTAACAGAGATTCAATACAACCTCGGTACGATTCGTGAAACATTAATAAAAATTGACAAATTTTTTTGTCAATGTTATTCTATGAAAAAAAGTACGAGAATGAACAACTCTTACAAAGTTTATAGATGAGTTCATCCTCATATTTTCCAAACCCCTTAAACCTAACCAACCAGTTTTTAGATAAATGCAAGTAGTCAAAATTATATCCGACAATTCTTTTCTTTTTGGAAAGCCGGGAAACCCATTTTTTAGATAAATGCCTGCGTGTGATCAAAATGTAAGAGCCCGCCTCACTTAATTTTTTCTTGTGCAGGGGCTTCAGAACCTCTCCCGTTGTAAAAGACCATAGAAACGGCTCTGATCGCGCATAACGTCAACCGAGAGGTATATCGCTGGCTAGAATTTGTACACTAAAGTGCATTCAAATTCACATAATGCACCGCAATGCACTGCTGAGGTATTTCAATGCACCGAAATGCATTATCAAGTAATGCACCACATCGCAATGCGCTAAAATGCATTGGCGAAGCATTGAAATGCCTGGAAATGCAACTTTTGAACATTACAATACCTTAAAAATGCTCCCCTCATTCTTTGCAATGCACCGACGTGCGTTGAGCATAAACAAGATGGTTCAGTTATTTTCTTAGCATTTTAATATATCCAAATATCTCGCTTAAGATGGCCATTTTCTAATTGGGGTGTAAAAATCAATTCTAGGCATAGTAACAGAGTTGGCGTGTTTGAATCATTTTTATTAAAATCAAGATTTAAATCAGTGATTTATATCAAGTAATTTTTTTATTTTAATTATTGCAAAAAAATGCAGTTCTCTACAGAACACTACTAGAAATTTCAACTATCATACCATTTATTTTTTTGTGTCACCTTTTTCGTTGTAGCATTTATACAAGAACACTGAAATTTCGATTTCCTTCAGGTCTTGTTCGCTTATATCCTCAAACCCACTTTCATTGTCAAAACCGTTAACTATTAACATATTTTTTAACGCGACTGGTATTTTAATGTCCATATCATTGTCGATTTTACTAAACCACTGTTTCTGTGAATGTAATTTCTCCCTCAATCATGTGCAGGTAATTAAATTACTGATAGATTTACTTAATTGAAATGCTTACAATTATACCTACCCAACCTTGTTTAAGATGTGAATGTATTTATTATGAGTTATCCTCAAATCACTATTGCTGGGTGCCCCCTAGCAGAATACCTAAGGTTCAGCTATTAAACTGATTCACGCGCATGCGCTATCCTCTTAAATTGTTATGAAATGTATCGTAATTCCTTTACAATGCCTTAAAATGCATGACAATGCCTTACAATGCACCGTTAAACATTGCAATGCATCACAATGTCTTGCAATGCACCAACAAGACATTTATTTAAATGCACCATCCGTGCATTACAACACTAATGCATAGGTCTTGTACACCAAAATAATTTTACACCTTCGGAATTCAAAATTATTTAACAAATTTGCACCAAATTTCATATTTTTTTCATGTGTTATAATCAAGTAGCATGACTATTAAATGATATCGAGTGTGCTTATCTGCTTCTTTAACTTTTTTCTACCAAAAAATATGCGCGAGTCATGAAACCTTTGCAGATGTAAGAATACTCAAAAGTAGTTTAAAGCATGGAAAATGACAATATAGTTATATGATGACAGTTGTCACGTGAACGGTGTGAACACGCCATTGGACAGTCGGTCATATTCTGTATGAATACGACTCTACGTATGATCGTTTCAAAAATATAAAACGACTAAAGTAATTTAAAAACAGTCTACAATAATGAAGTTGCTTAGTAAGTTAGTAGTTAAATTTCTTATTATTAGTTCTCTATAATTGTTTAAATAAATATTACATGGAACATAAAGGCCTAAATTAATTTACATTTATACATTCAATATGGCGACTTTATATGAATGCTTGGTAGTTTCACATATAAATTTATAACTAATAGGTCGTAAGCAATTTCATCAAAGATTGTTACGACCTTATAATGACTATAACGACCTCTACACGACAATACCACAATCAATTCTTAGGAGACGATCTAATAGTTCTATAAAGGTCATATCCAATTAAGTCACATGAAAGTCATATAAAAAGTCGTAACAGCCCTTTCCCAACCGTCCAAAGTTGGTCGTAAATGGGTTGTAACAAGGTCATCACGTCTACATGCAAGTCGTATTCTAGGTCGTGACGACGTCGTTACGGTTCTTATAAGACTGAAAATGTTACTTGGGTGATTTTTGGGCGACCGCTCGGTATGGTCTTCAATTCCTAGAACAGGCTTTATCCGAAGCTTTATCACTAACTGTCATCGAGTGTGACGCTGATGAATGGATTAAGTCCTAAAGATAGGAAAAATGTATTCAAAATTCATCAGTGTCATGTCGAAATGACTTCTCGCAAGGAAAATAAAAAAAGTAGTGACTTTTTATCAGGAAATATAAAATATTAGAAATAGTGAATCAATTTTAAAATATTGGAAAGTCAAGAATTGGAGAACGATTATTAAAGGGTATGGAATTGCATAACCATGATAAAAGTCGAAGAAATCGAGTTTAAAAATAATAATTTAAATTTTTCATAAAGAATACCAATTTGTGGGCATAACTAATGTATCGAGATGGTATAAATCTCGGTATAAATTAAAAACCAATCAGACTGAAGGACAGAAAAAGGTTATTTACCCTATCGTGAGGATGCTCATTTCTGATCAGAGTATTTCCAACTCGGGACGTTCGTCATTGAACAATTCCTAGGGTAGAATTTTAAAATCATGCCACCCAGGAGAAAAATCCCGACCTAAATTTAATTTCGTAAATCGTAAACAAATTTTGACATTCAAAACTTTTAGGTTAGAATTTTAAAATCTCGTTGCTGAATTCTACTAAAAAAAATTTTATCAAAAAACTTGTTACCCATTGTTGGAAACTTGATTTTTCTGTCCTTTCCGAATTGTTTTAAAACTGCCCTTAGGTACTACTAAGTAAGTATCCCTTCAGTTTATTATCTGTACTACTGGCATGGCGTCCTGAAACAAGCCAACTAGTCCGAACGACACAAAGGACAGATAACACTGCTAAGTACACGCTTCAGTTTTGAAAATACAAATAATCATAATCACGATTTTGATTACAACCAAAGTAAATAACAACGGAATTTTCATTAAATTTTTTTATTCCAGTCATTTGCGAGCCTAAGCTTGTTAACGTACCCCAATCCAACCCGTATAATTCCAATGCTCCTAATCAGAGGGGCTCCACCCTCCACCCCGATTTCCCCCAGGCCCAACATCTTCACCCCTATAAATAAGTAAGTATTTCAAATAACAAATTAAATGTCTATTTCAGCCTCAGCTGCTTCTGGTATCAATTTCAAATTTAACAACACACAAAATATGAATAAAAAGAATAAATTTGCAAAATAAGAAACAAACGAGAAGCAAAGTTGCTTTTAATGCATTGCATTATCTTCAGGCTATAGCAGAGGTTTTTAATGGAAATCCAATATACTACGGTTTAAAATTCTTGTCGCAGCTTTTATATGATCAAGATCATCGATTAGAAAAAAACAAAACAAAATAGGTGCCTAATTGTATTTCACAAAATACGTCGTATATTTTTACCCCGATTGCTACAAAAAACTAAGTCCCAGTCATGAATATAATTTGTAAAAAAAATACGAAAATTAATCACTTAAACAGTGATTGGTTTAGAATTAATTTATTTATCGGAAAAAAAATATGTTCAAATTTATTTTTCTTTTCAAATACTTACGCAGGGTGTTAATTAAGTACATGCCCAAATCAGGAGGTTATTCTTTACATTTCAAGACGAAAAATTCCTCTTAACATAATAATATGTCCTAAAATACTTCGTTATTGAGTCACCTCGTGAGATACGGGATGTTGAATTTTCAATTTTTTTTTTTGTTTTCCATGTATTTTATACATTTTTAAAGATAATTTAATCAAATTTAGTATACGTATTACTTATTACATTCTCTACAAAACAGCTTTACTGATTCTTGCAACAACCTGCAGGGTAATACTTTATTAGGGGTGATGAACTCTTTAAAACCCCCAGAACTTCTTTTTACAACAACACTGTATTTTTTACTTATTAAACTTCCCTTTGTCATTTTCTTAAACTGTTTGGTATTTTGTTCATATTTTGCACCGCTTAGTAGTTATTTGGCAGTTATGGCCTCCTAGGTTCCTTGACCTGAACAGATTGGATTTTTTTTCTTTGGGAGTACCTTAAGGCTCTAGTTAACGATACACCTATTCAAAATGAAAAAAATTGAGAAAGTGCATAATAGCTTCATGCCAAACTATAAGAAACACTCCAGGAATTTTGATGCGTGCATACCAACAGTTACTATGATTTTTTAGACTATTTTCTATGCTTAGTTCTAAGTTTTTACAGTTTTGTCCTCACTTTTTGTAATTTGACCGAAATTTGAGATATTATGAAATCTTTTCCTAATATAGTTTAAAAAAACTAAAAAAACACGCTTTGAAAGTACATCAAACTAAAAAGTGAAAAATAATTATTAATATAAACTGAAAACAATAATGAACGAAAAATACTAGTATTATTGTGAAAAAAGCGTGGGTTGCTCGATATACGAAAAATATGGCACAAAGCGCTTTTTTTCACAATAATACTAGTATTTTTCGTTCATTATTGTTTTCAGTTTATATTAATAATTATTTTTCACTTTTTAGTTTGATGTGCTTTAAAAGCGTGTTTTTTAGTTTTTTTAAACTATATTTATTTTTCACTTTTTAGTTTGATATGCTATGAAAGCGTGTTTCTTAGTTTTTTTTAAACTATATTTATATTGCTTATTGATGCTGATATTATAACATATTACGATCCAACAGATACTTCTGAAAAAAAAAAATTATTTTTTTTCAGCCATAGACGAGATTTGAACTCACGTCCGAGGAGTCCGTCGTTAGCGTCGACTAAGACTTGTGCCTTAGCCCGCTCGGCCATCGAACGAACTGAGAATCACGGAATGTACTAACAGTAATAAGCCACTTGCTCTCACGCAGAGGATACGTGAGGAAAGGAAATTATTTAATTCTGGCGATCCTGATCAGGATAATGATAAACTTATCAAATTATTGTATTGTTACCGGTTCTTCGTAAGTGTACAAAGTTTCAATTAAATCTATCCGTTTAAAGTAGGTCAAAATCGAGTCCAAAGAGTCGGTTACAAACAAACAAACATACAAGTAAAGCTAATAAAAGCGTGTTAAAAATGTTTAAACGGAATTCAAGAAAAATTAAATTTGATTTTCAAAAGTTTTTCTTTTAAATCTCATAAAAATGTCGACCTTCTCAACAGCACCAGCTTCTCAGTGCTTCAACTTTTCTGTTATTTTGCCAAATAACTCCTAAACGGTGCAAAATACGAAAAAAAAAATGCAAGATACCAGAAAGAACAAGGAATTAAGAACAGTGTCGCCGTAAAAAGAAGTTAGGGGTTTTAATGGTTCATGACCCCTAAAAAAGTATTACCCTGTAGATTGCTGCAAAAATCAGTAAAGGTATTTTGTAGAGACTGTAACAAGTAGTATGTACACTAAATTTGAATCAATTATCTTTAAAAATATATAAAACACATGGAAAAAAATTAAAAATTCAACACTCAGCAACGAAGCATTTTAAGAACATATGTTAATAGGAACTTTTCCGTCTTAAAATGTTGTAAGGAATAACCTCGGTAATAACTTCCTGAAGTTTTGACATGTAATTAATTAACACCCTGTATATGAACCAGGAATATTTATACACATTTTAATTAAGACTAGACAATACCTTATAAATAAAGCCAATGTCAAATATTATGCACTACCTAAATATTTTTAAAAACAAAACAAATGACATAATTTATGCACATTGTCTACAATCCAGTCGGATCTTCAAGCAATTCATATTGCTATGAATATTGGTGCTCGGTGTATGATGTCGATCCAAATGGATGAGACTTACTCGTACAATCAGCGACAGATCGATCCAGAAAGGAAAAAATGAGGGAATAATATGGTAATGTAATAATATAAGTAATCAAAAACAACTATAAAAAATGAAGCTAAGTATATAAATCATAAACACATGCGGTGCTCACATTACGCTTTAGCAAAACTGATAAAATTTATCATAATTATATGAAATTGATTTATTTCCTACTTCTTGCAGATTTGAAAGAAAATGACTAGTGCTGGCAAAAACCGGAAAAAGTGAAACCGGTTAATCATTCCCTCAAAACCCGGTTTCGGATAAAACCGGCTCACAGTGGGGCGGATGGCACATTTAGGTGACCATAATACGAAAATCGAAGGTCGCAATTTCGACGGGTCATGTTCACATTCCCCTAGAGGGGGCTTTGGCCCATCTAAATCCGAAAGAGACAGGTCATAATAGTGAATACCTGGTTTTCTATGTCAGTCGAAAGTTGGCCCTGTCGAGAAACCACGCGCGACGCTCCGCTGCCGTTTTTTCAAGTAAAAGTTATTTCGTGGATACAGTGCAAAATTCACGGACGATTTCCATTTTGAAAAATGGATGTTAATGTTGAAGTTATGTACAATGATTCTACATACTTGATTCGATGAAAAATGTTTTTTGAACTTTCTAAAATCAACGTTAAACATTGGACCGCAATTAGAATTTTTTACCTTTTTTTCGGCATATACATGGAGCATAGAAAAAATTTCCAACAGATTCCAGGCAGATAACTTCATTAACATGTTTGTTGAAGTGTTTAATAAAACATATTTAAAGGAGAATCTCCAGATGTGTCCAGGAGAAAAGTTGTAACCGTTAATGTGTCGCGCTGTACGCTAACGCGGTCCATGCAGTAGAGAGCAGCTGCAGCAGGTATAATCCCCCTGCTGCGCGCTGTCACGGTTTTTTGTCCTAATCCGAAGTGTCAACAAGTTCTAAGATAAACCGGTGTTTTCGGTGCCTTTTTAAATTTACTCGAAACATAGCCGCACAGTGAGGCGGACGGCACTTTTAGGTGACCATAATTCAAAAAATGAATGTATGGCTCTGAAAGTGTGTACCATATGGTTTTCGGGGTCGCTGATAACGAATTTGATATCAAATTTATCAAATTCAAAATGGCGGATCCCGAAAACCATATAGTACTCACTGAGTACTATATGATTTTCGGGGTCACTTTGAAAGCGATAACTAGATTTTTGGAAAAAAAAGTCCGCCATTTTGGATCCGCCATTTTGAATTTGATAAATCTGATATCAAATTCGTTATCAGCGACCCCGAAAACCATATAGTACTCACTTTAAAAGCAATAACTAGATTTTTGGAGAAAAAAGTCCGCCATTTTGGATCCGCTATTTTGAATTTGATAAATCTGATATCAAATTCGTTATCAGTGACCCCGAAAACCACGTAGTACTCACTTTGAAAGCGATAAATAGATTTTTGGAAACAAAAGTCCGCCATTTTGGATCCGCCATTTTGAATTTGATAAATCTGATATAAAATTCGTTATCAGCGACCCCGAAAACCATATGGTACCCACTTTCAGAGCCATAAATTCATTTTTTGAATTATGGTCACCTAAAAGTGCCATCCGCCCCACTGTGCGGCTTTCCAAATATAGATCAAAACCGGTTAATCTGTTATCCAAAAACCGGTTAATCGATTATCCGAAAATCGGTTAATCGGTTATCCGAAAACCGATTAATCGGATACCTGAAAAACCTATTAATAAGAAAACAGGTTAGACTGAGTTTATAATTTAGATTTTAGAAGACAAATAAATTTAATATCCTAAACCAAACAGGCGTCGGTGGCCATCTGCCCGCCTGTAGTTTCAGATTTCAATTACATTTTAAAGAAAAGAAATGCATATTAGTTGATTATCCGACTAGTTGGTTTAACGAATAACCAATTATTTGAATAACCGATTATCCGGATAACCGGTTATTCGAATATTCAGTTATCCAAATAACCGGTTATTCGAATATTCAGTTAATCAAATAACCGGTTATTCGAATATTCAGTTATCCAAATAACCGGTTATTTGATTAACTGGTTAACCAAGTAATCTGTTTTCGATTTTGTATAAAACCGCAAATAATCGAAAACCGGTTTCAGTTGCCAGCACTAAAGAGGACTGTCCGAATCAGCAACAACAAAACATGACCCTAACTCTACGGCGTATATCGAGTGTATGTATAAGGTGACAATTTGAAAACTTGCACTCGCTGTATCTCCGGAAGTAATGAAGATAAGTATCAAAAATAGCTCGGACCAGTTTCGGTGATATGAAGGGGAACTCAAATATAGTAATAAGTGATTAATGACCACCTACCCCCTCCACTCCAGCGATCTCAACTTAAAAATTTTAAACAGCAACCTCTTGCTTGTGATCTCTTTCAAAAGCACTTGAAAAAATGCTTTTCAATGGTGCTGAGAAAAGTTTATTTTGGTGTGATAGTTTTTGATTAATTATGAATAAGTAATTTAAATTTCAAAAATGATTTATTTAATCTAACTTTAAACTACATTATTACTATTAATTGTTCTTATTCCATCAGACAATTTCGTCTTTATTTTGTTAATTTGCTGTAATATTTGGAGGAAAAGTTTTTCATCATTGTCCCAGTCATTTCACGTTAATTATCTACAATAATGTCGCGGTCAATCTTTAATAATTTTAAAAATGATCATTGCGGTTCTATATTTTTAAATCAAGCCTATACTCGTATCTATACAAGAAAACTGATCATTTTTAGCCTTAACAGACAATTTTTTCGTTGCAAAGATCCCTATTTCACAACAAAGTGGGAGACCGACAAAATTTTTAGATGTTAAAATCAGGTTCTAGGACAGCAAATTTTGCTATCACGTTGTGTAATGGTTGAGTTCTATTCCTTAAATCCGAATTGCCTAACAGGTTCTATTTTTGTTAATAAGGCTACTTTTAATATTTCACAAAGTATCATTGCATGAACGAGATAAGACGATGTCTGGCAGTCGGCTTCAAATAGGAAATGTATTTTTTCGACTTTTAAACACAAACAAGTTACCCAATAAAAGAAAAACATCCCATAATATTCGTGGAAGCACTAAACGCTTGTAAATGCTGAAAGAGCTTTATTTACTCGATTATTTAATAATAAATTTTCGCGTGGGTAAGGTGTGCTTTATCCGCTCTGTGCCTGTCTACATATAGACGTAAACAGAACGAAATAAGTAAGTATGTGTATTTATTTTTATACACGAGATTTTAAACCTCAATTTATAGCTGAAGATCTGCGTAAAATCATACGAAAAATTATAGAATAACCAAACGTGCTAGTACAATCTATTGGATAAATTTGTAATATAAAAAGTTTAAGATAAAGGAAGTACTTATTACTGTTAATTTGTCACCTCAGTATAAGTAGGTATTGTATAAACTACCAGGTACCCTACTAAACACCAAGGTGGTCGTTTAATACCGAATAAATTAAATTCAGAATTTGTTTAAGTTTCTTAAGAATACTTTTCATCAGGTAGGTACCCAACATGGAACGGTAAATTAGTGCAACATATGCTCGAGCAAAGAGAATACAAGGATAAGAGAGACCAAGTAATATAAACTTTTGAAATAATAGTATTAAACAGTGTTGCCAGATAGTAAATTCAGTTTTCAATAACCAACAAATATTAAAGAAGAATAAATATAAAAACAGTTTCTTTAAGAAACAATCAAAGCTTTGTAATCTTTTTTATATGATGTTAATTATAACCATTAAAAAATATAAAAATATAAGCAACTTTGTTAACTGAATTGTTTTGTTAAAGTAGGGAAGTGTAAAATTTTATTTCAACGTGGAAAGCTGACTGCACTGTACAACATTCTTTCACATGCTAGATGTCTCTAGCATTAAGTTTCTTGCAATAATTTAGTAAATGCGTCTTCGGGACACAACCATTTATATATGTATTAAACCTTTCTGTGCAGTAATAGGCAAGGAGATTTCGCTATTAAATAATAGATGCCCGTTTGAATCGCGGGAATAAATTTAATTTTACCTACACTTTAAATATAAATAATTAAATTATATTTTTTTTACCGGATTATTTATAAAATAAATGAGAACATTAAGAAATAGGTCGGTAATTAACTACTTCACTTATTTAATTATAAGAAAAAAATAATAGCGCACTTAAATAGGTTATTAGTTGAATCGGATACATCTTACTACTGTCATTGTTTTAACTATTTGGGAAAAATTATTTATTCAGAATATACACAGTGGGCCAAAAAACCGGTACAGATTTTGTGGCCTCATATTTTCAATAATAATGATTAATGAATCAAGTCAAATATTTCTTAGAAAAATGAATCTACAAAGATTGAAAACATTTCTTATTTGAAATAACGCAAAGTTTCAATTCGATTTTATTATTTTACTTATTTGACCTTGTGAAAACGTGAGTTTTTAATAATATCGCGTGGCTTTAACGTGGAATTAAATCTGTAACAATAGTAGTAGGTAATGACTTGTTTTAACAAATAAAAAAAAAGTTCTACTTGGTTGAATACCTATTAGATATTTTGTTACCCATTTAATTTCACGTTTTAAAGCAACATGACATTATTAAAAACTCCCGCTTTTGCATGGCCTTTATTAAAGTGCAATAAAATCGAATTGAAACGTTGTATTATTGCAAATTAAGATGTTTTCAATCTCCAAAGTCCAGTGGCGGCTGGTGAATTTAGGCGGTCATATCTTATTGGAGCATGGGATCCAAGCAATATTTTGGCATAACTATCAAGAGTAAATGAAGAAGTTTTGCGGAAAAAAGATTGCGATTGAAATTTGCAAAAAAAAGTTGAAAAATTTGTGTGCCTCACCAGGTTATTTTTTAAATGATTAGTAAAATATTGCGAAACTTTTTTTTTTCAGAATCAGGTGGAAATATAGATTTCAAATTTCATAAAAAAAATATAGATTTTTTACAAAGTTGCACCTTTTTGAAATTTGCAGTGAAAAAGCAATCTAAAGTAAAATTTCAAAACCGTAACTTTATAGAAAATCAATATTTTTTTATGAAATTTGAAATCTCGTTATATTTTTCACCCGATTCTGGAAAAAAATGTTTCGCAAATATTTTAAAAATCGTTTAAAGAATAACCTGGTGAGGTACAGTTTTTTCCTTTTTTTTTCGCAAATTTTACTCGCAATTTTTTTTCTGCAAAATTTTGTTTGTTTAGTTTTGTCAGTTATGGCTTAAAGTATTACTTGGGTCCCATGCTCCAGTACTAAGACATACCTACATTTTATCAGCCGCCAAAAGTATTTAATTTTTCGAAGAAATATTTGCAACATTAGTATACATAAATATTTATCAGTTTTATCACTAAAGAATCTTAACGCAACAATCTTTATACCTACACGAGTAACGCATGTTGTAGATTTATTTTTATTCTCTGTGCCAGAGCTGTACCTGTACTTATGAAATATACTTATACAAAGTATTTAAATACTTTTTTGTTGTACTTGTAATTGTACTTAAATACATTTAAGTTTTCCAAGTTATCGTAATTATACTTAAGTACAATTAGTATAATGTACGTGTACTTATATTTATCTTAATAATTTTTCACAATTACAATTACTTTTCCATAAATACAATTAATTTTCGATAAATACAAGTACTTTTATAAGTACAGTTACTTTCAAATAAATACAAGTACCTTAGAAAGAAAAAATCTTAAAATCTGAACAAGTTCTGTTATTTATCTCAGTTGAATTTAGGTCTCAACAGGAAAGGGTGCTGTTGTTATTCTCCTCTCAGAGTTTTACGTCCTATAGTATCGTGCTATTGCTTCTGTCATTAAGATTTTTGTTAACAAGTAAAGAAATAATATTTTGTATTTTGGCTCCGTGGTCTAGAGGTAACGTACTTGCCTCGAAACTTCGGGGTCCCGGGTTCGATTCCCGGTCGAGGAACTGGGATTTTTCTGTGAGAGATTAATCGTAGTATACTCGGATATTGGTTGTGTGTCCATTGTCTCTCAATGTGTTGCCCTCTCCCACACAAGGTCATTCCAGGGATAAAGAGGGTTGTAATTTCATGTGGTGTTATTATTATTATTATTATTATTATTATTAAATAGTTTTCATATCTTTCATATTTTATTATAGCCAATCAGAGGTTCTAGTTCTACGTTTGCTTTTTAGTATAAAAATAATATTTCTAAACAATTCCTTTTAAATTTTCAACAATTTAGTATTGTTTCAGAGTTATTCATTAGTGTGAAATTTGAAACACAGAATAGAATTTTTAATTGAAAAATATTTGTATTTCTCATACATAAACAAATTATTTACCATATGTCTATATGTAATGTTGTCCTTCAGGGATATATTTTTATCCACAAATTTGAATAGATATTTGGTTTTTAACTCAGACTCAGTTTTGACACACGTAAAAGTCTGCCCCATATATTTTAATTATTTTTGACATTTAAAAAAAATTAAAAATATCCCACGAATATTTTCCGAAATTTTCAATTTTTCTACGAAAAGTGCATTTTCATCTTTCTATACAGGGTAGGTCAAAAACAAGTGTGTTATCTCTTATGGAATACTGTATATTTTTAAATATTTAAAGAATTTATTTTACCAATTTCAAAAATATTTAATTTTTTTATATTTTTCAAATAATTTTTAAAATATATAGGTTTAAATAATAATGTCTGAAAACAACAATATATTTTTTTAAAAAAAGCAATTTTACGAACAAAAGAAACATACTTAACAAAACGAAAAAAAAAATATAAACGAACAAAAGAATATACATTTGTTTTTATAGAAATTATTAGATTATTAGATATATTTCATTCATTTTAACATCAGTAGGTTTATTGAAAATAATCCATTAAACAAAATATTGCGACAAAAAATGAACATTATTGTTATATTTGTGTGACTATAAAAATTTAACATATAAGTACTTGAGATTATTAGTACAATACAGTATTGTGACTTTTTTATTTTTCAAATAAAAAAATTATTAAATTCATTAGTTGTTTATACAATTTACAATTTCCCTCATTTTTAGAGAAAGGTTTAGGAAATTACCTATATTAGATTGAAATGTATTTACTAATTGTATTTGTATTTAAATACATTTTTCGGAAAGTAATTGTACTTGTATTTAACTACTTTTTCAAATTGAAAGTAATTGTATTTGTACTTAAATACATTTTTCATAAAGTAATTGTATTTGTACTTAAATACTTTTTTCTTCTACTTAGCACAGCTCTGCTTTGTGCATGTTTATGATATTCTATTGTTAATTGTGAAATAGTAAATGCGTACAAACGGTTCATACTAATAATAAATAAATAAATTATAATTGCAATATCGAAATTAACAAAATTCTAAATAGGCACTGCCAAAGAAAATTAAAGGATAATAAATCTGCAGTCAGATGTTAATATTGACTCAATAAAATATTTTGTGGTAAGTCAATATTAAATTTGTAAAATAAAATATAAACGTATTATTTTAAGTATTGCGTTAATAAATTATTTAGTGCTAACACGTTTTTTTTAAACACCACATTTTGGAAATCTTTGCATTTAGAATTATTAATACAAATAAAAAAGACGTTAAGCTCAGTTAGGCAAGACTAGCTCTAGCCCTTATTACAATAATGTATCACATCCCAGATTTATTTACACAAATGTATGATAAATAATCGAAGCTCAGTAAAAAACTAATGCCAGTGTCTCTACGCAATATCATTAAATTAAATCTGAAGATGTTATAAGCACAGTTAGGCAACGCCAGTCCTGGAGCACAACTAGAATTGTCGTAAATATACAAAAATTCCTCACAATCAGTAAAAGGACTTGTACCAGCGTTTGCCAGCGTCACAGGATTCATTCATTAGAATGAGGCACCAACAGGGTTAAAATTTTATAGAGTAATTTAAAATACATTACAGATCTCGTTGATCGATAGTTGGATATTTCAGCTATTATTGTGGAGAGGGCTCTCCGGCAAAATATCCACGAAACTGTAAAAACGATTGCAATATATCTGGATATTTAAATGGAATGCACTTGCAAGTGGCGCTCACTACTTTTAGAATGCATAAAATTCCTTTACTTTTTAAGTATAGGACGGTTTCTCTTATCCTTGTATTCTCTTTGGCTCGAGTACGTATTTTTGGAGAACATTCTCGGAGCATGAACGATCATCGACAGGAAAAATTTTCATGGGCGATTTACATTCAAACGAACTGGGATTTACCTGATGAAGACGCCGCCTTAAATTCAAATTTGCTTATTTACCTACACAGCTTGCACATCTGAAATTTAACAGAGAAGTTTGTAGGTTCTTACCTACCTGCAGATGTAATTTCCTGGATTTTAGGATTTTTATCTGTCATTTCATGGAAAAGTTCCATATTGTTGGCGCAAACGAGCAAACGCAAAACTTTGTCTATTTTGGCAGGTAATTAGGGTTACAGTAAAATAAAGTACCTATTACAAAGAATTATTTTTGCAGTAAATCTCTCTTCTATATTGTTCACAGCGTAGACCGTTGAAAAAAATTTGGTGTGCAAAAAATAACCATTTAATTTTGGTTTAATATAAATATTTAAAAAAGTAAGTGTGGCATAATTAAAATAGTTTTAGAAGCCTACTACTGCTACGTTAAACATAAAATTTTAACTGTCGATTTTTGCATAATTAAAACTATTAGTTACCCAAAAATGAAAGTAAAGGCTCATTTAGACGGTTCACCTTGGATGATCATCCTGGATGAACCATCCAAAGTGAAAAACAAGTGAATCCTCAAAAGTGATCACCTAAGATGAAGGATGAACGAAGTAGGTCCAAACCGAGGACCAAAATTTTGATCACTCTGGGTGAATCATCGTCTAAACATATGCAATGCGGCAGCAGGGGTACGCAACTGGAACAGCCGATATCGCAACAAATCATGACTTGTGTTTACAATGTTGCCAGGCTGCAATTTTAGGAATTTTCAAGCGTGCAATAAATATTGTCATAAAAAGTAACATAATATAGATTTATTGGGGTCAAAATAAAATAAAGAATGTTTAGTGCCATATCCCCAAAAAAACAACTATGCAGCTACGGACACGTGTTTCGGAGTTATTGCCCCTCATCAGCGTAGCGTAGCTAAAGAATTGGATCTAGGATGGGATAGATCAGGAACAAGAACTAAAATAAAGCTGGAAAGTACAGTACACAGTACTCAATTAGTGCCTTCATGTTCCCATGTGCCCAATTTGGGGCCTCGATGAGCACAGTCGACACACAGAGCTCTATGTGTACTGCGCGTTTCCACCTGGCAAATACAAATAAAATAATATAGATTTATTGGGGTCAAAATAAAATAAAGAATGTTTAGTGCCATATCCCCAAAAAAACAACTATGCAGCTACGGACACGTGTTTCGGAGTTATTGCCCCTCATCAGCGTAGCGTAGCTAAAGAATTGGATCTAGGATGGGATAGATCAGGAACAAGAACTAAAATTAAGCTGGAAAGTACAGTACACAGTACTCAATTAGTGCCTTCATGTTCCCATGTGCCCAATTTAGGGCCCTCGATGAGCACAGTCGACACACAGAGCTCTATGTGTACTGCGCGTTTCCACCTGGCAAATACAAATAAAATAATATAGATTTATTGGGGTCAAAATAAAATAAAGAATGTTTAGTGCCATATCCCCAAAAAAACAACTATGCTACGCTGATGAGGGGCAATAACTCCGAAACACGTGTCCGTAGCTGCATAGTTGTTTTTTTGGGGATATGGCACTAAACATTCTTTATTATAAAAAGTAACTTTTATCAAAGAACACCGTTTCTTTGAAATAAAACATCAAAATTGTAAGCATTATGTACATTATCTGGTCCGTTCTCTTAATTAAACACTACAGGTGATATAACCCTTGTATCCATGAAGGTATTTCAAGATACCTTCATGGGCTACACATTTAGAGACAATGGACACACACTTAGTGTCCGAGTACGATAGGATTAATTTCTGGTTTAGAAAAAATCCTTGCCCCTTGACCGGGGATCGAACCCGGGACTTCACGGTGAGAGGCAAGTGTCCTTACCACTCGACCAGGAAGCTAACTGATGCTCCCAATGTATTGCGTCGACTAATCCACGGTTTTACCCTCCAACGCCTCTTTTCCCTTTTTTTCTTGTTTTAAATAAAATTTTTGCATTCGTGTAAAAGATGTTCATAAAATAATTCAATTTCGGCACGGACAACCTTACTCGGCGCCATTTTGAAACAGTCTGAGTGGTTTACCATGAAAGATGCGTCCGAGGATGCGTCTAAATGAAAAAATATGTTCTCAACCTTGGATAGGTAATTCATACAGGATGAGCATCCAAAGTGAAATGCGCCTTTAGTACATAGATGTTTTCATTATCAGAATGTCAGTTCAGCAATATAGAGGTAATATTGTAGATAATACCATGTATTAGGTATATGTTATACATATACCCCAGGAACTATCTCCGTCCAGTCTTTTTTTTCATGTGTGTATGTATTGTTAGACTCATTATAAAAGACAATAGTCTTTTTACTTAATTTTGCCTCGAATTTTGTATTTGTACCTAATGAAAAATATTAGTGTGGTGTAGTTTTACTAATGTATGTATTCTAATGCTTCATAATTTTATTATTACTACTATTATTATTAATACTTCATCTAGTACTTCATAAAAAGGAAGCAATGTTTGTAAATCTTTTTGGTCAGAAATAACTCTCGGTTCACACCAAAAATCCCCATTAGAGTTTCCAAATGCTCATTTTCAAAATTCCACCAATTCCTAAACATGTCGGAATATTGAGCTTTTATAAAGAAACAAAAATATGCTGGATATAGGTAGCAGAGCCTACCTACTATTCTTGATAAAAGTAGATCTCACATTCAACGTTACAATTTATTTTAAACTACTTAAATATATACTAATCTACTTTAGACTTTTTCAAGACAGTTCTAGACGGAAAAACAAATAATTAACTGATTTAAATTAGCTCCTCCTTCGAACCGCCTACCACGACAAATTTATCGCGGGCTTACTTTCTTGCATAATGACAATGACTCATACATATAATGGTACTGATGTAGGTACAGATGTTCAGACTAATTTCTTTGGAAAAAACGAATTAAAGGGTGCGCAGTAGCTGACCTTATGTCACATATACTACGTATTTAATAATATTTGAATTAAATAATAAATAAATCCAGATTTAAGTACACGTTTTGTTTTGAATTTTTTATTTTTAAGATTTATAATAAAATTTCTTGTACTTTAAAACAAACTAACAATTTCACGGGTGTCGATTCGAAAAATGACTGATTATACCTTATTTTTGTCCATAATGGAACATGGGAACACAATATTGGATCAGTATTGTGAAAAAGTTGGCTCAATATTGTGAACATTGCTATTTTCGAGGCTACTTTAGATAACCTAGGTATAGTTCATAATGCATAGAAACAAAGTGTCCCCGAAAGGTCTACACAAAATTAACTGATTACTTATAGTTTACTTAAAACTTATTTGCAACATAAAAAACGCCGGCTTCTTTGACAGCGGTAAAGGGATCAAAGAAGCTGACGTTTTCTACGTTACAAATAAGTTTGAATTAAACTGTACCTAAGCTACACATCGAAATAAGTGGATTAAACCTAACTATATACAAAAGCAAAGTTTATTTCAAAGTTATTTGCAACATAAAAAACGTCGGCTTCTTTGACGGCGGTAAATGTAAGTAAATGTAAATAAACTGTACACCCCAAAGTGTTAGAACTGAGGTTAGAGCACTTTTCATCTCAGATTACTCGTTTTTAAGTAAAATCTCGAGTAAAATGGTCGGTGAAAGACAAAAAACTACTACATAACTAAAAAACTCACGATAAAAGTAAAAAGCCGAGGTAAAAGCTAAGTATAATCATGTTAACTTTACACCCCAAAATGTTAAAATTGAGGTTAGAACACTTTTCATCTCAGATTACTCGTTTTTAAGTAAAATCTCGAGTAAAATGGTCGGTGAAAGACAAAAACCTACTACAAACTAAAAAAATTCTCGATAAAAGTAAAAGCCAAGGTAAAAGCTAAGTATAATCATGTTAGTAAGCTGTGGAAAATCACATTTTTTAAATTTAATTTACAAAAAGCCTTAATTATTACCTAAGTTTATTTGTAATCTTAAAATAACTAAACACAAAATTTCACCAACTCATCACAAACCATTTTAAATTTAATTTTTTTCTTTGAGTAGGTACATTTAAAGGACTCTAACGGGTGTACTTTTCTATATAGGTACATAGGTAAGTTAGGTTCAATCGACTTATTTGGGTCCGTAGATTATCCAGTATTGGGGGAGATAAAAAACTACAAGTATCCATAAAGATATGCCGGTATACCTACATCAGTATGCACAACACAAGATGTTGCTGTTGGTCCAGTCTCATGTTTGCATAATTCTATTCTGTTTGTAAGTACATATGTAAATATACTAGGTCCGTTAGCAATGGACGGTAATTGGACAAACTAAAGGTCTACTGGAATCTACAACAAATTTTTTGGTAACAGTGAAGTCGTATAATCTAGAACTGCATCTCAAGATGGTTCTGCCGTGCCTAAAAATTTGCTGTAGATTGCAACAAATTGTAAAAAAAAACAACTCAAAAACATGATATTAAGAGGGACATTAGAATCCCTCTGCTAACGGTTTTATTATTCGAAAAAGGACAAATAAAACAGTGAAATCCGAACTAAAACCATATTTCGGGAAACTCTCGGGGAAACTATTCATTATGCATGGTTTCATTATATTTTTTTGTAGATAAACAGTCCTTGTTAAAATTTATAAGTCCTAGATCAACGTTTTACCGAATTTATTCTTAGTTCGGTGTTCATTTTCATTGTAAATAACTTTTTTTAATATGTATGTAAAAAATAATATAATATGTATCTGGTGTTTTAACATCCGACATTTGCTGTACCTAGTAGGCAATAATTAAGCAAGAAAAAGAAAAAACTAGTTTTGGAAAGTTTCTCCAAAAACTCCCAGAGAAATCTGGACCTTGCGTAAGTAATTACTTCTTACCACAAAACTAGACAATTGTTTCTAAATGTAAATCAATAAAAATAAAACGACAAAACTAAAACTACGGAAGCTCTCCCAGGTTCTAGAAGGGAATAAGGACGAGAAACTTACATTTAAGGTAGGTCCCTGTTTCCAAAAAATCGATAAAGTATCCCAAAAATTAAAGAGCACTACTATCACAGTTACAAAAAAATTTAACTGAAAACCACCGTAACACGAACAAGTAGCATTCAACTATCACATCTTCCGTGGAAACAATTTAACAATTAATATTAAAACAACCACCAACACACGAATTTAAATCACTAGGAACCGTCAACACAACACCAGTGCTTTTAGATACAGTATCAATATGTTTTTGTGTATTACCGAGTACGCGGACCGATTTAAAATTAATATTTTGTTATTATTTTTAAGCGCTTACAACGTTTTTACATCACCTTTACTTACATGGCGCTCGCTCACTGATTCTGCTATGGGAGGACATGACTCTCGTTTAAGCAACCTCGTGCATACCCGGAAATGCTCGGCCAGAGCTTGCTAAGCTGCTTACGTGTAGAAAGATTCAACGGAACCTCTAAAGCTTAACAATAAACAGTGAACAGCACTAATGAAAGACTGCTTTGAAATATGAAAATAGCCATACTAGGTATTATTTTTGGAAAGATTATATGTACCTACGTTTGCATTTTGAGTTATATTTATTATTTGCAAGACTGAAAATAAATATCACATCAACGGCAATGATTTATTCTTGATCGGAAAAGGTTAAACAAACGGTCAGCAGTTTCTTGATTATTTTTTATATTGAGTCTGGAAAGAAGTAAAAATTGATTAAGGAAACGAATATTTTTGTTTGTGTTAAAGTTTTGCCTAACCTATTATTTAATATTATTTATTTCAATGGCAGATCTAGGATTTTCGGGGCCCTACGCTTTACATATGATCTCGCGGCAGCCAAATTTCTTTAACGTTTTTCAGAGATGAAAATGATATACCTATTACGAAACTTCTCGTACTACTAAATTATCTCCATTTTATTATAATTTGTTTATTATGTAGACTTTAATAACACTGAAAATGAGTAATGGTAATAAAAATAATAAATAAAACAAACCTTTGGAATTCTTACAGTAACATTTGAAAAATAAAAGAAACAAAATCACAGTTAAATTAAAAATAGCCTACTATTAAAAAAAATTTAATATCTTAAAAATTCGGGGTTTCTTTTGCTCCGAGGTAAATCCGCCGATGAATGGTTTACTTTTGGGTACACTTTGAAAACAAGCAATCTAAAGTTGCTCTAAGTTGTTTTATTATTATATAATATACAATAAGATAAACCAAACAGTATGTTAACGATCTTAAATGTGGTATAAGATGTAATACCCAGAAATGGTCCCGAATGTTTTACATATCCTTCTTGTTGTATGAATAATAAATAAATAGTGAAGAAAATTAAAATATAAATAAAATTTATTAATAAAAGATTAATTAGGCAAAAAAAACTACAAAAAAAAATCTTACAATAAATATAAGATGATATCAAAGGTTCAAAAGTACTAAAATTATCTTAGTTAGTATTAACAAATGTACAAATGTAATAGAATTTAATGAAAAAAATTAACTGATAGCTAAAAGTTGTACAAAATTAAGAGTGATAACTAAGCAAAAGAATATATACAGTGTGTCCATAAAGTATGGAATAAATTCATTGTTTCTTAAACCAAAAATATTTAGAAAAAATCTTCGGACACATGATTATTAATTTCAATTGCGCACCTTATCCTTTATTTTTTAGTTATGACGTCATCACTGTTTCCGTTATGACGCCATCGATATTTTTTAAATGGAACACGCTGTATATTTCTCCAATTTTATATTTTGAGTCAACAGCTGATTTCAAAAATACATCACACTTAGGGTCTAAAATTGATAAATTAAAAGATACGGCCATTTTGAATATAGGAATTTACTTTTCATGTTTTGTTTGAACAAATAATAGTCACTAGAACTAACGGTTAGTTTATAATAAAAAAAAATTTCTAGTAAATTTTCGAACTGTACTCCTTGTCATTAACAGTAGCCTAAACGATGAGAAAAGTGTTGCTGAACCTTGTTTATAGTTTCCTGAGAAATGTTGTTTATTTCTGTTCTAATTCTCTCTTTTAATTCAACAATGTTTTCCGGTTTGGTTTTATAAACTAGGTTTTTTAAATGGCTCCACAGAAAATAATCTAATGCATTGAGGTCCGGTAACTTTGGTGGCCATTCCATATCCTGTTGATACCGCAGGCTTTCGTCAACGTTTCCAGGAATAATTCTACTAGGGAATAAATTTAATAATGTTGGGCTATCTCACCATTACAAATTGGAGATATGTCGGCCCGTTTACAGTTCCATCGAAAAAATAGGGTCCGATTGTTCCGTTTCTTACAATTCCCGCCCACACATTTACCTTTTGTGGATACTGTGTGTGCTGCTCCCGAAATCATCGAGGGTTTTCCCTTGCTCAATATCTACAATTCTGATGATCTACATCACCATTTCATTTGAAAATGCATTCATCGGAGAAAATAATATTTTTTATCTAAAGAGAATCACCATTAAATATTCATTATTGTTTCACAAAATTGCATCCTCCCATCTGTATCATCATCATTTAGTTATTGTACAAACTGAATCTTAAAGGAATGCAATTTTTCTAATTTTAATACTGTATGTACTGACGTTTTAGTAACATCATAATCGCGACTAACCTGGCGATCGCTGGTATATGGATTTTCGTCAACAGCCAGTAAAATATTTAGTTTCTAGTTTTTTGTTTACATGTTCAAAGACACAGACACACAAAAAAAAGGTCGTGTACCTCGGGGACCGACCTATATACCGGTATGTATTTTCGCCTGCTGAACCCGAATCCGGGTCAAAATTGGCCCATCGGGTCAAAATTGACAGGAAAAATCAAAAAATGGCCGGAAATTCGCCAAAATTCGGGTAAAAAAAAGATTGAAGGGATTGACGTGACTTAAGCCAATACCGGTATGTATTTTCGCCCGCTGAAACCGAATCTGGGGTCAGAATTGGCCCATGGGGTCAAGATTGGGTGCCAAATAGCCTCCAATATGTTCAAGCAAGTTTTCCTGTTCCCAGTATTTTTTCGAAGCGCTCACCAGATTCTTTTTCATTTTTGGCGATTATAACGGATTCGTTTGCATTCAAAACAATTGTGCAAGGCCATTATTTTCCTTTTCCTCCCCTGAGCAGGCAAATCACTTTTGAG
This sequence comes from Rhamnusium bicolor, assembly GCA_029963845.1. Lineage (NCBI taxonomy): Eukaryota > Metazoa > Arthropoda > Insecta > Coleoptera > Cerambycidae > Rhamnusium > Rhamnusium bicolor. Next base: position 1,337,685 of record JANEYF010000128.1, read on the forward strand.
CATCCAGCAATAGTCCACCATCATATTGATGTCCTACCGGCCGTGGTAGCGACGCTCCATCTCTCGGAGATCTTGGTGGAATCTTTCTCCTTGCTCCTCACTATAATCCCCAAGATTATCTTCAATATCATTTAATGTTTTTTGACCCCAGATTTTGGCGAATTTCCGGACATTTCTTGATTTTTCCGGCCAATTTTGAACCGATGGGCCAATTTTGACCCCGGATTCAGGTTCAGCATGCGAAAATACATACCGGAATATAGGTCGGTCCCCGAGTACACGACCTTTTTTTTGTGTGTGCCTGTGAATTGTTACACATATTGTCGAAGATTCAACACTACATCCATCGCATCAATTATGGTAAATTCTCCTGTTTTTGGGCGACATTCAAGTTCTATAGCGAGAGGGAAGCTTGAAGATACGGATTCTAAATCTTTTCAGAAAATAGCTTCATTAAAAAGATAGTTGCAATCTTACGTAATTAAGTAATTTTCTTTCGCTCAACTCAATGATTAGCTGTCAATTACGCTAAGAAGCGGATAATTTATTTGTTCTCTTGATTTGGCTGTTCTAAAATATGTATAGATAATCTACGCAAAGTTCAGAAATATCATCTTAACATTAACTTAATTAGTTTATTCTATGTCTATAGATTATAGTTCTTTACGCTTTTGTACTAATTTACCCACCACCATGACGCAGAGTAGGTACGTGGTGCGTTTTATACCTAGTAGGCCTACTGCACAAAACTAGTTACTTGACATACTTTTCCTCATTTAATTGATGTAGAGATGAAGCTTCTTCTAGGTCACATAAAAATTGTAAAAAAAGATATAAGGTCAAATTCGATTTTTGCCACCGTTTTTCAAAAAGTGGCGGCAAAGTATTCATTTTTGTCAGAAAAATATTTGGTGCCGCTTAAGCTCCTAAGATCTAAGTGTATATAAAAATTTCGTTTTTTTACAATTAATGCAATCACGTTTTGGTGCCGACTGGCGTAATTTGGGACTGCTGCACATTTTTTTTTTAATAAATTATTATGTTACTTATTACTAGCAAAACAGATACAATGAAAAAACTCATACAATAATTAAACTATAAATAATATCATACTCAGCTGATATTTTAAGATATCATCATCATCCAATGTTTAGATAGGCACTATTTTATCTTAAATCTGAAATGTTAAAACCGCATATTCGCATTTCAAGATATGATGTTATCATTCACAAATTATAATTTTACGATACAAAAAATGGAAATACCTAGGTCAATTTTGTTTGAAATGAATTTGCTTAGAATATATCAATGTCTTGTTTAATACAAATTCCACAAAGCTGCTATGAATATATTAGTCCAATAAAGCAAACAAATTGCCCTCTGAGAAAGTTACTTTTTTGAAATTGCTATTTGCGTAGTACGGTATTAATAATACAGACTGTTGGTAAAAATAAATAGTCATTTATTTTTTTCTGTCTTTTTCCTGCCGTGTAATTATAGGTAAAGTGTGATAATTACAGTTTGTGGTTGACTTTCTTTTGATACGCCATTGCGTTTAACAAAGAGAAATAATGAATGACGATATAGTCATGTCTTATTTCCTCGGACAGTGAATACAGTCACTACACATAATGATTAACCAGAATATACAATAATTTTATAATCTGCATCCGTGCCTCAGTAAATTTAATTAGTTTGGGCTTTTACTACATTGTATGTACCATCAATCGATGTTATGAGGAGAGTTCTATCTTTCATTCACATTAGTTTTTTTTTACTTACTTGATAATTCATTTGAATGAGAACCTCCACATATTTGCAGGAGTAAGATAAGTGTATAACAAGGAATTAAAGAAATTTGCTAGTCGTTTTACAAATTGTGGAGTCTTTAACAAGCACAATTATCACCATGGCCACAGAAAATCTTCATGTAACTATGCAAAGAAGGTTTGGATTCAATGTTTGGTGCGGTATGATAGGTATTACCTTTTCTCCCCCTATTCTACTCCTATGATCTGCCTATAACCCTGTCCTTATTTATTATTTCTAAATTGTCATTTAATTGGTCCATTCATTTTTCACAATTTAACAGGAGCAGCCTATCATGAACTTCTAGAAAATCAAGTTTTACCCGAGATAAGACAGCTTTTTACAGAACAAGAAATAAAAGAATTGTGGTTCCAACAAGATGGTTGTCCTGTACATAATACTAATAATGTTAGATGGATATTGCAAGAAAATTTTGGTAACCGCATAATTTCAAATAGAGGACTAGTATTGTGGTCTCCCCGCTCGCCTGATATAACTCCTCCTGATTCTTATTTGTGGGGTACGGTGAAAAATGAAGTGTATGATTTTGGAAGCCCGGAAACTGTCGATAATTTGGGAGACATCGAATTTGGGGCACACTGTAGGGGGTAATTTTTAGGAGATTTGCATCTATAAGACTATAAGGATTTTTTTTGAGTTGATGTAGTCCGTTCAAGCGCATTCCCAATCTTTCCTTATTTTTACTTTGAGTTTCCCAATTACTTCGTTTTTGTCAGTAACTAGATGGATGATCAGATCGGTGATTTTGTTGTATCAACAGTTTTATTGCCTTCTACTCCTGTATGTCCAATTACTCATACAAATTTTGTATGTGTTCCTTTGTTAAAAAGTTTAGTTTTAAGATCCTTACATCTACCTTTGCCTTGCATTTATAATTAAAACTGTCAAAACGTTGAGGTACTGATTTTGAATCAGTTAGAATTATACACTCATTAATGAATGACAACCCTATATATCCAGTCCATGGCACACTCTATAGGATACGTATAGGGGTTTTGCAATGTTAAATTGCAAATGAATTGCTTCAAGAAAGTTAAGGATGCGATAAAAACATCTTGACATCGTCTAGGAATACTGTCGATGGGATTGAGAGATATTGGCTCAAACTCCTGGGATGATCTCTTATTGTTTGTAGATGAGGTTTATGGTCGTTCTCGTTAGTTAACGTAAATTCTTCATTTCGAGTATCTCCACAAAAAAATAATCACAAGCCATACGATCTGGTGATCTCGCTAGAAAATTTATATTTCCTAATTTTGAAACAAACCAATCTGAAAATATTCGATAGGGCTACGTGCCAAACTTTGTTTCGAAAATCACTAAGACCAAACCCTTGAAACTTTTGTATTTCTGTTTATGAACTCTCTTGTTTGTAAATACAATTTTATCTGATAACTTTTTCAGGACAAAACTATGTAAAAAAAATTATAGACAGGTACGTACTTCAAATACGATTTTAAAAAATGGGTATAAAAATAACAAAACATGCAAACTGGAGTTCCTGTCAGTGTTTCGATAAATTATTAATTATCATTATTATAAACCAGCAACTGAAACTTTGGCCTAAAATAACGTCACTTTTAAAATTTATTTTATAATAAAAGCATTAATAATGGTTGATGATATCATCTTTGTAGTTTGTTGTGTAATTTATATTTTTATATTTTAAATCATAGCATAGAAACTGTGAAGCTTTTTTGTTACCTATTGTAATAATAGCAATCAATTTTAAATATGCTTGAAGGAGATGATCATTGTTCATGATCACAAATGTATAAATTGTGTTGATAACTTGTTTATACAGGATGTATCACAAATTGTCCAAAAATTTTCAACCAGATATGCACCTTTGAATTAGAAATCAATTTCGCAAAAAATTTTTTAATAAAAGTCCAACAGAAAGCGAGATGAAACATATTAAAGTTACAGTAATTGCACCTTTAAATAAGAAATCAGTTTTCGCTACAAAATTTTCAATAAAAGTCCAACAGAAATCGAGATAAAAATGTTAAAGTTAAAAATTGTAACTTTAATAATAATTTTTATCTTGTTTTCTGTTGGACTATTATTAAAAAATTTTAACGAAATCGACTTCTTATTTAAAGGTGTATCTCTGATTCAATTTTTTCGGACTTTTTATCTCGTTTTTTGGTGGACTTTTATTAATTTCTTTTTAACGAAATCGACTTCTCATTTAAAGGTGCATATCTGGTTAAATTGTTCAAACCTGTCCGAGAATTCGCTAAAAAATTGTTTATAAAAGTCCAGCAGACGTCGAGATAAAAATTATTAAAGTTATAATATTATTGTAACTTTAATAATTTTGATCTCGTTTTCTGTTGAACTTTTATTAAAATAGATTTGACGAAATCCACTTCTTATTTAAAGGTGCATATCTTTAACATTTTTTCGGACAAGTTGTGATACACCCTGTATAACGTAGGAAAATATTATTCTTTTATCTTATCTGAATCCTTTTTTATTTTATTTATGGGTACTTCAAAAAATTGGTCGCAGCTAAGTGCTCTTGGACAGTATTTTCTCATCATCGTATTCAATTTAACATGAAAGAAATAAATATTCACAACACAACACAAAAAGATAATAAGATAAATGACACAAATAAGAAAAATGAGAAAATGTGATAAATGAGATAGCAAACGAAGCGAATGAGCTTAATGAGACAAATTAAGCAAATGAAACAAAGAAGATAAATAAGATAAAGGATATGAATAAGAAAAATAAGATAAACGAAGTAAAAAGGTAAACAAGATACATAACACAAACGAGACAAATAGAATAAATGAGATAAATAGGACACATAGGAAAATAAGATAAATGACAAAAGAAATAAACAAGATAAACTAAATAAACGAGATAAACGATATAATCAAGTAAATTAAATAATAGTATTTTATAAAACAAGTGGATAAATTGGTTTTTTTTTACAAGTGAGGCGTTTATAGTACGAGCCGAGGTAGAAGTTAATGTACAAACCAAAAGTAACATGTAAAAGCATAACCTCAATTTTCAATGTAAACACGTAATTCAATCAAATTTTCATAATTGTCGTTTTCACTCAATAAAATATCTTAAAACTTCTTCAAAACTGAATATTTCGGACACGAATGCCTGTATTTACATATACACGGCGTTGTTTACTTCGAACCCACTGGACCCAAAATGGAAGACGATATTACCCGTCTATTACAGCGCCTAATAAAACAACTAAATATTGAACGATTTAAACGTCGCATTTGACACATTCTGCTTTACAATAATTATTATTTGGAACAAAATGAGTGATAGTGAGGAAGATTTTATTCCTGGTACTCCTCCAGAAATCAGGGAGCAAGCAATTGCTATAACTTTAGATTTATTACCTACCAGCGATATCTAGAAAATATTACGAAAAAGAATATGATTTATTTATGCACTGGTGTAAGCAGAAAACTGTGGGTAACATATCTGAGTCTATTCTTTTGACTTATCAATCTGAAAAGGCAAAAACTCTAAAATGTTCAAATCTCTGGTCCAAGTTTTCGATGCTTAAAGCAGTTTTGAATGTAAAGAATAATGTAGATGTATCCAATTATCAAAAAGTAAAAGCTTTTTTGATAAGACAGTCCACTGAGTATAGGGCTAAGAAATCTAAAGTTTTTAACAAAGCAGATGTCGAACGTTTTTTACTAGACGCACCAGATGAAAAATTTTTAATGTTGAAAGTTGTATTAAAAATAGGCTTGGTCATTGACCATTAATGACATTGTGAGAAAAGACTGGATGTAAACCATGACACCTGTCAAAAATTTTTTTAAAATGTCAGATATCTCTGAAACGGCTGGGTTTAGGCTTAGGGTATGTTTTTGACTCAGAATTTTATGTTCTTTTTTGAAAACCCTAAAATACATAGGGTGTTCCATTTAAAATAAGCAAGTTGATATCGACTTCCGGTATAACCGGAAGTGCCAGATGCTTGTAATTATTTTAGTTGGATTGGCCGCACTGCCGTTAGTAGTTCCCTAATTATAAAAATTTTCTGGTGCGTACCTTTCTCTATATCGATCGATGCAGTTCCTGGTGAGACACCCTGTATATGGCAAAAACTACTCCGATTTATTTGTAAAAGAACTTAACTACAAATAAATCGAAAACGACTTGTTCTGTCAAAATTTTACAAAATCACTTTCGTCCTCAGAATCTCATGGCACATTAGCAGTTTACAATTTTTTTCAAAAATATTCAGTGACGAACTACTTATTTCTATAAAAGTGGATTGTAACCCCCGTGTCTACGTCAATGGTTTTCTGTTACTATCTTTTCTTAAAATGTAAATGCATAGAAAGGCGACGTGCCAAATTTGAAAAAAAAAGTTTTTGTCTTCCCTTAATATTAAATTATCAACTTGTTTTAATGAAACCTCAACACTCCAAATTATGGTGCATTTTTCGAATTATGTTCATAGAAGAAACTCCTATTATTTTCATATACTCTACTCATTCTTGAAGTTTATGCCTCGAAAACTGGACCACCCTGTATATACATATTTTCATGTTTAACCTGCCTCGCTTATTAAATTTGGTAATGTGATTTTATGTGTCAGGAAAACTGTGATTGAGTGAATTCCTAAGAGACATCATAAGAGAATCCTAAGGTCCCTGGTACCAGTCTAGTAAGGCTTTTATCCCCAGAAGTTAAAACCACCTCATCGAGCAGGATAGAAAAGAGGTCATTAATTTCATTTTTCCGCCGAATCACCAAAACAATTCGGTTGTTTCACAGTGTGTCATTTCATTAAATTATAAGAATCATAAGTAAAGATAAATAACGAGTATAAATAATTTTTTCATAAAGACAAGTAAGATTGATGCCTTTTAAAAAATACATCTTTGTTAATTTTGTTTGGTTTCTTCCTAAAAATGAATACGGGTTACCTTAACAAAGGGAACATCTTCCTAAACTTGTCATACCACCAACATTAGAAGATCCCAGGAGTAATTAAGACACTTCTCTCAACGACATATAGAAAATTTTAAATCTTTTCTACACATAGATTAGATAATTTATAAACCCAGTGTGACATCCTGCCTTTTCTCTTTTATTTATAAGGCGCAAACATAATGACTTTAATTCTAACATGCATGTAACAAAAGCTGATGATAACCCTATCTACCTAGATATGTATTTAATTTTAATAACTTTCTTTTATTTATCTATTCTATTATATGGTAAGTTATTCAGCGTGTATCAATCAAAGTTTAAGGATTTAGTTCTGAAATAATTCAAGAAATTTGATAACGTATGTTGAATGTCCGAAACTACATTTACGATGATTCACTCATTCGTGTCACTGCATAGCAAACGCCTACATTTTCAAAAGAAGGAATTTAATGACATAAGATCGTACAGAACTATAATCTAAATCTGGCAATTACTTTTTAAATATTGCGGAACAGGTCTGGTGACCATTATGGTAAAACCCTGTTATGGCGCGTTTCGTCTTATGGCTATAAACAAATAAATAAGTAAGTAAGTAAGTAAGTAAGTAAGTAAGTAAGTAAGTAAGTAAGTAAGTAAGTAAGCAAGCAAGCAAGTAAGTAAGTAAGTAAGTAAGTAAGTAAGTAAGTAAGTAAGTAAGTAAGTAAGTAAGTAAGTAAATAAATAAATAAATAAATAAATAAATAAATAAATAAATAAATAAATAAATAAATAAATTAAATAAATAAATAAATGAACTAAATAAATAAATAAATAAATAAATAAATAAATAACGATATAAATTTATTCGGGTAAATAGGTTTTAACATTTATAAATTACAATTTATTCAACAAGAGTGAGTCGCCTAAGTAAAATAATCTGTGTTGTGAATATCACCCAATAGTAAATATGATTGATAAAAACAGTAGCAAATAATATTTTTATAAAGATTTAAGTTCTTAAGAATACCGTTAAACAAGATAAAAATATAAACTAAAGTAAATAATGGAACTCGGAGAAAAAAGAAACATTGTGGCGACAATGTAGAACCTATCAAGCTCAATAAATAAATTAGCATCAGCTGGTAGGTTACGATGTTAAAAGAGTAAGTAGAGTATAATAATAAGTAAGCCTGGCCAAGCGATGGTAGATTCAGGGTCGGGCGCAATACCAATGCCATCGCGCGCTTGTTTACGATGACGATGACACGACACACTTCAGTTGTTATCTATCGGTCGATGCATAGAGTACTAATAAAAATAATAAATAATGTTGAGCGTAAAGAGTAGAAAACGACCGTACGCTGATAAAGTGAATAAATTTATCGGTGAATTTCCGGATTTATTCTATCATGGATGTAAAATAATTTATAAAGTTTGTTATCAAGACTTAATGTGCTGGAATAAATACGGCTGCAAAATTCATATCAATACTAACCGGCATAAAAATAAAAAAAATGGCGTGTCTTCTTTGGAACCTCAGTTTATGTTTGATTTACTGTTAATGCTGATTGCCTGTGATGTTCCCCTGCGCATATTGGATAAACCAGCATTTCGGGAGTTCTGGAATAAATACAATCCCCAGGTGAATTTACCAAGTCGTTCATCGTTACGTAGATATATACCAAGTGTTCATGAAGACATTGTAATTAGGATTAAATGCGCATTAAAAAATACACGGCTGTGATTGTGTTGACGAGACGACAGATTGTAAAAAAAAATCTATTTTAAATGTTATAGTACGTGTACTCGACCCTATTAAACCAACATTTCCACTTTTACTAGCTAGCAAAAGACTAACTGCGTGTACTGGCGAAACAATTACGCGGGTGGTGTTGGAGACTTTCGAAAAATTTGAATTGTCACCAAGTCAAGTGTTGATGTTTGTGACCCACAGTGCTGCGACAATGCGTTTGGTGGGCCGTTTTCTTCAAAGAGACGATTGTAGGTTTTTACATGTTACGTGTAAAGTGCATGCGTTCCATCTTGTAGCAGAAACGATTCGAAAATGTTTTCCAGGGGTAGATGTATTAATAGCAAATACAAAAAAAGTATTTCTCAAATCTCCTAAACGGCTTCGAGCATTTCACACACTGTGTGCTGATATTCCGGAACCACCAGAGCCGATTCTTACACGTTGGGGAACGTGGTTGAAGGTAGCTTTTTATTATGCTGAATATTTTCAACAAATAAAAGCTGTGATACTACTGTTCAACCCTAACGAGGCTGCAGCTATCAACAAGCTTTCAAGATGTTTCCCTTGAAACATATTTAAAAACTATATATAACAATTATAGAGGACTACACGACGCAATAGAAAAATTGCAAAATACTTCGTTGTCGTTAGTGGAATCGCTGCAAATAGTGGACGACGTAAATACACAGCTACAGATTATAAATGTCGCAAAAAAATAAGCCCGTTGTTGAAAAATTCGAGACTGTATTACGGACAGATCCTGATTTTACCAAATTAAGACAAATTTGTGATGATGCATCTACAGGTGCGTTAAGTGAGTTCACAGAGTGTTTTACTTATGCCTGTATTACTTCCGTAGATGTCGAACGGTCTTTTTCAAAATACAAACATATTTTTTCACCACAGCGAACATCGCTTACTGAGACAACTGTAGAAACATATCTGATGCTATACAGTTATTATAGAAGTGTTCCAGTTTGTGATAACGACAACCAAGCTACTTCATAAATCTGCTTAAGAAGGTGAGTTTTGTACATATTTTTATAAAGTGTACCAGTATTAATAAAATTTATTTCCATTTATTTTATTTATTTATTTATTTATTATTAGTTATCAGTTAGATATACAAAGTACATGTGTGAACGTCATTTAACAGTTTAATAATAATGTGCAGCACTAAGCTTACAAAATATAAGGAAATACATAAAAAAGAATTTAAAGCGAACGAAATAGTACAAAAACATACATCACAATATATAAAATATTTTTGTTTTTATTATTGTACTTATTCAAGTATTATGATATGATGCATACTCAATACGTGTCTGTAGGATTAATGACCTTGGCCAGGCTTAATAATAAGACAATCAGAAAAGTAATACTTCAATATATACATGCATACAAGATCATACTACAACATACAAATTAACACATATGGCTTTTCATATATAAATATCTACAAAAAAATCTATGAACGGAAAGATGAGATCCAGGGTATTTCTAAATTGTTATGATTAAATTAACATGTAAAAATAAGAAGAATAGTTCATATCAACACGTGTGTGAAAAAGCTTCCTACAGTCATTTGGAAAAGAGGTAAAAATTTTCTTTTTAACGCCTGCCTGTTCGATTTGAAACAACTCTCAGCGTATATTATCTTTGAAAACATTCTTGAAAAAAATCGACAGCTGTTTGCAATAATTAAGAATTGCATAATTTATTTCATTTTACTTAAAAACAATCTATTTAAATACCAAATCATAAAATCCCCATAACTGCAAGAAATCAGACTCATGTTTGAAACTTAAAACCAAATTTAATCCTACTCATAGTTGAAGCTTGGTACCTGACTTTACCCTGTTTACAATAATAATTGTTGCTGTAGGCAATAAAATGTGATTTGCGACTTCTTTCTTAGACATAATAATTGTGATGCTAGAATATCTGCATATACACAATGAATTTGCTAAATAATGTTAGTGCTCTCACAGAACCAGTGCATTGAAGTAAATTTTTATGTAATTGATGGCATGTAAAAATGAAACACCTAGTGGGTTTGATGTCATATTGTTCAAATATACAGAGTGGGGCAATAGTGCGTCCGACTTCGATATGTCGAGTTCTATGATAGCTAGAAACTTGATTTAAAAACATAAATAAACTAGACAAAAAAGTATATAACTGGAAATCATTTTTGAATATACAGGGTGAGCCAAGACGATTCTACAGGGTCAAATAACATTTTTTTAAATGGAATGCCATGTATATTAGAACATCTTTTGGAATCTCTTTGTGGCCTCCTTCCACTCCTGTATTATTATTGACTCTCTCCCAACCTCTTTGATGTAATGATTTTTTTGTTGAAATCATGCCATTGACATTAAAAAATCATTACAGTCACAATTATCGATAAGAAAGAATATGTTAATACCAGTTATGAGACATCTGTGTGATGACTCTCAGCCATTTTGTTGGTGTGATATTTTTATGGGCATCATGTAACACGCTTATTATAATATCTCCTCTAATTTTTAAATTTTATTGCTGAATTTTACAGTTATTGTTAAATAAATTGAAAATGGTCACAAATAGCCATAGGAATGTACATACAAAAAAAATTTCGTTTTTCAATCATACATCACATCCTCCAGAAATATACAGGGTGTTCTATTTGAAAAAATTGAGAAAAGTCAGTTCAAAAAGTTGTAAATTTAAAAATCCAGTTTGGTCGCCCTGTATACTTTTAGGAAGTGAAATTGGCTGAGTGTCATCACACAGTTGTCTCATAACTGATATTAATATTTTTTTTCTTAAAATCGATAGTTGTGATTGTAGTGATATTTTTAATATATATACGTGTAAATGGTATTATTTCAACAAAAAAAAAATCATTACATCCAAGTGGTTGGGAGAAAGTTAATAATAAAATAGGAATGAAAGGAGGCCACAAAGGGGTTTAAAAAAATGTTCTGATATGCATGGCATTTCATTTAAAAAAAATGTTACTTGACACTGTAGAATCGTCATGGCTCAACCTGTATATTCGAAAATGTCCGATTATAGACTTTTTTGTCTAGTTTACTTATGTTTTTAAATCAAGTTTCTAGCTATCATAGAACTGGAGATATCGAAGTCGGACCCACTATTGCTCCACCCTGTATATGTAAATTACAAATTCACTTTTAATTTTAAAAATAAGCTGTTCAAACGCTGACATGATCCCCGAATCCCAGCAAGGGACAGTATCTAAATCAACAACTAAATCTAAGATATGAAACAATAAAGTAAGTGAACAGAATAATAATGAGCAACCTAAGAACCGTTTTTTATCTTTGGAAAACAATGTTTGTTGTGTATTTAAAAAAAAAAACTATAACAAAATTTTATTTAATCTGAGGGTCCAAAATTATTAATTCCTCGAAATTATACCAGTCCGCCTTTGACCTGGGAACATAATAGGACTCTTCTTCTAGAATCTATGTTTTAATGTAGTACCTATTTTTACATATACAAGGTTACGGTTACAGTGCAAGCGACTTCACGCGTATGCGCACTTACTCACACGAAGAAGATGTGGTTTCTGGTTTTCCAGTTTTTGCGCGATTCAAAGCCATTTTATCTAAAGCATCGGGCGCGAATGTTAAAAATTTGATGACACGGATGTTGAAGAAGAATTTTATTTAGTTGAAAACTCGTTATGGAAACCGTTTGATCAAAGAAAGAGGTAGTTCTGAGTTAACGAAATATCCTTTGCATTTTTGGTCCCACAATACCCTTCAGTCAAACACCAAAAAAATAAGTTTTTCAGTATCCATATTTAAATATTTATAACATAAAGGCAAAACGCATACCCATGAAACAGGGAATTAAGCTGTTCGCGCGAAAAAAACAAACCTGTTTAACTTCCAGCGATAACCAGCGATTTACGCGACAAATCCGCGTATACTCTAATCGCCTGCATTTGTTTTTGTATGTTTATTTTTTTCGCGCGAATTATAGTTCGCGCGAAATCGCTTGCACTGTAACCGTAGCCTAAGGTTGGGGCAGTTGGAGGAAACTTTTCGTATTTTTAAATGTATATTAACTTTTTTTGCATGCTTTATACGTTAATTTTACTTGTGAAATGCAAGTGTCTCAGAGTAACAAACTGCCTGGTTTATCTGATAATCGGTTTCTGCAACTAGGCAATTCGTCATCTTTATCAGCAAAGAAAAAAATATTCCTTTTGAACTACATAACGCTAACTGATATATGTTTTTAATATTGCCATTATTTTTAACCCTGTTGTGTACCTTAATTAATCAAGTATATGCATGAATATAAATTGCTTATCAACCATAAGGGTTCTAACGATATAATCATCTAAAACGAAACGGTATGGTATACTTCCAGCCCGCATTAACTTGAAACTTTAATAATTATTGACGTCAAGTATAAAGATAAGTACATCGTAAATTATCGTAGAATTAGTGGCTCATTCAAGTAAAAGATATTTTATTTATATAATTAGTCGATGAGAATAGCAAATAAATGAAATTCTCATTGTTCTTTTACAGGGTCAATCAGTTTTTAAGCCACATACGAATAGAGACGAGTCAGAGTCGAAAATTAAAAAAAATATCTTAAAATGATTCGTTGAAGAGGAACACGGGAGCAAGGAGCTAAAACTTAAGATTTTTTATATTTTTCCAGTAACTTTTTTTTTATTATTTATTTAACGTCGACCTATATTCGCTACCAGGGCCAATCACCGACGCCAGAAGACGAGCTACATCATCCAAACTGGAAATTTACCAAACCTCTACTCAATCGAAGAGTAGGGATTTTTTAATTAACTGCTTTACATCCCCTCCGAAAGATGGTATATCACCTGCACAACCCTTGCCTAAGATTGCATAGCTTCTGTGAATACGCTAATATACAAATCGCTAGATGACGGGACGAGGTCGCCGAGTTTCACTTGAGTACCATCAAATTACTGACTGCGACCACCGTTGTTTAACTTTTCGTATCGAATACGAGTATTCTTACGGCAGATCTACGCACGCCCCTTCTGGTAACTTATAAACGGACCTATCCCGTAATACTGATTGACCTGTTTTATATGAAAATTTTAGGGGCTAATAGTAACCAAATTAAAGTCTCACGTAATCGAAAATAACTTGTAATTGTTATTAATCACATACAATAATATAACATAAACAGTAAACAACAAAATATTACAATATGCCGAGCTTGTTGCATATATTACAGGTATATAAATAAACGAATGCATATCAGTGACATATCAATTAATTCAATTATATGAAAGCTGCTTTAAAAATATGATTTTTTTAATAACTACCGGCCCTGAAAGATGGCATATATTTCCGCTGCCTAAATATTATTAATTTAAATTTATAAAATGGTTAGTACATAAAAATGTTAGTAATTTGGTTTCGAATTGTGGTATATTGTTAACTTGTTTTGTGTTTGTATTCCTATTTATTACGATGTGCTGGCAATTTGTCTTTTATGCTATCGATTAATAATAATAATAATAATAATAATTTATTGGTGTTGATAATACAAAAGTATGTACACAATTCAGACAAGGAACAATACAACATACAACATAAAAGATAAACAAATGAATAAACAAACCTTGTAAATAAAACAAAATTGTAAATATGTACGTACATAAAGACACAACACTTAGAAATGGTAACATGCAGCGTTACAAAATTATATTAAAAAAAATTGTCAAAATTGGACGACAAGTATTCCTCAAAAGTATAGAAGGCATTGGCTAATAAAAATGTTCTAAAATTTTTTTAAATGAAGTTATAATCAAGTTGTCTGATACTTGCAGGTAAGTAATTAAAAAATCGTATAGCATAATAGTTTGTTCCATTACGCGTTTTGGACAGACGTAAAAAAATCAGGGTAAAGGTTGGTTCTATTTCTTGTCAAGTAACTGTGAATTTCATTATAAGGAATATATTTTATTAGATTTTCTTTAATATACAACAGGCATTGCAATATATAAACAAACGGTAAAGTTAATATATTTAATTTTTTGAAAACATGTCTGCAATCTTTGTATTTTAGGCCGTATACAATTCGTATGGCTTTTCTCCGTAGGCAAAGACATTAGCACCATGGGCTGGAATGTCCCCAAACCAAAATCGCGTAAGATAATGATAGTGGATGGGACCATGATAGGCTGTAATGACAACCTTCTGGGATACATATTTACAAGATTTCTGATTAGATATATATTTTTTGAAATTTTATTGCAGAGAAAGTTTATATGTTGTTCCCATGATAATTTACTGTCAAGATATACCCCAAGAAATTAAACACTATCCTTGTTATTATTATCAGCGGTATTTTTAGACTACAGATCATAGTTTTGAGTTTTTGAATTATTTGGCTAAGTTTATTTGCTACAAACCAATCCTGGGCCTGTGACTGTGACTCGTTCATATTAAAATGTAGTATGTCAAGATATTTGTGTGACTGGATAATAGTGGTATCATCTGTAACCAAGACAAATTTTGAAGAAGTAGTGTCAGTTAAATCGTTGATATAGATGAGAAATAGGATCGGCCCCAATACCGAACCCTGCGGTACTCCATATTCCACATTTAGCAATTTTGAATTCGTATTTTGGAATGTGACAAACTATTGTCTATTTGTAAGATACGACTGTATTAAGTTACTGCTGCTTTTGTCAAAATTATAAAAGCCTAGTTTGCCTATTAAAAGATCATGCGATACACAGTCAAAAGCCTTGGAAAGGTTAAGAAACTGGGCAAATACTTATTCTGCGTCCTCAAAACCTTTATTTATTATTTCAATTAATTTATTTACTGCCAAAGTTGTTGACATTCTTGCCCTAAAACCAAACTAACTTGAACTAAGAAGATTATTAGATTCAAAGTAATTTGTTAACTCGATTTTCATTAAGGTTTCCAATATTTTTGAAAATAAAGATAAAATAGAAATAGGCCTAAAGTTATAAAGTTTTTTTTTGTGAAGTGGTATGACTTTCGAAATTTTAAATATATGGGGGAAACTTGATTATTTGTGCAATAAACTGCAAATCAGAGTAAGAAATTTGTTAATTTTAAAGATACCGCAACAAGAGTCCCGGTATCCTATGCGATGTGTTACACTCTTTTTTGAAAAACTCTCGTACATGTATTTTTTATTCTATTTTAAATAATAAGACATACCGTTTTTTGAGTTAATAATTAACCTGTTTTTATAGCATCACATATTAAACTGGCCAAGGATTATATTAACTAGATCTTCCAGTTCTTCAGTGCTTTTGGGCGAAAATGATGATAAATTCATTAATGAATAA
This sequence comes from Rhamnusium bicolor, assembly GCA_029963845.1. Taxonomy (NCBI): domain Eukaryota; kingdom Metazoa; phylum Arthropoda; class Insecta; order Coleoptera; family Cerambycidae; genus Rhamnusium; species Rhamnusium bicolor. Next base: position 1,353,539 of record JANEYF010000128.1, read on the forward strand.
ATGGAATATCAACGGATCAAGTACGCCGCTTTGAGGACTTCAAGTTGATAATTCATATTCGTGCAACAAAGATTGTTCCACCTTACCAGACAAGCATGGTATTAACCAGTCATTGGTATTACCACGATACCATTTTTTTCCAGTTTATTTGCAACAAATTGAATATTTAGAGTGTCAAACGCACTCGAAAGATAAAAAATTAGCCAATTACAAACTCATTGTATGTCTAATTTTTCATTTACCGTTTGCAAGCTCCATTGCCCCTGTTTCAGTTGAGGGCTTACCCCTAAAACCATATTGCGAATTTGTCAATATGTTGTAAAAGTTTGTTATTTTGTTTTCCATAATATTTTCTTTAATTTATATAGTTTTTAACGTTACCATTTTCACCTTTCTTAAAAACAGTGATTTTCAATGCTGTTTTTATTTTGTGTGGAAAATGATCCCACCTGATTTGTTTATTAAAGCGAAACAAATAGCAAATTCGTCAACCCAATCTTTAATTAATTTAATGAGGAACTTCATCAATGCTGGTAATTTAAAAACTAGGTAATGTATTATACTTAAGTATCAAAGTATAAAAGTTGCTTGCTAAATACCCAAATAATATTTCATTTACTATACTTTATTATTAATATTGTTAGAATTATGTATATTAACAGATTTAAATTCACTATGACAAAAAAATATAAATCGACGTCTGTTCCAGTTTTAACGTTTATTTTTAACTTCCTTTTGAAAGCCTGCTCGGTCGTTTGTCTCAGAGCAAACGTTGTGCTGGATAATCACTTGATTAAAATCTGTTCATCTGCCGTCGAACCTAAAATGTAATTACCGAACTTGCTGAAAGTAATAAATCTGAAGTAAAAATAATCAGTACCAACACTTTAATTTTCTAAACGTCTTTATTTCATTAAACTCCGTCTTGATTCTATAGATATGTGAACAAAATAATAAAATAGGTTAACCGATTACTGGTAAGAGAAATTATAAAGATTTAATTGTGCTGTTAAAAAAATTAGGAAAATTAGAAAATTAAATTAGGTGCAGGATATATTGACTTTCATTATTTTCGTTTGTCAATAATATAAAGTAATCATTAACTCACAAAAATGTAATTTTCTAAAAATTTCTACGAAATTTTCATTTATAATCTGATAGGAGTCCAAGAACTTTAGCTCGACGACTCTTATATTTCATTAGAAATGAACATATTATTGAGCAGAATTTTTTTTTGGAAGAGATGCAGAGATTTCAATTATATCTACTGCATACACGCATATAGTGTTTGTTGCCAACGTGGTTTGTGTTTTTGCTTGTGTATTTCCCGTGCACTATTGCAGTCCTCCCTGGGATATTTTCGAGAAAATGGTAATTGTACATTATTCTACTAACAGGTTTACCAGTGTTGTTGATTTCTTTTTTTAAATTACGCTAGAAGACATTTGGCAAATTCTCTACCAGGCCAAGCAAGTTCTCATGAAGCAATTTGTAAACCTCAGGGGTTTCTTCATCATTGATGTTTACTAAGGTATTTCTTGTGTGTTGAGGCTTCAGAACTAACTTTTATTTTATCTTCAAAGAGATTTTCCGCTTCATACTTCCTGCGCCACGTACAAAACGTATATTTGGAGCCTAGTTCTCAACCTTTGTAAAGAAAAAAGATACGTGCTAGAGGCAAAAACATCTAAAGAAATACTGGCTGAAATTTGGACAGATTTTTCATACAATATGAGAAAAGCTGGATCGAAGCACAAGGAATACTGTGTTATATTGAACACTACTGTAAAAGTTATAAAGAAAGAGTACTACAGCGAGTTTGGAATACATGTGGATCCTTTCACTGATATTGAGTTTAAAGAAACTCAATATCATGGTCCTACACTAACAATCCATCTTTGCGGAAAATTTTCGTTGAGAAAATTGCGAACATTAGATATTTAGTTTCATGATCTGGGTGACGGACGACGACTAGGAAATCGTTCTGCATAATAAGCACCTATAACATGTATACATATGTATATAAGACAAAAAATGATACTGTCAGTTAATGTTTTGACATTTCTTCATAGACTATTAAAACAAATAAACGTATTATTTTGGTTATAACAACTCTTTAAAGATGATTCAAACATTATTTCGTCATTCTTTTATTTTTGACTTAATTTAGCTTCCAAAATTAAGTTCAGAGAGATGGGATGGAATATGACTTATGATGAAACATCCCATATAATAAAAATAGACTTTATGATTGCCCATGTTTGACATTGCGCCGTGTGCGTGTAATACAAAAACCATTACTGATTATCTTATCACCTTATTATTAATCGGAAGAAGCTGAATGGTGTAAGAAACTCAGAAAAAATAAAAATAATACCGAATAATCAACCAACGTTCGAGACTATAAGCTGAAACGTATAATAACTTGCATTAAAGAAGACAAACACAACTTCAAGCCATTTATAGACCTCTCTTTACCTTCTCTACGTCTCTTACTCTTCGCCACGGGCAGTAAATCGAGAGGAAGACCAGCCTAAAGTGCACCTAACAAAGATAAAATAAACCCTTACGCGGAGAGAGACAACCTTAGTTTACACACGAGTGACAGAGACGAAAGAACCCAAATTATCCTCGTTTTAAAACTGGTTACGATACGACTCACGAAGAGTACTGAAGAGACAGAGACGGAAAACGCAAGTGGGAGTTGGACAGAGACAACCAAAAAAGCTGTAAAAAGTTTCACCGAGGAAGACAGATTTAATTTCGTAATTTTTATGTTGAGGTAGGTGTTACGTAATATACAAATCATTGATGTTTTTCATGTGATATTTCAGGATGGTAAGTAAACAATCTAATGCATGAGTGAGATTAAAGGTTGGTTGGTCTATTGTTGAAGAGTTAAAATACTCGGAAATTTCTGGTATTTGTTTAGAATTTTAACATGTTTGTAGATTATCGTATATAAAACAGGAATTCAGATAAGTTCGGCTTTTAGCTCAGCTGTGTCACTGGATGCTAAAAATAGCCAGTTGTTTTTTTTAAAAAGTAACAGGCGATAGGTATACATGGCTTTCTAAAAGTATGGAAACGGCCTATTTTCTTGAAAAGTGGACGTTTTTAGAAAAAAAACGTTTTCTATTAAAGTTTTGTCAGTTTTTAGCGCAAAGTGGTATTTTTTATTTCTGATTACGAAGGAGCATTAAATTCTACGTAAAAAAATACCAAACTACATATGATCTAAAATAGATTGTCTTTAAGGTATCGGCGGTTTCTTTATATCCGACTCTTCACTTCCACAATATTTAAAAACTCCAAACCTTCTCGGTTATGATAAACACTTCCATGCAAGCAAAAAAATCTATGGCCTACCCTGGTTCCCACCTACTAGTCAACAAAATATTTTTTTTGCCGCCCATAGGTCAAGAAAGCTTTTTACCGCCTCAACCTTCTTGTTTGTGTCCCAGGCCTAACCTGACCTGACTGTAAAAAAATTGCAAAGTGGCAGACATATTGCGGAAGCAGCAAGCTGTCCAGCGGTGCCACGTGAATGATATATGGTGTCCCGAAATTAGTGTGCAATATTTAACCAGCTGCTTCTACGGCCAGAAATAGGAAAAAAATTCATATAAACATTGGTCGAAAAATGCTTCCTAAGGGAGCTACAGGCCCCTAAAGGTGGCCCCCCTGAGAAAGGTTTTTATCGAATATCTCCAGAATCACTCAAAGTCAAATATTGAAAATTTACACAGCCACTAAACTTCTTATGTGCAATAAGATGGAATGGAAATAATTCGAGAATTTTATCCAGGGCTGCCTCAAATTGGGGGGTTGTGGGGTTAAAATAACCCCAACTTTTTTGTATGTAACTTTTTTCTATATTTGACGGTAGAATATGAAATTTTAAAGTTTTACACGTAAAAAAGGTACTCTTGATGAACATCGATAAAATGCACCGTTTTTGAATAATATCGACTTGAAAATTTTAAAATTTAACTAATTTTATTGATTTTTTAAATTTTTTAACATATGGAGTAAAATACATTGTACCAGATGAGTTTTGTTTATTATTTCATGTCCATATAAAGTACATACTAATATTTTTAATTTGTTACTTGAAAAATAGGTGAAAAATATTTTTTTATGAATAACTCGAGCAAAACTATCACACTCAATATGAACAAATATCATCCAGTAATCTTTTTATATCAACAAAATTAAATTTGAATTTTACATAGTTTTATTGTAACAGGTGTTCAAACAAATTTCCATTTTCTTGGATACACAGTCTCGCTCGACGTTCTAAAGTCTGAGAAGCCATAAAGTCCTGAATGTATTTCTTCTTAATTCATTTCCGGCCTGATTTATTCTTTGAAGTAGTTTTTCTCGTGTATTTACTTCAGTGGCGTAAACCAAACCCTTCATATAACCCCAAAAGTAAAAATCTAATGGGTTTAGATCTGGTGAACGAGGTGGTCAAGCTATAGGGCCACCTCGACCAATCCACCTGCCTGGAAAATTTTGATGTAAGCAAGTTCGAACATTGCGCCCAAAATGGGCAGGCGCGCCGTCATGTTGAAAATTCATATTTTGTCGAACATTCAACGGTAATAAATCGATAAGATCGTTTCGGAGGAAGTTTAAATACTCTTCTGCATTAAGACGATTGGGGAATTCTATTGGGCCAGTTACTTGATCCCCAATAATTCCTGCCCATAAATTCACCGAAAATCTATGTTGGAAATTTGTGCGTCGAACAACTCGTGGATTTTCATCCCACCAATGATGCATATTGTGTATATTAAAAGCTCTGTTCCTAGTGAACATTGCCTCATCGGTCCATAATATGCTAAGAAGAATATTTCTGTTCGCTAATATCCAATTACAAAACTGGAGTCGTGGTAAAAAAATCTGCCTCCGTTAAATGTTGCACGCGTCCAAAATGATATGAGTGTATTCCTTGCATTACCGTCATTCTTCCTATCTGATATTATTAATTAAGATAAATAATTATCTAGGTATTTACATTTTTTATTAACTATTGAGCGAGGTATGTTGACAATTTCTAAAACTCTTGCGAATGCTTATTTGTGGATCATTTTCTAAATGATTCAAAACTATATCCATACGATGATTTCCTTGTGGCCTTCCTGCGCCTCGAGACCTTTTAAAATCCCCATGGTCTGCCAAATTCCGGTGAGGAACTGCAAATATTCGACGCCCAGGTACTCTACGATTGGAAAATCTTCGTCGGTATTCCCTTACTGCGGCTAATGCACTACCATTGCAAAAACCGTACACAAAATGCATATCAGTCATTTCCTTATCTGTAAATCTTGGCATTTTAAATCGACTTAAAGAAAATCGTGATTAAAGGCGCCCAAATGAAATAACTGATAGAAAAGGGGACAAAACGTTTTCTTTTACCGATACGCGTTCTTAGGATTTTATATCATACAACTGTTTATAGAAATTTATTAACCTTGGTGACAGCTCTAACATCAAATTATATCATAGCGGCATGAAGCATCCTTTTTTTATTCATTGCCTACTATTAATAAAAAATTAGTTTAGATACCCAATACCTATCTCATACCATGTTATAGATTTTCAAATCGATATTATTCAAAAACGGTGTATTTTATCGATGTTCATCAAGAGTAACTTTTTTATGGACAAAAGTCTAAAATTTCGTATTCTATCATCAAAAATAGAAGAAAAGTTACATATAAAAAAGTTGGGGTTATTTTACCTCACAACCTCCCAGTTTGGGACAGCCCTGGATAAAGTTTTCGAATTATTTCCATTTCATCTTAATACACATAAGAAGTGTACCGGCTGTGTAAATTTTCAATATTTGACTTTGAGTGGTTTTGAAGATATTCGATAAAAACCTTTCCTGGGGGCCCACCTTTAGGGGCCTGTAGCTCCCTTAGGAAGCATTTTTCGACCAATGATTATATGAACTTTTTCCTATTTCTGGCCGTAGAAGCAGCTGGTAAAATATTGCACACTAATTTCGGGACACTCTGTATAACATGCCATATCTAAAACAATTGGAGCATAAGACCAACACCTCCTAACATACGGAGTTGTTGATAAGACCCATTTCATATTTTAAGATATAACTATCAAGACTAAATGAGAAGGTTTCCCAAAAAAAATTACAATTGAAGGTGCATAAATAAATTCCTATTCATTATCGCATATGTTTATTGACCCAAAAGAAATAATTGTCCTCCACCCAGCGCCTACCTTTAAATTTGAACTAATTCCGGCATTGTTGGGAAGTTACACATTTCTAAGATGTTTAAAGGGTTTTGAGCCCTGGAACCCTTTGCAAGTCGATGAAAATTTGCAGGTGCATTACTAACAAGTTTGTTTACCTTTTATCGAAACGAAATTATGGATAAATCGCTGAATGTGAAGTTACAATATTTTTAAATATTTAAAGAGTTGTTTTAACCCCTGGAACCTTTTGCAAGTCGATGATAATTTACAGGTGTATTACTAACGAGTTTGTTTACCGTCCGTGAAACGAATTGATGGACAAATAGCCGGTTGGGAAGTTACAAATTTTTTAAATGTAAAAATTGTTGTTTTGACCCCTGGGACGCGTTGCAAGTCTATGAAAATTTACAGGTACAATACTGACGAGTAGTTTTGTAGACAAATAGCAGGTTGGGAATTTACAAATTTTCTAATTGTTTAAATGGTCGTTTTAACCCCTGGGACCATTTGCAAGTCGATAAAAATGTACAGGTACATTTCTGACGGGTTAATTTATTCTCCACTGAGAATTTATGGACAAATCTCTGATTGGGAAGTTACAAATATTTTAAATATGTAAATGACCGTTTTAACCCCTGGAACCATTTGCAAGTTACCCTCTATCAGAACGAATTTACCGATAAATAACTGGTTGCGAAGTTACAAATTTTTTAAATGTTTAAATGGTTGTTCTGATCACTGGAACCCTTTGCAAGTCGATGAAAATTTGCAGGTACCGTATTGACGAGTTAATTTACCCTCCATAAAATCAAAGTTAAGAACATATCGCTGGTTGTGAAGTTACAATTTTTTCAAATGCTTAAATGGTCGCTTTGACCCCTGAGATCCTTTGCAAATCGATGAAGATTTACATAGGTACGTTACCGACGAGTAAGTTTATCCTCCATGAAAACGACAAATAGCTGGTTGGGCAGGTACAAAGTTTTTAAACCCTTTAATAGTCGATTTAACGCCAGCAAATTGTTAGGCTTCATAAGAAGCCTAGAAATTGATGGGTACACATAGATATAATGGTTATTACCAAAATTCTTTTTAGGTCGCAAAGAAGTTAGGCCGCTAGGGCCTCAACGACCCCCTCGCAATCTAATCTAATCTATTTATTTCCTAAGATACAGAAGGTAATGAGTAGAGCTGTCCGAGGTCACCTGGCCGCCAGAGCCGTCATATGACTCATATGTTTACATCATATCATAATACTTGAATAAGTATATTAAATGGAAATAAATTTTAACAATAATGTTACATTTTATAAAAAATTGTATAAAACTCACCCTTTTAAACAGATTTATGAAGTAGTTTGGTTGTCGTCATCACAAAGTGGGGAAGATCTATAGTATAATAGCATCAGGTATGTTTCTACAGCTGTCTCCGTCAGCGATGTTCGCTTTGGTGAAAAAATATGTTTGTATTTTGAAAATGACCGTTCGACATCTACGGATTAATACAGGCATAAGTAAAACAATCTGTGAACTCACTTAACGAAGTTGTAGATGCACCATCACAAATTTGTCTTAATTTGCTAAAATCAGGATCTTTCTGTAATACACTCTCGAATTTTTCACTAACGCGATTATTTTTGCGTCATTTATAGCCTGTAGCTGTGTTTTTACGTCGTCCACTATTTGCAGCGATTCCACTAACGACAACGAACTATTTTGCAATTTTTCTATTGCGTCGTGTAGTGCCCTATAATTGTTATTAATACTTTTTAAATCTGTTTCAAGGGAAACGCCTTGAAAGCTTGTCTGGCTTTCCCTAATAGCTGCAACCTCGTTAGGGTTGAACTGTAGTATCACAGCTTTTATTTGTTGAAAATATTCAGCATAATAAAAAGCCGTGGAAATGTTGGTTTAAGAGGGTCCAGTACACGTACTATAATATTTAAAATAGAATTTTTTTTACAATTTGTCGTCTCGTCAATACATAACCAGAGCCGTGTATTTTTTAATCCACATTTAATCCTATTTACAATGTCTTCACGAACAGCTGGAATATATCTACGTAACGATGTACGACTTGGTAAGTTCACCTGAGGATTGTATTTATTCCAAAACTTCCGAAATGGTTGTTTATCCAGTATGTGTAGCGGAATATTACAGGCTATTAACATTAACAATAAATCAAACATAAACTGAGTTGTCAAAGGCATGCCATTTTTTTATTTTGATGTTGCAAGGTATTGATATGACGACGACAATCTGTTTTGTGCCAGCACATTAAGTCTTGATTGCAAACTTTACAAATTATTTTGCATAAATTTATTCACTGGGTCCGCGTACGGTCGTTTTTTACCCTTTGGCGCGTTTGACATTATGTATAATTTATAGCTACAACCTCACGCATTAACCTTTCAAATAAAACTGCAGCGTAAATCACTTCTAAATCGGCACGTGTGACGACAGCGCAAGACCGTGGCTGTACTCCAGGCACATCGGACAGCTCTAGTAATGAGTTCAAATGTGAGACAAATATAAAAATTATTTCGCCGTAGGGATACCATCATTTTCAGTACTATGTATTTTTATTACAGTAATGCATGAATTTATTTACCAATACAGTTTAGAAGTTAATGAAAACTGTTTTGAAAAATTTTAATAAGCATTATGTCTATTTGGAAATTTATTTGCAAAACAGTACGAAAAACATGTTTTTCAGATTAATTTGGGCTATTTTATTAATTTGAAAATCTTTTTCTTATTGAATAATCCTATAACCTGTCGTGTTTATGTTGCTTAATTAAATTAAACGAATAGTAAAAATAACTGTTTTCTAGCTACCAATAATTCTACGAACGTAGATAAGTAAGCATTTATCTCAGTAATAAACAAATACGTCTATTTATAAACATTTTGTGGTCTGCCTGCGACAGATTAAATAATATTAATTTTGATCCAACCCATAATTAATGCAGTATGTGTATCTCCATCCGCATAACATAAAATTATTTATTCGAACAGTTAAGCAGAAAATCTCATTAAAATAAATTAGAGCGTTGCTGTTTTGTTAAAAACGAGATAATGTCATTTGGCCAGGAGCGCATTATCTGAAATCATTAAAGGAACGACTACGAGTAGATGCGTTAAAAAGTTCTAAATTATTTTACACTTGATTTTGACAAAGACTGATTACTTAAAATTATGTACGTATACGTGATGGCTGGGCTAGATGATGGCTCTAATTAATACAGGGTGTAGTATAATGAATGCGAAAAGGAGCGTATCCTTGTCCAAATTTAAGAATATAGTAAAACCTCTATATTCGGCCACCTTTTAAAACCAGCCACCTCTAAAAACTTCCAGTTTTTAAATTTCCGAAGCCAATTAAATGGGAATACCCGTACTAATGACCTCCCTACTAGCGGCACCCCCATAAAACGGTCTCGGCCACTTCAAAAACAATTTTCTTCATAAAATACCTGCAATTGTACCTCTCATTACCAGTCATAAATTTTATTGGCAAATATGTACCTAAAATTTTTCGACCCTTTGTAGGTAGAATTTTATAAAGTTATTGGTATTTCCCATAGTAATTTCAAAACCCTAAGCGATAAAGAGGCTGTAGTTTCATAGATTTTGAGCTAGTTTACGTTCAACTGTGATTTTGTTACAATCATTATGTCGCGCGCCAATATCCATTTGGCTTGATGACGGTCTCGGATGCTAGGGCCAGGCAGGACTATTGCCTTTTTACCCTAGTCATCGCTGTAGACCTGGACCGGCCTCGTGCAGGGCGGGTTAGCTTACTTTACGAACGGCCCCACTCACAAATGTGAGCGATGCCGAAGATTTCGGCCAACCTCCCTGGGTCCTGGCTGATGAACCCTGCTGGCTAGGGCCTCTTCTGGCGCTCTTCTGTCTTCGTCTTCTTTCTTCGCCAGCTTGTCACCCCCGGGGGTAGTCATCGGTCTGTCAGGGACTGTGCGGATATTCTGTGACTTGGGATTGACTGCCAGTACACAAAGTGGCAATTGACACATTGTCATCTGGATCATCGGACAAGGTGAGGATGAACTGTGTAGCTCTAGGAGGTGAAGGCCTAAGTGCTTTCTTAGCACTTTCGTCCTTCACGGAGCCAGGGGGACAACGGGCACTGGTCGGTTTACTGACCGGCGCCCGCAAGGTTTGTGGGAGGGTGGTTGGTCGTGTCATGTCTTTTCAGTGGGTTTGGTCCATCTGTAAGGAAAGGATTAGTTATACTTACCCGTTATCCAGTAACTGTACCTTCGGCCTCTTGTGCCTCGGTGCGTCGGCCGGATCATAGGAGGTGGCCTCCCTGATCAGCGGGTTCCTGTGCTCCTCAGCTAAGGTGTACAGTTTCTTCGCTCTATCCCGGATGATTTCGGTGACTGGTGTGTACTCCAGGTCCCTGAAGATGTCAGCGTTTCTAACGTACCATGGTGCGCCCACCGCTGTCCTGATGGCCACGTTTTCCACGGCTTGGATCTTCTTCAGATAGGTCTTCGCTTGGTATCCCCATGCTACGGAGGCGTAGGTCAGCTGTGGTCTGATGAGTGCTTTGACTAGCAGAAGCTTGTTCCTCAGACTGAGCCTGCTCTGGTTCCCTACCATCGGGTAGATGAGAGCTCTCGTCCGTTTGGCCTTTACCACGATGGCTTCGGTGTTCTGTCTCCATGTCAGGCCTTTATCCATGATTACGCCAAGGTACTTGACGGAATCGTGCCATTGGATGTCCTCGCCGAACATGGAGACGTGTCCTGTGGGGGTTTCCTTGCGTCCTTTCCTGAAGAGAATCGTCTGGCTTTTCTCCGCGTTGACTGCGACTTTCCACTTGATACACCATTCTTCCAGAAGAGAGGCTGCCTCTTGGAGTCTTCTGGTGGCTGTTCTCGCACTCCAGGATCTGGCCGTGACGGCCGTGTCGTCCGCGTAAAGTGCCATTGCGGTGCCTTCGGCCCTTGGGAGATCAGAATTTTATAAATGCAACAATTATTGCTATTTCCCATAGTAATTTCAAAACCCTAAGCGATAGAGAGGCTGTAGTTTCATAGATTTTGAGCTAGTTTACGTTCAACTATGATTTTGTTACAATCATCATGTCTCTAAAAAAAAACGTTTGTCTCTTAAAAACAAAATTGATTCATTGTGGAAAGCGAAAAGTTCAGTACCAGTGCTTGAATGTTGGCTGAATAGTATGGTATTGGAAAGACACAAGTTAACGAAATTATAAAAAACAAATCCGACTTAAAGAAACTCTTTGAAGAAGGTTCCAAACCAGAACAGAAGAGAAAATTTCCCAAAACTGAGGATTGGCTGTTGACCAAGTAGTTTACAATTGGTTCTGTAAAGTCAGAAATAAAAACCTTCCCATATCTGGACCTCTAATAAAAGAAAAAGCGTTAGAAGCAGTCGAAAGTTTAAAAATGACGAGTTTTAAAACCTCAAATGGATGGCTACAAAAATGTTGTCAAAGACATAACATGGGCTTTAAAACAATTTGCGGTGAGTCAGCTGATATTGACCTGGATAGTGTTGAAGCCTGGAAAACAAAGCTACAAGTAATATTAAAAGACTATTCACCAAAATATGTGTACAATGCTGACGAAACCGGACTTTTTTACCTTGCAATGCTTAACAAAATGTTTGCTCTAAAAAGTGATGTGTGCCGGTAAAAAAAATTACAAAACAAAGATTGACCATTTTATTTTCCGTGAATATGGAAGATGACAAGAAAAACCCATTAATTATAGGGAAGAGTAAAAACCCTCAATGCTTTAAAGGATCTCATATCAACAGACTGCGTTTAGAATTGGTATCCAATAAAAAAGCTTGGATGACACCAGAAATTATAACTTCGTGGTTAAAGAAAATTTTACGAAAAATGAGGAAACAAAATAGAAAAGTCATAATATTTCTGGATAATACCACGTCCCATCCTAAAGTGACACTAGACAACGTGAACATTGTTTTTCTGCCTCCAAAAACCACTTCCTACTGTCAGCCATTGGATCACAGGATTATTCATAACTTTAAGATGGCTTATAGATAATTTCTAATCAAATGGCTTCTAACATTCACAAACAGTGAAAGTTCATTTGAAGATAACAGAAAAAAGCATTAATTTAACCAGCGCTTTAGTTTGGATATCAGCAGTTTGGAAAAACGTTTCATTAGCTACAATTTCAAAATGTTTTGCAAAAGCAGGATTCTTGGAAAATGTACAGTAAGACGAAGATTTCGATGAGGAAGATGAAATTCCACTGGCCTAACATTTTCCTGAATTACATGATATAAGCCTAGAAAATTATGCATGTATTGATAGCAATGTTTTGACCGAAAATCCTAATTTTGGTGTTTAAGGAGTAATCAATGAATTAATTGATGATAAAGATTGTGATTTAAATAAAGAAAATAATGTAGAAGAATCTGGAACGTCAAACATTAAAGATATGAGTGAAGTGTGTGAAAAACTAAGAGATATGAAAAATTTCCTATTTTGAACCTAGTGATAAAAGTGAACTAGCTGTAAAAATTGTTCAAATTTTAACAGAATATGATTCTCAGGTTTTACAAACAAAAATAAAAACTTGAAACAAATGTTTAAAATACGTATGTATATGAGTTTTTATTGTTAGACCTCATATTTTTTGTCCATACGTATAAGCACACCTGATTTGTAGATATGTAGCTAATTTCTTCAATGTATATAATTTAATTTTATAAAGAGCACAAAAATAACCAACATTTTTTATTTATTTTTGACCTCTCTATAACGGCCGTTATTTAGAGGTTTTACTGTATTTTGTCACATAAACATATGACCTTCTTAGAGTTTTCGTTTTCAAGATATGCAGCGTTAAAATTTTCATGAAAAAAAAATATGTACAGCGTGGAAACCACTTATGGAATAAAATTCATAATTCGATGAATAGTAATAATTGCATCAAATGCTTGGGTATGTAGCCTCTAGTCAAAACGTCAATTCCCCTCCCACGACGTTACAAGTTATGACGTCATCAAAAATTTTTTGTGGTACCCATATTTTTTTCACGAATAATGGATAATACTGCTTAAATACGATTTAGATTTACAAATTGTCAATAAAATATACGCAAAGTCTTTTTGGTTTAAAATTAAATTTGCAACCCAAAAAGGCATATAAGATTCAAATAGTTATTTTGAAAATTTCCCAGAGAGGCAATAACCTAATGAAAGATATTTTTCAAAACATACGACAAATTTTATAACTTTTGGAAGTTTCGAAAAACCTCGTGTTAACAGTTATGAAAAAGAAAATGATAACCGTGACAACAATATAATAGATTATTTCAACGCTAGCCCAGCATCATCAACAGGGGTAGGTAATAGAGAATTAGATATTCCTAGGACTATAATTCGAAAAGTTTTGAAGAAACACAAATATCGTCCGTACACGCCGACTATTGTACAAGGGTTTCAGGAAGGCGATTTTCCTAGAAGAATATAACTTTGTAATAGGGAACTTGCCTATAATTTTAAAAATAAAAATAATACTAAAAAACATAGCGTAACGTTGTAATAAAATATATACGTCACAAAAAAATAAGTTTTCTAATTCCACGCGATCAGTTTAAAGGATCTAAACAGCGATAAAATTGAAGTGGCCCGAAACGAGCTACTATTGACTGTGACGTCACACCATACCATATTCGGTAGTCGTCGCGCCGGGAAGCAATACAATCAGATGTTTACCGGTGTTATAAGACTGTGGTTGATTTGTTAGTGACTGTTCTGATATAAATATATAATTGTGTTTTATAGTACCGCTTATTGTAGTTGTACAGATATTTTAAAATGACTGATCAAGGTTTTTCAAAGAGCCAATCTGATAATTTGCCTAAAGTGGATATGTTTATGGTGGCATCTTTTATACAAAATAGTGAAAGTTTTTCCCTTGGAGAGGTCCGCAGGGTCAAGGCAGAGAAGTATGTATTTTTTTAGCTTTTAGTAATAATTTATAAACATAAAATAGTTATGGCTTGATCACGGAATAAAAAGAAATAACTACAAAATGCTTAGTCGCAACTAAGCATTTTTAGCAGACTTAGTCTTATGTTTGAAAGAATTTAGGGTAATTCTTTACAACAGCCACTTCTATATTTTTCGTGTTTTTTTTGTACACACGCGTAAAGTCTCTCTATAGAAGACATTTGCTGCAAAGGAAATGTTGCGCAAATGTATAATTACCTATCGTAGGTATTTTCGTACTATGTTTTGGGGCAAGGGAAATAAGTGATTGTGTCGTGTTATCATTCACATAATAGATAAATGTAAGATTTGAATAGAATAAATTAAAGGACAAGGGAAAGGTATTTGCAATATACTATATATACTAGAGGTAAACATTTTATTCTTCGCAGACAGTAGTGTTATTGAACTTTTATATAATTGTTGCACATTCTGTAGGATACTCTTCGCAGTTTTTTGAAAAGAATCTTGTGTTTGTCTTATAAACTTCATTCTTACAATGTATTGACTACATATTTAATTTTCTCTCTCGATGGTGCCGACTGTATTGGCGAAACGCGTGGCAGTATATTTTATAGTATAAACTAAGATTCATTCTTATAATACCTAATATATTGATCACATATCTAATTTTCAATTTTTTTTATCTCCCGATGATGCCGACTGCGTAGGCGAAATTTGTGGTAGTATATTTTACAGCATTTTGGTGTCTTTAGAAAATTACTTCAATTTTAGTAGCACATTGAAAATTGCAACCCTCTGTAGATTCATATTTTTAAATAAAATGTCCTATAACTTTTTTATTTACTAT
This sequence comes from Rhamnusium bicolor, assembly GCA_029963845.1. NCBI lineage: Eukaryota > Metazoa > Arthropoda > Insecta > Coleoptera > Cerambycidae > Rhamnusium > Rhamnusium bicolor. The sequence continues at coordinate 1,368,602 of JANEYF010000128.1, forward strand.
TTGATTTTTTTTCAAAAACAATGGATTTCTTCCTCTAGCTAACACTAACTTATAGCCCAAATTTCAATTCGAACGGACTTTTTTTTCTTTAGTTATCGTGCTTACAAGAAACGTGACGGACAGACAGACGGACGAACAGATGAACAGACGGACATTTTGAAAGTTGTTCAGAATTCGATGACGACCGAAATGATTTTTTTCTCTGCGAGCGATATTAACGATTTTAGAAATGTCCCGATCAAATGCAATATACTCTTCGTAATCGTATTTGCGAAGAGTATAATAATAAATAGCTGTTTACTTTCGCACCAGGAAATTACCTTTACTTAGTATCACTAAATTACATTCTATCTACTAATCTTATTTTCTAACATTGTATACACATTCTTTCTTTAATCCTACCCTAATTAAAATTCAATAATTCGGAAATCGGAATATTTTATTGCTCGCCTGCGAAAAACTAGTAGATAGACATGTATTTAATAATGTACTTACATTAAAATGATCTTCACACACATGTAGAGACCTACTGCTCTGTGAAATGTCTTTTTCATTTCTTCTACACGCTTTTAGCCATTTTGATCGACGAATCTTATCTTCTGGCAACATTATAAATATTTTATCTGGCACTTTTACTGTAGTATTCTTACACAATGGTACAATGCAATATTTAAAATAAGGAGTTTTTGTTTCCATTTTAAGTATACACTTAAAATTTATGGCGATGCTGGTATTTTTACGGCTGAAATCAAGCAGTCGAGTGCTGGGATCTCTGTCGTGGTATGGTGTGATGTCATGACTACTCCCGCGCTTTTGAACCTGTTTGAAACGGTTCGCTCGCGCGTGAAACTTTAATAATTTATAACAAATTTATTATTGGGAATTAAGGCGTCATATTTTCCATATCTTATTTTTTAGTATTGTAGAACATTTTTATGAAGTAAAAAAAAATGTGCAAGTTCCCTATTGGTATGATAATAAATGCCAAGAAAATGCCAACTTTAGAAATAATGTTTTTTGGACTAATGAAACATATTTTACAACTGCGGTGTCTTTAATAGGCATAATTACCCTCATGGGGCTACTGAGAACCCTGGACTGCGTGCCCAACGCAGATTGCAGAGACGATTTGGCGTTAATGTGTAGTGCGGCGTTTATGGTAAACATGTTTTCGTTTTCTCAATAAAACAATAATTTTAGGTAAAATTAGCGAGTTTTATTCTTTTTAGGAAATCGACTTATCGGACCATTTTTTTTATAACAATACATTAACCGGACAAAGATATCTAAACATGTTAGAAAATCAAATTTTACCGGCAACTAGAGCAATAGTGCCATAAAATGAACTTCATGATGTTTGGTTCCAACAGGACGGTTGTTCAGCCTACAATTCCAGTGAGGTTAACTACTCATTATGAGTGACTTTTAGAGAGACTTATTTCCAATAGTGGTCCAATCCCATGGCCTGCTAAATCACCAGACATTACCTCTTTGAATTTTTTCCTGTGGGGGTATGTTAAGAACGAAATTTATGAGTGAACCCCTGAGCCTGTAGCAGTGCTTGACGGAAAAACACGAGAGCTATTTGCATTAACAGGAAAACCATCCGGCGAGTGACCAATACCGTTTTAGAAATATGCCAAAGATTTATAACCAAATATGGTCAACATTTTGAACATTAATGTAAATATGTACACTTTTTTTGTTTGTCGTAAGATCTTTAACGTTAATAATATAGGCAAATTATTTCATGAATTGTTGTTGGTAAATTATTATCATTTATTTTAATGCTCTTACCCCCAGTATTTTCAACATTTTAAAGGAACATTTAGCTTAAAGGAAGCACAGAATCGTATAGTTTATATTTGTGAAGGGAGTTTTAGTGATAAGAAAATGTATTACCAGCAATTCCAGCAAAATATAAATCGAGATTTATGAATACCATTAAACCTAATTTTTTCATTTAAATTATAGGATTGCTATCTGATATTTACATATATTTTGTTTGTTTGCTGGTCACTAAAACTCCGTTTAAGTTAAAGGTTCCTTTAAATTGTAATAATATCGGTGGTCAGTTTTTATTTATAATTATCAGTAATTATAAAAAAAAAATTGCCTTTCGTCAAAAGGTAGTTTTCTATTTACGTAACTTAAAGTACGTTCACTGTATTATAGTATTTATATTGAGGTGTTGCCATATCTAATCGAAAAATTAGTTTTTATCGTTCTTTTTTGAAGAATTTCCCATTTTTTGTGCAAGTGATACATTGTTGAAAAGCTTAAATCAAGCTCTATTTAATGAGTGAAAAATCCAATATGGCGCCCATAAGAAAAAACGAACCTGATGATGGGTTTCAATAATCGAAACGTTGAAACTAAAATCTGTGAAGACAGCTAAATTTTACGAAAATAGTTGCTTTGAGATTGTTTTTACAGATTTAAAAAATATTGAAATATAAAAAAGTTATAGTTAGAAAATGCAACATTCAACTTTTTTTCGACGATATCTCAAATCTCCCAACAGCTGGAATAGTTTTGAGGGTGGCTATTAGTTGATAACAAAATAGTAACACTTTACCTATTTAACCGTTTTTCTATCTCTTATAGTTTCCGAGATCCCGATAAATGTATCACCAAAATGGCCCACACCGCATATGTTTTTAAATTCTCTGTATCTTGGAAATCATGGTTCTAAGGACAAATGTTTATATTACAAAATATTCTTGAATTTGGACAAGGAATTCATTCCATAATGTTACATCGTGTATAGGGTGGTTACCAACTAACAATTTTTTACTGTCAGTGCTGAATATCTAAAGAGTTTAGGTTCAGGGGAATGTACACTTTTTTGCCATAACCTCAAATTCCAAATCATTTTAAAACTGTACATAGTGGTTGTCCAAAAACCAAATTAACTGAATCATCAATTCAATCCGATTGATAGGCAGCTCAGAAATATTCGCGGTTTTGAGTAAATCGAAGTTTGTGTCACATTTTAGCAGATTGTCATATATTTAGAGTCCTATAAGTCCTAAAACACAATTGATTTAATCTTTCAAAGTTGGAAGACACTTCTACAAATTAGTTGGTCTGTTTCATGTAACATTTTCGTATTTTGTGGTTAAATTAATTGAAGTTATGTACCATTATCAAAATGAAAGAAAAATGGGTTGTTGATCAATATTAACCATTTTTTTATTCTAATCCACGTATTATCAGTACCTGTTAATGCGAAACCAGTACGAGTAATATTGGAATGTTCATGTATTGGCAATAATGTCCCAAACGGCCGTTGGATTAGTTTTTTTTTTAAACGTAATAAATTGATCCTGAGGGACAAAAAACATAGAAAAACACTCATCGTACTTTCTCTTATTTCAAGTTCTGGTGACAAAAAAAAGATTGTAGCCCAGTGTAATTCTGGAATGATAGGTTAATTATTCCCAACATTGATTCAGACAAATATGGCGCCATCCAATTTACAAATCTATTTCCTAGATTTAAGATAGTGTTTTTGTGATGAAAAACATTTTTGACAAATATTTCTTTAGCTGTTCTTACTCTGCATGTTGATATGTGTAACTTTAATTTAGTAGATCGAGAATTCATTTGAAACATGAAACAATTTTTTAATCCCTTCTAAAATTAATACTGCAGAATTGAACATCACATTTCACTAAAAATCAAGGGTATTTTTAATTATTCTAGTCCACGTGTTCAATTGGTTATGTAAGAACTGAGTTGCTCAGTTATACATAAGTTTTGTTCTCCATTATACTTCTGGTGTTTGCGAAAAAATACGTGTTTCAATATAAATTTCAGCAGATGCTAAATAAATGATGTATTGGTTTACAAAATGTAATCCCACATAGTTGACTGATCTTGAAAAGGACCCTCGCCAATCAGCAATGTGGAACTGCTGGAATGGACGCGCTGTCGTTAACTAATCCTTTTGATAAGTTTCTTATGTTGAATAGTTCAGTTTTGTAAATAATGAATTTCAAATATAATCAGTACAAAAAGTTAAGAGGTTTTAAATCAGGTGACCTTGCTGGACTTCCAAACCATCTACCCGAAACTCGATTATGAAACCATTATCTAAATTTAATTGTTGGAGACATACATGTGATTATAATATAAATTGTTACGTATGCCCTGTATTATTTTCTGTTGTTGATATTAAAATATAATACTGCAATCATTAATTTTGTTCTGCAGTCTCTGTATGCCTTAAAGGAGAATATTTTACAGGAGACAGACTACATAATCCGAGTAGTCTAGAGGAGAGTGATGGGAAATGCCATAAAAGGGGCCCAACTTTGCGTCAACTCTTAATAAAAAAATAAATAATAACATTGACGTTTTCTTATTTATTTCAAAAGTAATACGCTTAGTAAGTAGAATCATACATTTTACGCCACCCTGTATATAATGCAGAATCATATACACAAAAAAATACAACTGTCAACGTAGTAGACGAGAATGTCTGTTGTATCGAAATACTTGGTAAATTTTCAGACATGGAACAGTTTCAAAATAATCATTCGATCCCGATCTCTTGGGGTAATTTACCACTATACTTCTGCCCCACTAAATTATACCAAAGGCTCTGCATGTGGTGCTTTTGATTGACAGCCACAACTCTTGAATAATTACCCACAGGCCAAAGCCTCGCTTGATCGAGGGAGACAAATCTAACAAGCAGTCCCGCTCGTGCTAAAACTAATATTGCTCACGTTGTAGTAACTAGAAATATGTTTGTATATCTATGAAAGTGATTTATTATGGAGGAATATGGCCAGCCCCTTTGCTGAAAAATGTAGATTTTAGTGAACAGCTGTTTGAGTGTCGTCAAACAATGGAAATTAAAAGTATTTTTGTGTTTGTGCCGTATTACTTGGGACTATGTTTAGACACGTTTAACGCGACAACCATTTTGTTGGAAAATTATTATAAAGTAGTTCGGGAAGTAAAGTTTTTCTATTTATTTAGGATAAATAACAGTAATAGTAGTAATATTTACTAAACTTAATAAAATTGAAGACATAAACAATGTAACAATTGAAAAATATGAGAAAAAATAAATATACATTATGTGACAAAGAAAATGTACTAAACAATAATTATTACAATGAAGCAGGTTTAGTGCTACGTATAGCCCCAAAAAAAATATGCAGCTACGGACACGTGTTTAGGAGTTATTGCTCCCCATCAGCGTAGCGTAGCTAAGAACTAAAATAAGGCTGAAAAGTACAACACAGTACTCAATTAGTGCCTTCATGTTCCCATGTGCCACAAATGGGGCTTCGATGAGCACAGTTACCACACAGAGCTCTATGTGTACTGCTCGTTTCCACCTGGCATATTCAAACAAAACAATATAGATTTATAGGGGTTCAAAATAAAATGAAGGTTTAGCGCCATATCCTCAAAAAAAAAAACAAATATGCACCTACGGATACGTGTTTCGGAGTTATTGCCACTCATCAGCGTAGCGTTGCTAAGGAATTGTATCTAGGATGGGATAGATCAGGAACAAGAACTAAAATAAGGCTGGAAAATACAGTACACAGTATTCAATTAGTGCCTTCAAGTTCCCATGTGCCGCAAATGGGGCCTCGATGCGCACAGTCAACACACAGTGTACTGCTCGTTTCCATCTGGCAGATACAAACAAAACAAGATAGATTTATTGGGGTTTAAAATAAAATGAAATCTATCCCATCGTAGATTCAATTCCTTAGCTACGCTGCGCTGATGAGGGGCAATAACTCCGAAACACGTATCCGTAGCTGCATATTTGTTTATTTTTGGGGATATGGTGCTAAACCTTCTTCATTGTAATGATTATTGCGTATTATATTTTCTTTTTCACATAATGTATACTTATTTTTTTCTTATATTTTTCAATTGTTACATTGTTTAAGTCTTTAATTTTATTAAGTTTAGTAAATATTACTACTATTACTATTATTTGTCCTAAGTAAATATAAATACTTTACTTCCCGAACTACTTTATATTAATTTTCAAACAAAATGGTTGTTGTGTTTAAACGTGTCTAAACATAGTCCTTAGTAATATTTGATTCATCTCCCAATCAATCATCTCCCGATAATGGCAACTTGGTTAGCGAAACGCGCGTCGAGTATAGTATCGAATGTTTTAGTATGATCAAAAGTTGAGCTTGGTCCTTATTTGTTCATCCTTTATCTTAAGTGATCATTTTTGATGATGTACTGTTTAGATGATTCACTTATTTTTTCACTTTAGATGATTCATCCAGGATGATCATCCATATTGACCAGTCTAAATTCGCCTTTAGGATACTTTTGTCGTACGGATTTAATCTGAGTTGCTATCCAACACTTTGATAGCACCAAAGAGTTGTATTGATCGAGGCGAGGAATAAGGTGCAACTAGAAGCTGCTATTCCTAAAATATAAATGTTTCGGTATCTTTTAGTTAACACTCTTTAGATTAATAATTTAGATCAGCCTGATCATAATATAACCATTCATATTTTTGATATTACTTAAATTATACCCAAATAGCTGTAAACAAGTTGCGCAAACATTGTCGCAGCTAGTCATTTAGCTGTCGTTGCTAACGTTTTAATGAGGTTCCGACAATGTTGTTATAGCCAAAATGGTACTAACAACATTTTTTGGCATTTAAAGCATTATAATAACCATAAAGTTGTAGCTGTTTGCTGAAAAATAAGATAGATTACAACCATTTACCTGCAAATTCTACTTGGCAAAAAAAACGTAGAAGCTGCTTAAAAATAATGAAGCTTAATAACCTTTTTTTTATAAAGAAATTATTTATATTCAAATATATCAATGAGATTTTAACAACGATTCGTGCATAAAATTATATGCGTTTGTCACTTTTTTGTTAAATATGGATGTGACACTTTTAGATATACCAAACGCTCTAGAAATTTTATATTTCGTGAAAATTAATATCGGATCTACTGTTATTATTAATTTGTTTCACCAGGAGATCGTTTCAAAATACTTATTTTTAAATGTTGTACCTACTAGAGAATATTACAGCACTTTTATTATTACAAAAATGATAGTAAATGTACAAAACTCAAGTAGTGTTCTAAATAGTTGTCTTTCTCAGCACCGTCGATTACAGAAACTATAGCCGCAAAATACATTGGACCATTTTATGTAAAAAAAAACATACAACTGTTTCATAACATATGTTTATCCCAATTATTTAGGATTTGTTTGATTGCAATTTAGTTACAATAACTCTTTGACAGCTAGATAATGGGTTTTTAAACTAATCTCTATGAGTAATACAATACCTTGCATCCCTAAATCTATCTCGAAGTACTCTTCCCGGTAAGAGTTACACATTTAGAGACAACGAACACACACCAAATATCCGAGTATGACTGTATTAATTTCTGTACTAGTGAATGTCCAACAGGTAGCTATATTTTTATTGCTGTTACCTACAACTGTAAAAACCAAATGTAGAATATAGAGCTTTATCTGCAAAACAGCGTTTTTCTTAGTTTTAAAGTAAAAGTGTGCAACCAAAAGTTACAACTGTTTGTTGCAACTATTATCAAGTTATTGCCCTAAATACTGCTGTCGTGACACACGGGTTGCCTGCCAATCAGACTGGAACTTCACCCTTAATGCATATATCTATAAAGGCGACATTTTCCTAGATTGTATACAGGCTAGTATTTTTATTTTACTACTCCCTTGTAAGATATATTTAACAACTTTCAGTTACCATTTATCGTGCAAAAAGCATGTAAAAAGGTATACATACATATACAATTATAACGCATTACAGAAACTGTTATTATTAATATAATTAATTAATGTTACAAACTGATGAAATGTCCTCCAATATGAGTAAAGTCAAAACTAATATTGCTGCTAACTTCATCTTCCTTTCAACTTGCTTTTTGAAGCAAGTTATATAACAGGTTATATAACCCAACTTTTCTGTATTCAAGTTCATGTGTTGTATTTTCGATTTAAAAAGACGTCTTTGTATTTATTTTGAACTATGGGTGTATGATTTGCTCCAGAGTGTGACCATACCAATAAAAGTGGATGTAAAATGTTTAATTTTCCAAAAGATACCAACTTAAAAGAAAAATGGGAGCACCTTTTGTTACCATTTGCTTTAGTTAATTATGTCTTTAAGTTATAGTTATATATCACTCATACAACCGGTTTTAAAATTTTATCTTATAGGTATGTTCACATACTGATAAAACAGTGAACTAGAAAGCAATTTAGAATAAAAAGTCGGTAGAGCTAAACATTTTCTTAATTACCTACCTGTAGGATATTATATTAAAACAATCCAAGCACAATCCAAGTTATTTTATAAAAAGAAAAGAGGTTATAAACTATGTCAACAACTTGAGGTTAGCTACAAACTAATTCACATGTGCAATTTGATTTTCACAGATCGTAAATCCTATTGGTGGATACTAAATCCGTTTTTAATATTAATTTGTTAAATCAACAATAGAGTTTTTCTAATGTGTTGAGCGTTGTACATAATCAAACATGTTCTGTATATGTAAACAAGTTACTGAAAGTTTTTTAATGTTTCCTCCAAGAGAAAAAATAAAATAAAGTTCTACGCTGTAATCAACCCTCGAAAATGTCGCCTTTATAGAAATATGCATTAAGGGTCAAGTTCCAGTGTAATGTGTAGGCAACAATAATTATGTGACGTCACAACTAATAGAATCCATTATTGTGGCAACTGTATTGCAGTAAAAATATATATGTAGGTAGATACAAGACTTTAAAGCCGAATTACAGCTAAACGGCGCGCGGCTGTTATTGCAACATTTTCACAACCAAAATTTAGCTGTGAAAACTTACAAGTTGGCCACATTATGCTACTTGCGTAATGTTTTGGTATATTGTAATAAGAACCTTATAGTCTAAATTTTGGACCTTAATGCCGGTATAATATTATCGTTTGCGATAATTTTCTCACATTGTAAGAATCTGAATACTTTTGCTGGAGATACAGCGATCAAGTTTAAAATTTGTCTAAATTGTATATTATTACCTTTGTGGCGCCTAAACATATTTAAAAGAAACAAGAGTATTTTCATTAGCCAAGGAAGTTTCTCACAATCGAGTTAATCTTGTACACAGATAATCGAATTAAAAACTAGCATCTGTGTGACTTTCAGCGAGTAAAAAAAAATTGTTAGGGGGTTCTATAAGCCATACTCTTTTTATTTACTACGTTATGGCTTTAGCCCTGACAAAAAATAAATGCAATCGTCGCGTCGTTATCACTTTCGATAATTCCTCCTCCACTGAACACCCTATTTATCTGCATTCGGAGTTCCAACGCTCGTTCTAACATTGTTACGGATGAATCAACTTAACACATGATTGACATCAAACGTGTTCTAGATAAGACCGAGACGGAGACATTTGTTGAAACTAAATATAAACATACCTCCTTAGAATTACTAATTCCACATTCCATGTTCCATCAGCTGATTACTTTAATGATGCGGGCATGACTTTATTTTATAGGAAGGAGGAGTCGCAATAAAAATGCCTTCTTGTGCAGACGAAAATAACATATATTTATTTCTTCTGCGGGCCTTTCACTAAAACATGAAATTGTAAACGAGTTCGGAAATTTATTACAGTTGGTGTGTTTCAACGCACGTATAAAAAAGTAGTGGTTCTATAGTACCGTCGCGGTGGTATAAAAAACATTTTTATTATTTTAGTTCGGATATAGAGTATGTCTCCGGATTGGGTAATAAGAGAAACAACTCTCCTGTTTTCGACATTACGAAAAAATTCACTGTTTATAAAACGATTTGCACCATAGTTAAGAATGCAAGCAACAGAAAAGATATAAACATTTCCAACAAAATGTTTTAATTTCATTTTGATACGATTGTTTTTTAATCCACGCCGATGTTGATGATGATTTTCTTGTGGCAATCGGCGGCGACACCAAAATGTTAGTAGTAATAGTAGTAATAGTAGTAGTAGTAGTAGTAGTAGTATTGTTAATTTTAGTTCTCCATTCCGCAATTTCTCCTAAAATTTGTGCAGAAACTTTTTTGTTGTTTTCTATGGATGGAGGATTTCCACCTCTCCCATGGCGCTTCAATGTTAATAAATCAGCTCAACCAACAAAGATGTCAATGATCGTTGAAAACAGTGATACATAGTTTGTATTCAATTTGGACGAAAAAAGTATTCGTTGAATTTTTTTCGAGTAAAAAGGCTGTTCCTACTTTTAGAATATGTCAGTAATGCATAACATGGACTGGTAAATTTTCCTGTCTCCAATTTGGATGCTGCCTCATGTATTCTCCAATTGCTGTTTAAGTACGCTACAAAAAAACTCATAAAATGAATATCAGCATTTTTATTATTGTTAAACAATATCCACAACGTGCAATAACGTTTTGTCATGGTAATTCTATTTACTATTTTATTTTCGTATTTTTTTTATAGCACTTTTTCTCGATATTTTAGAAATATTGCCAATACGGCGCTTCCACTCATATGATGTGGTGCGGAAGTAAATTAGATTAAAATGGTAAAAAAATCGTCAAAAAATTTAAAATTTTTTTCGTACAAAAACGAAACGTCGATGTCTTTGATGATAATTAAATTAACTACAAATTTCGTATTACATTCTCCTTAATATTCTTACTAGAAACAACTTTTGCATTCTTTTTGAACATGAAAACGTCTCGCCAAAAATATGATTTGCATACATAAGAAATATTTTTTTGTTATCAAGTAACCCAATTAATTTAACAATAAATAAGATTAGTGTAAATAATAAACTCATATTTTATATTTTGCACAGATAAAGTTACTTACTTACCTTTCAGGATCACGAACAAAACAAACAAAATGTTTCAATGTACCTTTTATTTCTACAGCTTTTGTAACAACAAATGTGGCCCTCTTTTTTCTTTGCTGCTTCCGTTAAACCACATTAAAAAACAAACAAGAAATAAATAAACTACATAATGCATATTAAAAGCACATTAAAACTAATAAAAGTATCTATTACCTGTAGTGCTGTAAACGCACTTAGAGACTACCAATTACTGTGTCTAGTAACAAGCCGAGATAATCTACTGAAGCTGGAAATCTGTTGAATGCCGTAGTTTTCGGCTCATGTAGTGCGTTCCCTCTTTATCTTCACTCGATAGGGTTCATTTACAATGAATCGGTCTCATTTACATCACATTGTTTTAACAACGGATATTGAAAGACTTTTAGATTCATGTGAATTATAATTAATAATGATAAAGATCTCATAAATTAGACGTAAAATTTTTTATTTTGGCTAAATTAGAGGATTAGAAAATATGAAATACTAAATAAGTGTCTTTTTTATCACACGGCGTGTTGTCCTATCTTCACGCCTAGTGTTAAAATGTACCACTTTTACTTCTTGTTACATGAATAGCTATTTTGTTGAAATTTTAGGTAAACATACTGAAATGAATTTTTGTGTGCCGCCACTGGCATAAAGGAAAGAAATAATAAATAAATATTTTTATTTTTGACACGACATATTTTTCTCTGTTGTCAAAAATGATTATTCATTGAACAAGTCATTTTCAAGTTGCGTCATAACATGAGACAAGTTATGTTTCCTTGAATAATGAAGAACTAAATATATTTATTTAGAGGAGGAATTGTCGCTAATGATAATCCATCAGTGCAATAAGGTAGAAGATGCATGCTGGTGTAGATGACACTGTTATTTATCATGTCAGTGGAAATTAGTCATGGCAATTCAATCACAGCCGAATATCGTGGACATGTAAAAGGTGGGACAAGCTTTCCTGATCAATCCCGGTCAGCGTCGTTATTCAACTCATACTGTGGTAGGTAGGTTGTTGGTTTTGACAGATTTGTTTCCAAATATTTGGAATATGTATACTTATGATGATAAATTTCAGTAAAGCCAATTTATGAAAAAAACTAATTTGCTTGAAATGAGAACAAACAAAATTTGGTTTAACCCAAATAACAAGTCCAAAAATAATTTCTTTTCAAATAATTACTTCTCTGGCACTTTGCCACGGTGAAAGGCGTAGGGGTGTGAAGGACAGTGACTCGTGCTTCCACTCAAATCGCTGGGGATTAAAACCGGTTCAGACCCAATCAGTGAGATATAGTGGTGCTTTGGAAACGGATGTGAAATTGTGTGTTCAAGTGTGGGTCTAAGTGGGGCCCTTTTTTACAGTCGCCATATCCTTTTCATTCACTTTGACCTGTTTCCACTACCAAGGCCAATCACCAACGCCAAAAGCTGAAATACCTCCAACCTAGAAATTTTGTTGAACTTCTTTATCTAGGAGAATGTTTTCAAGAATTCCATGTAAATGCATGATGGCCAAGAACTAGGTGCTGGTTAAATTTTGTAGCCGGCCATTGCTCTAGAGTTGACTGTCTGAAGTGGCCGACTACTAACTAGTTTTGGTTGATTTTTACGCTGCTTTCTTTTAATAAATTATTAAACAATTATATAATTAAATTAAAGTGCCGAGTGATTCCTATAACGTTCTCACCTGAATTTTTTGGTTTGTGTTTGGAAATAAATTAAAAATGTTTAACGTAGCTTATAGTATTTTTACTAAGGATTTCGAACATTTCAACAAAAAACCAATTGAAAGTCAAATAAAAATGGGAAAAAACAAGGCAATACTTTTTACAATTTTGAAAAAGATTAAATTCTCTTTCCCAAAATATAACATAACATATATATGTATTTACCTTCATATTTAGTAAAATACTGATTATAAATTCTGAAATAATTTAACACCAAGTTGGCTTAGAATGTTTTGAACTGTCACTTAAATACATAGTTTGTGTTGTAACTCTTTTCGTTGAATAAAAGTTAAAAATGCCTTACTCATCAGAAGAAAAAAATGGATATATTAGCATGTTATTTAATAAGTGATAAAAAATCTTGTGCTGTTCATAGAATGTATACCACTCAATATCCTGACAGGCAAATACCACCACATCTCACTTATTTTGAAAAATTAAATGGATGATTTAGGGAAAGGGGATCAGTATACAATAAAGAAAATAGAAATAAATATAAAATTGTGTTAACAGAAGAAAATTAACTTTATTTTGAGGAAAATCTGTCCCATTCGATTCGTGATGCTGCTCGAGATTTAAATATATCTTACAAATCCATTTAAAAAATTTTAAAAAGCATAAATATACACCATACACAATACAGCCAGTACAAATGTTACACAAAGATGATAAAAACAAACGTGTAGAATATTGCAATAATATTTTAAATAGGTTTGCTTTGAACAATCATGTTTTTAAATATATATTATGGGGTGATGAGGCAAATTTTAATACAGCAGGCACATTTAAAAGAAAAAAATTACATCGCTGGTCAGTAGAAAATTCACATGAAATTTATGATATCAGATTCCAAGGGAGAAATTGAATAAGAGTGCGGCGTGGCATAATAAACAATAAAGTTGTAGGTCCCATTTTCTTTAATGGAGCTTTGACTAGAGTCAGATATTTTAATTTACTTCAAAATGAAATGGAGGAACATATTGACAGAATAGGTCTCGTATATGATATTATTTGGCACCAACACGGCGCACTTGTGCATAATATTATAACTGTTCGGAATTTTTTAAGTAACAAATACTCAGAGTGGCTAGGAAAACATGGAACTATATCGTGACCTCCAAGAAGCCCAGACTTAAGTCCATTGGATACTTTTTTATGGTGACACTTGAAAACTGAAGTCTATAAAAATAGAAGTAAAAGTGTAGAAGAATTGAAAGTTAAAATTTCGGTCGAAATAGAAAATATAAATAATTCCAACATGTTATAAAATGTAACGAATAATATATGTTCGATTTTCACTGCCTAAAAGTCAATGTACTAGTTTTCTGTGTAATATAATATTAGAATTTAAGTAGATTTAGTAGGAATCATTTATTAGTTGCCTTTTGCGCGCATATTTAAATTTGAATATTCTCCTTCCCTGACCAAATAGTATAAGAGCGCATGCGCGCCAAGCAAGACGCATTCAAGATTTATTACTCATTAGATTTTGGTAGTCACAGTTTTTTTTCTGTTCGTGGTCAGAGTTGTTAGGATTTCATATCCAATATCGTGTGTGGTTCAAATCACGGATTTGAAGCTAGGCATTGCTGATACGTCAACATTTTTGTCTATGCAATATCCCCTTTCGAACAACTATCGGTTACCAGCGGTTGTCACCTGTAGTACTTTTATTCAACTTGTTTTGTGTTTTAGTTATTAGTAAAGCTGCAAATCGTTTGTGTGTATCATGGTTGTAGAGTACAAATGTACTTACTGTCGCCGGCATTCACCTTGACCGCGAAACTCTTTCTCCAGTCCAGTCTATTATTAGCCTTCGAGTTGTGTACACGTTAAGTCACTTAGGAGTATTGCATACTGTTTTTGTGTTTTTATTTTATTTGTTGTATTGTATTATTGATATTAATTTAATAATAAAGCATGGCAGACGTACGCAGGGGTAGAAAACGGCCATTTGCTGACATTCCCGGATCTATTCTATGTGGGTGCTAAAATAATTTGTAAAGTGTGCGAGAAAGATTTGATGTGCTTGGATAAGCGTGATTGTGGACTTCACGTAAATACTGTACACCATAAAAATAAAAAAAAATGGCGTGCCTTCGACAACACAGTTTATGTTTGATTTATTATTAATGCTGATTGCCTGTGATGTTCCGCTGCACATACTCGATAAACAACCATTTCCAGAGTTCTGGAATAAATACAATGCCCAGGTGATGTTACCAAGTCGCACAACGTTATGTAATTATCTACCAACTGTACACGTAGACATGGTAAATAAGTTGAAATGTGAATAAAAAAATACACGACTGTGGTTATCTGTTGATGAGACAACAGATTGGAAAAAAAAATCTATTTTAAATGTTATATAGTACGAATACTGGACCCTCTTAGACCGACAGTTTCACTGTTACTAGCTAGCAAAAGATTAAGTCAGTGTGCTAGCGAAATAATTACCAGGGTGGTGCTGGAGACGTTAGAAAAATTTGAACTGTCAAAAAGTCAAGTGTTGATGTTTGTGACTGATTGCGCCATGACAATGCGTTCGGTAGGCCGTTCTTTGCAAGAACAAGGTTGTACGTTTATACATGTTACGTGTAAAGTGCATGCTTTACATCTTGCGGCAGAAACTATTCGAAGAAGTTTTGCAGAGGTGGATGCATTAATAGCAAGTATAAGAAAAGTGTTTCTTAAATCTCCTAAACGTCTTCGCGCATTTAATAGCGGGTGTCGCGGTATTCCCGAATCATCACAGTCGATTCTTACACGTTGGGGAACATGGTTGCAGGCAGCTTTTTATTATGCTGGATATTTCCAACAAATAAAAGCTGTGATACTACAATTCAATCCAGATGAGGCTGCAGCTTATAAAGAAAGCCAGGCAAAATTCGAAGCTATTTCCGTTGAAACAGCTTTAAAAAATATTGCGAAGAACTATAAACTATTACATGAAAGCATAAAAAATTTGAAAACTGTGCGTTGTCGTTAGCGGAGTCACTGCAAATAGTTGACGAAATAAATCTACTGCTACACGCTATAGGTGACGCAACAGATGAGGGCGTTAAAGAAAAGTTCGCAAGTGTGTTAAATAAAGACACCGGTTTTACCAAATTAAGACAAATATGTGATGGTGCAGCCCCAGATCCGTTAAGTGCGTTAAAGACTATTTTACGTATGCGTGTTAAATATCAGTAGATGTCGAACGGTCGTTGTCAAAATATAAGAATGTATTTTCACCAAAACGAACATCACTCATGGAGACAACCATAGAAACATACCTGATGCTGCAAAATGGCTACACATCTTCTCCAGTTTGTGATAAGCAA
The DNA here is from genome assembly GCA_029963845.1 of Rhamnusium bicolor. Taxonomy (NCBI): domain Eukaryota; kingdom Metazoa; phylum Arthropoda; class Insecta; order Coleoptera; family Cerambycidae; genus Rhamnusium; species Rhamnusium bicolor. Next base: position 1,384,552 of record JANEYF010000128.1, read on the forward strand.
GCTAGTTCGTCAAACTAGTTAAGAGGGTAAGTTTTATATACATTGTTATAAATTGTAACAGTTTATTGCTTCTCGCATTAGTTAATTTCGCGTACGCCACTGTCCCACGGAACATTTTTGACAGCCCTAGTTATTAGATTCTGTTTGTAATTGATATTATATTATGTTTCTTAATATTCTATGTGTAGTTATCATCCCGATCAAACAAAATCGTTCTATTTAATTTTTCACTTACCTGAATTAAATTTTAATAGCGTACCTTGAAATGTTTCATTAAAATTTTTAAATAACTAATTATCAACATCGTTCGATACTGTCAATAATAATTCATGTCATATATTTTAATAATTTCTTCTTATTGACATTAACATTTTTGTAACTAAATTAGACATTTCAAATGTCAAATTGTCAAATTTATCCTAACCCCATTTTATGAGGTCAAATGTGTACAAAATTTCAGTTTACATCAGCTTTATTTAAGTACTTGGAAAATATATTTTATTGGCTTGATATAGTAGACATGATTTATAATCTTTGATCAAGAATATACTGTTTTGTAAATATAAATACAAAAAAGTTTTGGTCACGTGGATCTCCTTTCAGCTGGCCAATTTTGCTCATCACCGAATTTGTCATTGTCTTTGGCCTTTAGAACAAGTGTACCAAATTTGAGAGCTGTATATCAAAAACTGTGGTCGCGATACTATAGACATGCGGACAGATTTTTTTTCCATAAAGTTATGTTTTTTTCATTATAATTCGTCGAGATTCGTCCAGAAATGCAATAAATTTTTTTTATTTTTTTCCCGAAAGTGTACCTTTCTTCATCTTTCATTCATTATGTCTCTTCTGGTGGTACCACATTCACCAAATTTAATGTGTCACCTAAAATATTGTTGAAAATCTTAATTACTAAATTTGGGAATTCTCCCAATAGTATTCTTTGAGTTATCGCGGATACACACATACACACATCCACACACACGCACCGACAGACATCATTTGGAAAATAGTCAGAATGGATTCAGGAGGGTTCCAAACGTATATATCAATCAAAATCTCGAGGTCAGAAAAAATCACAATTACTATACTTCCTTATATTAGGTATAAGAAAGTAATAATTAGTTCCTGACTGGTAGCTTACCTGAAAGATTAATAGAAAAACCTAGTCTCCCACTCCCGAATTAGAGGAACAGCTGTCATACTCATAAACTATTGTCATTTTCACTTCCTTTTTATTGTTTTATTATAGCTGTTATAATAACTTTAATAACAATATTATGCTGAAATTCAGTGACTATCCGACTATCGTATATTTGAATCTTGTTTATTTTAGCTCGATTCTGTTATTTGATTTAATCGTATAAGTATCTGCAATCAAATAAGTTTTTATTTAGATTTTATCTTTCTATTGAAATTATTGAAAATAAAAATAAAAAATATGTATATCTACTATTTCTGTTATGGAACTTTTATTAATATTTAATATGAAACTTATATATGTTCTTGCTACTTAAGACAGATACTTAAAAGTAATTTTCACTGCCCGTATGTGATCAAAACTGATTAATTGCAGTTACTTTTAAAAATTACAATGAAGTCATTTTCTCCAAACAAACATCACTTTGTTAATAAATGTCATTATAGTATTGAGCTTAAAATTGAATTTGAAGACAGCCACATCAAAAAAGATTTGAGGAAAATTAATTAATTTAAAAAAAAACTACATCAGACTACAAATTTTGAAAAATCATGAGACTATGAACAGCAAGTAACGTACTTAGTCTCAAGAATTGTGTTAAAAAATTCATTCTCTTCTGCATGTGGCTGGAGAATTAATTAAAGTGTATAAAAAACCACTAGACAATTTTTGTACAATAAATTATTTATAAAATATACCTATTATATTATAAAACATTATTCTTTCTAATGTCGAGTATCTATCTCTATGATACCTAATATGGCCTTTTAAATTTATAGTGCTGGAAATTAATTATCATTATACATTGTACTTTATTATATTTATTTATTAATATTGTTGTTATTCGTTGATTTATTTATGTATATGGTCTTGTATATGTTGCGGCTTTACGGTTAGATAAACTAGGTTCGTTTATAAACCATCCGGTAAAGTTCAGCTGATTTACATACTAAGATTTTAGTTACTATGAGGACTTTTTGGGTGCAGAGAAGTTTTAAGCAGTGGTTATAACATCTCGATTATCATTGGTTGAGTTCAAAATTAAAATTAATTCCAACCAATGATAATCGAATGGTACGTTATTTAACAGTCACATTCGATTATTTTACATGGCATTCTTGGTCAAAATTCAGCATTAAATTAATATTATTGAACTTGTTCTTTGCAGAAAAGATTAAATAAATAAATTGATTTCGATTAGTCCACCTCAGCAGTCTTTTCTCATCATATCTACGAGTAAATTGAAATGAAGGAAACCAGAAACAATTTTTTGATTCGACGCAAAACTATATTTTGCATCTTTTTTGTCGATAATGGTTAATCTGAGGAAAATTTGTCAAAAGACCTTTTCGTCCTCCTTCCGAACAATCTTTATGTAAAAAATTTTTTGAATACGCGCCAATTTTTTGTTTTTCTGGGCACATAAGAAGTACCTTCCCTGGTGCACCGATTTTACTGAAATTCAAAGGTTCTATCTTGGATGTCCCACGACATAAAATTTTAGATTATTTCGGTGAGCCGTGATCAAGAGAAATGTATGAAACCACAGATAACAGAAACAGACTCTCAGACACACAGACAGACAGGCAGATGGCATGCCTGCTCAATGCTATTTTCGTTTATAAAAGCGTCCATTCTCATCATAATCTAATCTGTAACTTGATTTACGACGACAGTAACACAGATCTAAAAAAAAAAAATGTTCTGTCCTAGAGATCATACCCAACTTTTCCCATGTATTTTGACACGCTGAAACCAAATTTGGCAAAAAAAAAATTGTTTGACGCAACAAACTTTTTCTACGATCCTCTATAATCCTCTAAAGTGAAATTTTTTTTTTTAAATTTCTAAAAGGGTTTTTTGGGTCGCTGATCACGAATCTGAAATCAAAAATAAATTTTGACTTAATTACAACTGTCAACAAGCTGTAAAATTTCATGAAAAATGTAAAAAGTCAATATTTGGAGCACATTGTTAAGTTTTTTTTGCTGCTGATCACGAATCAGAAGTCAAAAATGAATTTTGACATAATGACATCTGTCAACAAGGTGTCAAATTTCATGAAAAATGTAAAAAGTCCATATGTCAAAGTTCATTTTTGACTTCTGAATCGTGATCAGCAGTCCAAAAGACTTAATAATATGCTCCAAATATTGACTTTTTACATTTTTCATGAAATGTTACAGCATGTTGACAGCTGTCGTTATGTCAATATTAATTTTTGACTTCAGATTTGTGCTGCTCAGCGACCCAAAAAACCCTTATAGTAATTATTTCAAAAAAAATTCTCCCTTAGGGGATTATAGAGGGTTATAGGGGGTCGTCCAACAAAATAATGGCGGATTCTTTCAGTTTCTTCTTTTATTTACTTTTTTTTCCGAAACTTTTGCCAAATCCCACTTAATAATGTCGTTGCTGTTCCACGCATGTTCACATATTTTTGATTTTTCAAATTGTCCCTTCCTACCACTATGCTTATGTTCAGATAGCCGTACATTGAAAGGTCTTACAATTAGATGATTCACCGACATAAAATTTACAGCAACCAGCTTTTAGGACTCGCTGACGCTCACGCTGATGGAAACTTCCAACTCGCCCATTAAAGAATCACTTTCCGGTCTTCTTACGTACAACTAGTGTTATAGTTTATACGAGCACAATTGAAATCGTATAAAAACTAAAAGCCAGCAAAAACAGTCGGCATCTCTTTATTGTACATATGAAATAATATATAGAATAAAGAGATGCCGATTGTTTTTGCTGGCTTTTAGTTTTTATACGATTTCAATTGTGCTCGTATAAACTATACTGTTATCAGATAAATCCCGTAAGGTAGTGAAAATATGTATTTATTTGTCGCAGTTAAATGTATTATTTGATTGGGAAAAACCCCAGATTTGTATTCCTCATAATACGCATAATATGTATTCTGAATCTTATGTGAATATGGTAGAACAGTATTAGTTGAAACACACTTAAGACTAGTAGGTCGACGACAGTGACTAGGTATTTAATTTTGTTAAATTTATAGCCGTAGCGTGATATTAACTATGGTCATAATTAATCATGGAAAAATTCGGATAGGTAGGTTTCTAAAATAACAATTTTATGATTATTAAACGCTGCATCCTACGAAAAACACCGGGAAACATCCAAATAGGATTTAGATTTAAAAAACAACCGAATATTTTTATTAATCCAGTGGCGTAGCATATATTTTATCAAAAAGGAGTGCAATATACCCTATTTCTATGCTATTGATACGAGGAATGGAATGAAAATTATTATCATTAAAAATACTCCTCAAATACAATATGACAGTGGAAATTTAATTTCGATATCTTCTTCAGTTTTCGACTTATTTAAAAAATATTGTTTTCTTCGAAACTTCAGTGCCCTGAATCTGAATTTCTAAAATAATCGATTTCTAAAATTTGACAGGTTGAAGTTAACTCATCCTGTATAATCCTTTGGTAATTGCTGGTTTTATCCATAGGTGACACTACTTACTGGGTAGTCTGTTTCATAGTGCCTCCCTCTACCAAGTTTTATGGAAACTCCTTGCTTCACTTTAAGTATTGATTTTTGTTTAACACACAGTCTTTGTCACATTTACTCAATATCAAGTCGATTTTAACTTAAAATGGTGATTTTGAGCATAGTTTTTATCTACATCTAAAACAATAAACCTTCTCACATATCTTTCGGCTAAGTTTGAGTGGCGCCATCTGTCCAGAAATCCTGAAGAGATGACCAAATATGGCCCTCCTATTAAATTATCTATGAATGGGAGGGTACTTGTTTGAACCACGCCTGCACTTAGTTGTGACTCCACCTTAACACCAGCTTTCAAACCGATGATTTATAAGAGAAAGCTTAACGATGTTTTAAAATTATTGTTGATAAATTAATGCTAATTAGGCCTAGTTAGAATGGCCTCCGATAATTTCTATTATAATATAAGTACATATGAATACAGTGTCAGAGTGTTAGATCCTTAAATGGACGTCGCGAATTTTGGAATTTTGCAACTTGTCAAAAATATAAATATGGAAAAATTGATTTGATTTATAAAGGCATTACTGTATGTTAATTAAGCATGGTGCAGTAATTATTAACGAGTTATCGAATGATTCTTTTAAAATTAAACTGTCTCACAAATTTTTCTATTTAGCTGATTTGTAGTTTTGAGGTAATAAAAATTTTAAGTATTAAAAAATATACTGTTTATATCAATATTATTATATATTATTTTTTGTATACTTTTCTAAATCTCTTCTGAATAACGATGGTCTAGAAACAATACCTTGTATATTTAAAGGCCTACGACATATTCACTTGCGAGAAGATCAGGCCATCGATAAACTTAACGACGTAATGCATTTTAACTATAACGGAAATTTATTAAAATTATCAATAACTTTGTAAGTTCCCAACCAGCTGTTTGGGTATCAGTAGAACCATTTAAACATTTAAAAAATTTGTAACTCCCCATCCGTAAATTCGCTTTGATAGAGGGTAAACTAACTCGTCAGTAATTTACCAGTAAATTTGTATCGACTTGCAAAGAGTCCTAGGGAGTAAAACCACCATTTAAATATTTTAAAAAATTGTAACTTCCCTACCAGCTATTTGTCCATAAATTCGGTTTTATGGAGGGCAAACTAACTTATCCGCAGGGTTGTCAAAAATGTTCCGTGGGACAGTGGCGTACGCAAAATTAACTAATACGCGAAACAATAAACTGTTACAATTTATAACAATGTATGTAAAACTTACCCTCTTAACTAGCTTGATGAACTAATTTACTTATCACAAACTGAAGAAGATGTGTAGCCATTTTGTACCATCAGGTATGTTTCTATGGTTGTCTCCATTAGTGATGTTCGCTTTGGTGAAAATATATTCTTATATTTTGAAGACGACCGGTCGACATCTACTGATGTAAAACACACATACGTACAATAGTCTTTGAACGCATTTAACGAATCTGGGGCTGCACCGTCACATATTTGTCATAATTTGGTAAAACCGGTGTCTATTTAACACACCTGCGAACTTTTATTTAATGCACTCATTTGTTGCGTCACCTATAGAGTGTAGCAGTAGATTTACTTCGTCCACTATTTGCAGTGACTCCGCTAACGACAACGCACTGTTTTCTAATTTTTATATGTTTTCATGTAGCGGTTTATAGTTCTTCGCAATATTTTTTAAAGGTGTTTCAACGGAAATATCTTCGAATTTTGTCTGACTTTCCTTAATAGTTGCAGCCTCATCTGGATTGAATTGTAGTATCACAGCTTTTATTTGTTGGAAATATTCAGCATAATAAAAAGCTGCCTGCAACCATGTTCCCCAGCGTGTAAGAATCGGCTGTGGTGGTTCAGGAATACCGGGACACTTGCTATGAAATGCACGGAGACGTTTAGGAGATTTAAGAAACACTTTTTTTGTACTTGCTATTAATGCATCTACCTCTGGAAAACCTTTTCGAATAGTTTCTGCCACAAGATGTAAAGCATGTACTTTACACGTAACATGTATAAACGTACAACCTTGTTCTTGCAAAGAACGGCCTACCGAACGCATTGTCACGGCTCCATCAGTCACAAACATCAACACTTGACTTTTTGACAGTTCAAATTTTTCTAACGTCTCCAGCATCACCCTGGAAATTGTTTCGCTAGTACACTGACTTAGTCTTTTGCTAGCTAGTAACAGTGGAACTGTCGGTTTAAGAGGGTCCAGTACTCGTACTATAACATTTAAAATAGAATTTTTTTTACAATCTGTTTTCTCATCAACAGATAACCACAGCCGTGTATTTTTTAATTCACATTTCATCTTATTTACCATGTCTACGTGTACAGTTGGTAGATAGTTACATAATGTTGTGCGACTTGGTAACTTCACCTGGGCATTGTATTTATTCCAGAACTCTCGAAATGGTTGTTTATCGAGTATGTGCAGCGGAACATCACAGACAATCAGCATTAATAGTAAGTCAAATATAAACTGTGTTGTCGAAGGCACTCCATTTTTTTTTTATTTTTATGGTGTACACTATTTACGTGAAGTCCACAATCACGCGTATCCCAGCACATCAAATCTTTCTCGCACACTTTACAAATTATTTTAGCACTATCATAGAATAAATCCGGGAATTCACCTATGAATTTATTCACTTTGTCAGCAAATGGCGTTTTCTACCCCTGCGTACGTCTGCCATGCTTTATTATTAAATTAATATCAACCATACAGTACAACAAATAAAATAAAAACACAAAAATAATACGCAATACGCCCAAGTGACTTAACGTGTACACAACTGGAAAGCTAATAATATAGTGGACTGGAGAAAGAGTTTCGCGGTCAAGGTGAATGCCGGCGACAGTAAGTACATCTGTACTCTACGACCATGATACACAGAAACGATTTGCAGCTTTACTTATCAGTAATGTTTTTGTAAAGTTGTATCGACTTGCAAAGGGTCCCAGGGGGTGAAACAACCATTAAAACATTTAAAAATTTTATATATTTATTTCAAAATTAGTTTAACGATAACCAGCCGTTTGTTCATAATTTCGGTTTGATCGAAGGTAAACAAACTCGTTAGTAATGCTCCTGCAAATTTGCATCGACTTGGAAAGAGTCCCTGGGGTCAAAACAACCCTTTAAACATTTAAGAAATATGTAATTTTCCAACAGCGACTGAACTAGCTCAAGCTTAAAGATGGACCGCTGGGTGAGTCACAAGTATTTTTGTACCTATTGTCATTTAGTCTTGATAGTTATATCATAAAATATAGATTGAAATGCTGTAACATAAAAAGATTGGTATTATCTGTTACATTTGAGTATAATTCTCATAGCTTTGGAGTTTCTGGAGTTGTGACAACTTATTTAAATTAAACATATACAAGACTGAAGTAAAGTACTAGAAATACGGTTTTATGATGGTCGTATCACTCTGGACTCCATCGATAAATTGTTTGAGATTCTCGAGAAAGAATATATTTTTTGATAGTTTGTTATGCATGTATTCAAAATGACTGGGTAGTGATATTAAGAATGAAACCAAGATATTTGATTTCCCTACCAAAATGAATATTTTCGTTATCAGTGGAAATGTTTATAGAATCAATATTGCTATATTTACATTAGATTGTTACAGCTATAGCTTTAGTTTTACTAACATTTAACTTTAATTTATTAATTTTTAGGTATTTGTTGACACTTTCTAATATTCTAATAATTTTGTGTACAAATTATTACGATTACTACATGCCAATAGTGTATCATTTACAAAAAGCAAAAAGATGCATGAATTCACAATCAATATAATGGTTAATATCATTAATGTAGATAAGAAATAAAAGAGGGCCTAAAACACTACCTTGTAGTACACCATAGTCATTTGCTGTCTCACTTGATAATGAGTCACCCACACGAATACTTTGTGATCTACCAGATAAGTAGTCCCACAACCATTCCAATGCTTTGCCTTTGAACGATACTATTATATACTAACACCATTTCAAATATCATACAACGTTTCCAATTTTAAACACAAAGACTGTGATGGTGTTATCTACGGAAGTAATATATATCTTACCGTCGCGTCATTATCCAGACCAGAATTCCTTTATTGATATGGCGTCACCAAACCAGTTTTTTTATCAAAGAGTCCACAACAAATGGCAATTTTCCCACTATAAAGAATAGTCGCGAATAAAAGAAAATATTAAGAGTACTTTAAGCTTACGTTTTACGTACAATTTTTGGTGTAGAGCAAATTATTATATTATTAATCGAAATATACCTACATAAGGTTATTTTTGTAATATACAATAATGTGCACATTCATAAAAATCTTGTAATTTCCACACTAGTATTTAAAATAATATTATTGATATATGGTATAAAAAATCTATGGAGTGTAGAGAAGGAGAAACGTCTCCGTGTTAAAAAATGTGATCGGATTTTCGATGGAAGAATAGGTGGCGCTGATTTAGAGGAGGTATTCTACGTGATTTTGTTTTTACTATTTTTATTATTTTTTTACGCTGTATAATTCTTTTCAACACCTACATAATATTATGTTTTCGTTAGTTTATAGAATCTGAAGCTAGTTTTTTCAGATATAGTAAGTCTTTAACTTCAGACTCAATCTCATAATACGATCAGCGCCACATCTCATACCTTACAGAATTCAGACCACATTTTGAACGTACCGTCCATAAGAGACGTTTCTCCTTCTCTACACTCCATAAAAAAATCACTAAAGATGGTAGACAGTTAACAAATATAAACTTCTAGATCGCAGTGTAATTAAAAAGAAACCATAAAAAGAGAACTTTTATTATCGTAGGGAATTCTTGCATAGACAGGAAATTTCAAACCAAATTTTCATTATTTTATTTCCACCCTTAGATATAAGCTTAGACTATTTGCTACGAGATGTCTCTAAAACGTGCAAATCATCCTGGATGTATGTATATGTTGTCATGTCAAAAAAGCAAACAATTTTTCAACTTTGTGACCAAAGCATACTTATACCACCGATGCTTATACAATGTCTCATCTCATGCCAAAAGTTGTTTTTTTCTGCGAGCGAAGTATCCTTCAATGTTTGAGATTCTGCAACATAGATCCGCTTAAACATATTACTATCATTTAGAAGTTATTTTTGGAGCACAAGCTCCATAATAATTTTGAGGTACCTACTTGTATTTATTTAAGACGTAAATTTGGATAAAAGTACCAAAATATACCAGTTGAAAGAGAGCTTGCACCATGAATTTCATATTTAAAAAGTCGCATGTCAAAAAGACAACATTAATTATACATAATATAGGATGATGTTGCTGCGAGAAGAAATATAAGAAGCAAGAGGTATCATGTGTCCACAGTTTAAAACACCATACCACATGTAATAACAAACCCCTTTATCCCTGAATGTCTTAAATGACACTGTGTGGGAGAGAGTTACACATTAAGAGACAACGGACATACATCCAATATCCGAGTATACTACGATTAACCTCTCTCACAGAAAAATCCCAGTGCCACGGCCGGGAATCGAACCCGGGACCCCGAGGTTTCGAGGCAAGTACGTTACCTCTAGACCACGGAGCCATATAGTTTGCATCTTGTATGCGGGCCTTATCTATGATACCTTTTTCTTCTTATATTTATTTCTTCCCGCAGCAACATCTTCATCTTATATAAAATTACATTCCTTGGGTGAGAAATACCACGCAGGCTGCTATAGTTGCCTCCGTGGCAACATTGCCTATCGCCCTGTAAACACGATGTCTTTTAATTGAAGCGACTTGCTTACTATCAATGGTTTCCTTTGTGTCGTTGTCCTAAGTTGTACCCATTCCTTCAACTTAGCTGCACCGTGCCGATGAGGAACAAAAGTCTGAAACACGTGTCCACGGTTTGCATCCTTTATTAACGTATAAAACTTTTTGCTTATTAAATATACAATTTGTGCTCTTCCTGTTTTATATTTTTGTTTGTATCTTTTTCTCAATTTTAACATCGAACAGTACGAGTCGGAAGTATGAGCAGGAAGTTTTTCACTGATTTTCAGCGAAATCTGCCACAGATTTCTTTTTTGGGTGTCATTCAAGGAGTAAGATATACAAAACCCAACCAAATCTTTTAGATAATTAAGGGACAATGCAGAATTTAATCTAGAATGTAAAAAATGTGGAACACAAACGTAATTACTTTGAACTCCTATCCAAACATTCACCCTAAATTCATTTTAAAAAGATTATTGGTTTCGTGGTGATTTCCACGATCCCAGATATGCCAATTATAAAAATTTACAATCCCTGCTCGTGTGAGGCATGATTCATCAATTCATAAAATTTTATTTAAAAATTGTGGATTTTCATCAACTGAGTGTGTATATCCAGCGTTTTTTGGAATCGTGTGGTTGTAAACTTTGAACGGGTTGAAGATGAAAGGCCTTTCTATGGTTCTTGTTGCCTCTAAGTATTACAAAAATCTACAGAATAATATTGGACACACATTTATCACCGTTCAACAAAATAATGGCGGATTTTTTCAGTTTCTTCTTTTATTTATACTTTCTTTTTCCAAGACTTTTGTCAAATCCCACTTAATAATGTGGCTGCTGTTCCACGCATGTTCACATATTTTTGATTTTTCAAATTGTCCCTTCCTAGCACTATTCTTATTGAAAGGTTTAGATGACTCAACGACATAAAATTTACCAGCTTTCAGGACTCGCTCGCGCTCACCTTGGAAACTTCTAGGTCGCCCAGTAAAGAATCGCTTTCCGGTCTTGTTACGTACATAACTAGTATTGTTAGATAAATCCAGTAAGGTAGTGAAAATATGTATTTATCCTGCCATAGATTTCTTTTTTGGGTCATTCAAGGAGTAAGATTTACACAACCCAACCAAATTTTTAGATAATTTACGATAACGTACGAATTCCGTCAAAGCATGGAGTAACCATGCTACAGAATGTTCGACAATATTTTGAATAAAGAAACATTTTGAATATTTAATCAAGTAATCTACTTTATTAGGTTCTTTTTGGAAACTCTCAATTTTAAATAGTAAAATGCCATTGTAAAAGGAATTTAACAGACTAAAATGACGTCACTGACTTCTTATTTTTTGAACTTTTATAGATAAATATCACCCTCGATTAGGAGTTGAGGTGGTACCAATGCTGGACAGGCATGCTCAAAACATTAGTAGAAAATTGTACTTAGGTACTTTACCTATGATTTGTTGTCTGGTGTTAATATCTTTAATATTTTTATGTGTTTCATTATTTAGCAAGTTTAAGAAAAAAACAAACAAAATTTTTTTTTGAAAAACAGTTTATTAAACCTTTATACAATACGAACAATTTTATAGTTTACCGTATTCATAGGATGTAAATATTAGAAAATTGATAAAAATAATGATCAAAGCACATTTTATTATAGTACAGTGATAAATTTTATTGAACTTCTACTAATAACTGTTTCGATCTTTCTCCATTGTCCTTGTTTTTGTTGAAGTGGCTGGCAGTCAACAGATTATAACATGTTAGGTGCCTAATGTTTGGATGAAAAATCAGAACCAGTCTCTACTTTTCCTGTTTGCATTCTGTTATTTGTAATTCATATTTTGAATACTAAATATGACAGGAAGAGTTGGAGGAGTCATAATTCTTACTATTATTATTATTATGAAAGAGATGTAAGAATTATTTCTCCTGTTTAACATTTGACACATGGTTATGTATGGCAACAGAGGATATTGAACTTTGTTTTCAATTTAATGTTTATTTCTAAATTATTAAATTTGTTTAATCAAATTTTAACTGATAGAACAGCATCTAGAAATAGATATTTTTTTACGTCTTTCTGGACTTTCTGACAGAGCTAAGTTGTCTGATCGTTGAAAATTTCCTAGGAACATTTCCAGATGTAAATAATCCACTTGTAATTTAGCGCTGATATTTACATTTTAGTCATTGTCAAACAGAAAATGTTTTATAAAAGGAACAGTTATTTAGTGAAATTCAATAACATGGTGGGACAAGAAGTAAGTGTCATGAAATAAATCCACATAATTATCATGACAGAAGCTGCCAAGCTTTGTCAGAAACCAATTACCGAAATAAGATTAATAATATTGTGGATTTGGGATCATGCAGCTATTCGTTTCTTACCCCACCATCAGAACAATAAAAACTAGTGCAAAATATATCTGAATATTGTTTCATTTAAATTTTCAAATTGTTTTGTGGTCCTACTCTTTATTTTTTTACAGTTTTAATAGATAACTGTAGAAGGTTATATTATTTTATAAATAAATAACTATTAAACTACTCGTCTTAAGGAAGAATAGGGGGAAGTCAAGTTAAAATAACTTGTTTTAGTGGATTTATTTTAAGAAGTCTAAATTATATCCTATTTATTGATAATAGTATAATTAAAAGGAGCATATTCCTTATAAAAATAGAGTATTTGCCTAGTTTGTATAAGTAAGTATATTTTGTCGTTTTTACAACTTGTACATATATAAATATTTGTTTAACAAAAAAATATGGAGACGTAAGTATTTTCCAACTATGCTGACTGGCACAGAAAGTCAAACAGCAAAAAAAATTAGTATATTTTTGATTAAAGTTTTTCTCAGTATACACGAAATATATAAGAATCACTTGTTTTGAAATCTTGCAGCTTTTTTGTTATCTTTTTTCTTCCCAATTTGTTATTTTTCTTTTCATGTTAAAAACTAATATTTTAGAACTATGAAATATCATTCTTTAGCATTGGCTTGCATTCTACCGATTGTTTTAAGTGCTGGTAATTTTCGAAAATTCCCTTATTTTCGAAAGAGGAGAAGGCTAGTTGAAGTAAATTTATATGCTAGATCATCAACAGGCACCGAGCTTATCCGGAATCATCGTGTGGCCAGGCTCAACTTTGGATGCGAATATCTCAATTCGCTCGGTGCGTGACGATAGCGCCACCAGAAGTATGAACTAAAGGACGCTATTTACTCAGTATACTTATGGGACTTAACAATAACAAATTTTTTATTGTTAAAAAAAATATATATAAAATGTGAAAAAAATCCTCAGTGACAAATAAAATCAGTTGCTGATTTATATTTACTGGAGTACAACAAAAAAATGTAAGTATAATATATAAACAAATTATTTAAAACTGTGAAGAGGTTAAGTAAAGTCAATTTAAAGCATAACAGAGACCAAAAATTAATAAAAAACAAGGAATAAAAATAAGGACCATAACTAGATAACTATATCTTGAAGATATTGTAAAATGTTTATTTATTAACAATATACTGAAATATTTATTTGAATATTAATTTTTAATTTATTTTTATAAGAAAAAATGGACGTCATCATCAAAACTGGGTTTCAAGCAATAAGTCATCAAATTAAGTTTCAACCCGAGACTGAAATGAAAGGTATAAATATAGTTTAAAAAAACTAAAAAACACGCTTTTAAAGCACATCAAACTAAAAAGTGAAAAATAATTATTAATATAAACTGAAAATAATGAACGAAAAATACTAGTATTATTGTGAAAAAGGCGTGGGTTGCTCGATATACGAAAAATATGGCACAAAGCGCCCCACGCTTTTTTCACAATAATACTAGTATTTTTCGTTCATTATTGTTTTCAGTTTATATTAATAATTATTTTTCACTTTTTTAGTTTGATGTGCTTTAAAAGCGTGTTTTTTAGTTTTTTTAAACTATATTTATTTTTAACATTTTAGTTCGATGTGCTATGAAAGCGTGTTTTTTAGTTGTTTTAAACTATATTTATATTGCTTATTGATGCTGATATTATAACATATTACGATCCAACAGATATTTCTGAAAAAAAAAAAATTTTTATTTCAGCCGTGGGGTTCGAACTCACGCCGGAGGAGTCTGTCGTTTCGCGTCGACTGCCTTAACCCACTCGACCACCGAGCTAATTAACAATTACGGAATCTACTTACATATTAAGCCTTTGCTTTCACGTAGGGATATGTGAGGAAAGGATTGGCGATCCTGATCAGGATAATGATATAAACTTATCAAATTATTGTATTGTTACCGGTTCTTCGTAAGTGTACAAAGTTTCAATTAAATCTGTCCGTTTAAAGTGCGTCAAAATCGAGTCCAAAGAGTCGGTTACAAACAACAAACAAGCAAGCAAGCAAACATACAGGTGAAGCTAATAAAAGCGTGTTAAAAAAATTAGCTGATGCAGAGCATGTACGTGATGTTGAAGAACATCGAAAAAAATAACCAGAGTTATTTGATTAAATGCATCATGTGGCTTAGGAACCCACGGTGATCCATCAACACTACAAAATAAATTAAATACTGTAAATAAATATTTTAGAATCTAACGCACGCGAAAAATTACAAATATAAAAAGTATTAAATTTTTTTTTGTTTATCAACTTCTATAAATATTAAAAATTAAATAATTCAATTTTTCTATTATTAATTTAAATAAAATATTAGCGTGAACACTAAATTACCAAATTTATCGATTTGTCTTAAAATATTATTCTCTGTTATTATTATTACTGAAAGTAAGGTTATGGCACTACTCACTTGCACCTTCTTACTGCAACTATCCACTTTTGTCTTTGAATTATTTTAAATTTCGAAGTTGGAAATTTATAAAACTTGCATTCACTTTTTTCTACTGGTATTTTTGCAATCAACAACACAGCAACTACGGTTACTCATTTTATTCAAATATTATTAAATACAATAAATTTAAACTATTCACGTGTATTTATCCGATAGAATTTTAAAAACAGCGTCCTTTATTGTCTACATCAACCGCTGCGGACGCTGGTGTCGATTTGGCTCTCCCTACCATGACTTCGCTCCCAGCGAATTGGAATATCGGGCAGTGGAGTAATGGTTTTTTCTCCGATGAGTCCCGATTTGCCCTGATATTTCCAGATGGAGGAGAGAGAGTAGGGAGAAGGCAAGGAGACAGATAGGTGCTTTAACGGCTAGAAGATATATTAATGACATATTGGAAGAGAATGTGGTAGTTTTTGCGGGGTTGATTGGTGAGCAATTTCTTTTAATCCACAATAATGCTCATCCACACGTGGCCAGAATTGTTAGAAACTACCTCCATGGCGTCGGTATTGAAGCCCTAGACTGGCCAACTCGTAGTCCAGATCTAAATCCCATAGAACACGTATGGAATATGCTGGGAAGACGAATCATTGACACACTTAGCTATTTTGAATGCCAAGGTACTTAAACTTTACTTAAAAAATTCCTTTATAATTCATGACGCAAAAATAAGTAGTTTTTTTCAGATAAATATGTAACGGGAAAAAGTGTCCTTCCTAAGGGGGAAAAATGTTTCTTACTTTTTTCCCAGGGAAAATGATTAACTTTTACTTTAATTTGTTCCCCGCATTAGTAATATCAATTTCAGATAAATTTTTTCATTACCAAATTAGCAAATTAAAATTAGGAAGAATAAGAATTAACGTAATCTTGATAACAAATGTTGGTTGGGGGCCATATTGAGAGCTAGAGTAATTATATACAATCATCAACTTTCTTGTACCCGCCATATGTAGCTATAAAAACGACAAAATACTTCAACTATATGTAAGATATTTGAAAATTCTTTAATATATAAAATGTGTGTATATTGTGTATATTTAGGATTACAGGTCTAACTTTGTATAGTTTTCAAATCCCTGTTTGGAAGGTAAACCACTCGTTTAGTTACACAAGAAAAATTTTGCATTACTATGAAACGAAATTTGCATAACAAAATTTTGAACAATTTAGCACAGTATTTAAGTTTTGTATATTTTACATTTATGAGCAAAATATACATTGGCAAGAAAATTATGACTTGTGCTTTATGTTTTGTTATGTTAACATTTATTTTGGCTATTATTATTTAAGTCAAAAACAGTTTTAAGTAATTTTGATCTTTGGCACCATATCTGCAATGTAAAAGAGGCTCAACAAAATATATTTCTGCAAATAACGAAATAATCATTAACACTGTTTTACTTTCCAAATTTAACTTTACATACAAGTATGTATAAAATTATAATTTTCATTTTTTATGTTAATATGTAAAAAACATTCACTAAGTACTGTGTATTTTTTGTATTTAGTTAAAAGAATTGAATTGCTAACATGTTTGTGAACTTTGGTTCTCCTAAAATGAAAGGACTGTTAACACAAAAGTAAAAGGAAGAGTGTTAACAGGTTCCTCAGGGTATGTACTTGAAATCTAGTTACTACTCCAGAAACCGTAAGTGAAATTTGTACAAGATGCTTTTCCAACTGGAACGGTCGAAATATGATATATCACTCACAAATAAAGATAAAAGAAGAAAACTGTATTCAAAGAGACATCCGATTCGAATTGATAATTGGAGCTTTAGATTGGAAACATCTCTTGAGACAGCATCTTGTAAATTTTTAGATTTCAAATACAGAATTGTAGATGTCGTAATTGTATTATTCGACTTATCTGAAGCATTTGACACTGTAGATAAGACAATTCCTTGCCAAATTTGCCAAAGCTTGGTACAAGCGATCGTCTACTACAGTGGATATAGGGTTCTTTTGGAAGTTCCACAGGGATGTTCTTTAGAGCCACTTTTATTTACGTTATTTATTAATCACCTGCTTAATTCTATTAAAGATACCTTAACAGTTATGTATGCTGACGACATCAGCTGCTCAATACTTGCCGCTTCTGTCGAAGAAATGAACTGTAGAGTAAACACTGTATTTGATATCAACGCAATACTCTTAAGGTCACTGATTTTGACACAGTTTTTGTTATTCCAATGAGTATAGTAAGACTGATTTTCAACATAAATTTAGAGAGTACTTGTAGACCCTTGAAAAGAAAAGGTTTTTCCATCTTCACATTTATATTTGCAAGTGTCTAATATAGAAATAATATTCTTGTTCATATGAAACCACACAAAAATAGTTTAATAATAACACCACATAAGACCACTGCCTTTAAAAGCGCCTCCCATTACAACTATTGTATTCCGTATTATTTTGTACAATACAATAAAATTATGAAGTTATAGCTTTACTTACAGTAACAGTATTATGGTATAAAAGAGGTTCTAGAAATGCCAAAATCATGTGAAATGGAACTATTTCAATCATCTCAACATTGCATTGGTACTATTTAGATTTTCAATTGTTTATGTTACTTATTTAGTACTGTTTTTTTATTTCTTCTTGTTATTATTTAGTATCTTTATTTCTAATTACAAAGTTAGACTGAATAAAATGAGTAGAAGATGTATTAGGATACAAAATGAGGATATCATTGAGAAAACAACGTTATAGATTGATCATACACTGTTTGGACAGTATATAATCGAACCGACACGACGACGGATTAGGTTTAGGCACTGTGGATTAGGGCATGGCGATGAGTACGAGCGTTAGACAATATTCTAAAGAGGCTGAAGCTTACAGAGAGCTATAAAACCACAAATGAGAAAAAAACATCATTTTCTGGGCCGAAAATAACATATGTGATTATCGTTTTATGATCAATTATAAAAACTACATATTTTTAAAATATATAAAATTGGTATGATTTAAGTTGATCAAATACATATAAAATGTTAGCAATAATTTATTTATTTAGAATGACTGAACGGTTGTGTATAGTCACTTTTATTTTGCATTAATTATTTTAAAAAGTAAATCAAAATATCTGTCTATGAGTAATTTTTAACTGTTACATAAAAACTTTGGAGAATAGTTAATATAATTCGGAAAATGTAGTTTTATTCCCTGTTGTCTTTTGATTTAACTAATTATCTTGCGACACTGGTTTAAAGCGATTGCAGAAACATATTTTGTGAGAAATTTTTTCATCCTCTACACAAATTTTAAAATATGGAATTGTCACAAAAATCAAAATTTCTTTCTCTTGCAAGCAGTCAAGGTTTTCAAATAGTAAGTTAACATAATAGTATCCTAAGGAGCATACTAGGAAGAATTTTCAGGAAGATGCGACGTCACAAATAATTACCAAGAACGTACGCTCCCTACTACATTGTCTTTACATCATATTACAAATGATGTTCCTTTGCCTAGAGAAAGTGACAATGCTCTATATATATATATAAATCAAATATGATTGACAGTCTCTTTCTCTAAGAAAACGGACCATCTTAATGCAGGTTGGCACACAGTAGTTATAGGACGTTAATATTAATCAAAAAATTTACAAAAAATATTTAAAAATTGTATATAACAACTCTAAAATAAATATTGCTATAAAAACTAATACAGTTTACTCTAGGGTTAAATTTTAAATAATATAATCACAAAATACATAAGTCCAAACATTTTTGATTAGAAATATACAGACAATTGATAAAGAATGAAATATAAATCCGGAATCTTGGAAAATACGCAATTTTTGAAAAATTCAGGGACATTTAGCTTAATTAAAATTATTGCTTTTCTTTTAACGTCATTGGCCAATCAGTGGCGTAATCTCTGTCTGGTGGATGATACCATCCACACTTTTTTAGCAACGTTTATTTTTTATATGTGGGCTTTGTACAGCTCATAATCTTTTTTACGGCTATGTTGAGGGTGCTCATGTAAAGGATTTATCTAGGAATAGCCGTCGGCTAGCGGATACTTTGAACCTTTTGCTTAAATGTAAATCTTCAAAACTACAGCTACTAGGTGGCTGAGGATCCTTACTGGATATAAGAATCACATACATACAAATCAATGTGTGAGCAGGAATTGGTGGTAGAATCTTAGGCCCTTTATTTTTTGAAAACACCCTGACTGGACCACGGTATCTGAAGTTTCTTCAGAAAGAACTGATTCCTGCTTTGGCTGTTTTGTTCTCCAATAAAAATAACCTTAATTTGCCCAGAAATAACTTGTATCAGCAAAATGGAGCCATGCCACATTATGCTATAAATTGCCAGCTATTCATGTCCTAACCGATGGATTTTTCGACGAGGTCCGATCTAATGGCCCACAAATCTCCAGATTTGACCCCGCTAAATTATTTTCTGTTAGATTATATAATAAAGCTTTAGGTCAAATAATTTGAACGATTTAAAGGAAAGTATAAGATACGAAATGCGACAAATTACACCAAATGTTGTTGAAAACGTAAATGATCAAAACTTTGAACATTTACTGTAATAATTACGTAAAGAAATTGTCATTTGAATCGATTTTTCCACATTGTTATTTAAAGAAAATGTGGATGACCTCACTGAGTTGCCTATGTACGTTAAAAATTCTGCACTAATTTTAATCAAGTTAGGTGTCCATTGATTTTTTTAAGTAATTGTATATTTATCGAAACTTTCATTCTTTATGAACTATATATAAACAGTATTCTAAAACTACATGTTAAAATTCGGCAAATATCATAGTAAGAACGTTTATGCTTATTTGTTATTAAATTGCGTCTAAAAATTTTTTTATTTGGTACATGTGGTATAATTAGAAGAGAAAAATTCTTAAAAACAGTTCGCAGATAGATTTATTACCTAGATATTTATTTCAATTGTTTTTCTTTTAATTGGCTTACTGAGAAGTTGGAAACAGATTATTTTTGTTTTGAAATTTAGGAAAATAGCAGAAAATAAAGTGGTATTCTGTAATTTACAAGGTTATTAAACTCAGAATTAGCCAGATTAGCCACTAACACTGAAATAATTTACAAAAATACCATTAGACCCGACACGCTTTCCATCAAGCATCATCGGGTATACTGGTTTTGTGTTTGAAAATGGATTAAATTTTTTTAAATAAATACTATTGACTTTTTTCATAGTCATTTTGTTGCTAATGAATACGTTTTTCCATTAAATGTTTAGTAACGCTTTTAGTTTCACAGAAATAAAATTAAGGAAACCTTTATTTTTTCAAGTAAAAATAAGTGAATAACAGAGCGTCAGTTAAAAATATGGAAACACGCAATTTTCACCATTATGGGATTTTTTTTGTACTGTTTTTGAATATATTCGATATCTGCGGACATTTGATAGATTCTAAAAACTTTGTACCACTCCAAATTCAAAGCAGTAATGACATCAACTTTTTTTTTTATTTTAAATAGAACACCTTGTATATGTTCATGGATTTAGAATGCGAGTTTAACAATATACGGTTTAGTTGCGCCATCTCTACTCACCACCAAGATATTGAAAGAAAAAACTATATACTTCTTCTTTTTTTAGTTTTTATCGTATTGTCCATTAAGCCAGTCACCAGGAATGAAAAAACTACTGGTCCATTAATTTAGTAGCTGTGCAAAATGTCCACCGTTTATTTCTAAAATATTTCAAGGTCAAGTCGTCTAAAAAACACACAAAAACACAATTTTTATGGAAATATCTGAATACCTTTCTAACTGGTTTTAAAAAATTAACGTTTGTTGCGATCTTTTGTTACAGTGAAATATATAATATTACAATACATCCTAGTATTCGTATAATAATCAACTTACAATATTGAACTAAAGATTTCTACAAGAATGGATTAGGAGTGCTATTGATGGCCATCCTGATCTTCTCATATGATCTCTTTGGACTTTCATTTCAAGCAATTCGAACAAAATTCTTGATATCACTAGAACGTACGCAGATATCGAATATATTCAAAGCCAAAAGAAAACAAGGAAAATCCCCCATAACAATGCTGTATAAAAATATTGTGCAATATTAAAAATTTTCCAGTCTCCCAACAAAAACAGAGATGAATATTTAAACTAAGAAACTTGTCCTCAGTATTGGAAATTACATGTAATCGATTATTCAGTCCATAGAAACAAAAAGAACAAACTTCGTATTTTTAGTATTCTTCTCATTTATAGTGTTAGTTTTAAAATAAAGTTTTTGCTTGGTTCTTTCCTTACAAATTTACTGATACAGATCTCCTTTCTCAGTAAAAAAAACCCAAAATGCAGTAATGATAAATGCAACATCTAAGTAACGATTTCCAAACCAAAAAACATCTAAAGATATGTACAATATGAATTATTTAAACGAACATTTTAAGTTTGAGTATTCACAGCTTACTATTAATCACATTTGAGTATAAAAATATGAGATTTTTTGTTAGTACAGTTCAGAGCCACTTACACTTTTTCTATTTCATAGTGTTACTAAATTCATTGTAAGAACTAAACAAAACTATATTTACGTATGTGCTATCTGCTACTGTTGACATATAAATCTATTTTTTATTATTTTAAAATATCTCATATATATTTCGTTACAATTTGCAATTTAATATCTATCAGAATTATTATTTATTAGTCAATGTATTTAAGAAAATATTCTATAAGTAGGTACATATTTGATGCATATATTTACGTAACGATAAGAACTTAATCAAATGAGATGTGGAAAATATGGTGGTAAAATTTATTAACTACAAAAAAGTTTAATTTATAATTTTATTAAAACCCTGTATAGAAACCCGCTTATAGCTTTTTTTATTTTTTTGCCGTTAACCAATCTGAATGATACTGGGCTCAAATAATGATGAAACTATAAGCTTTTTTTTAGTCAGAATGAAAAACTTCATTGTTTTGTCATTTTCAAAATAGAGGATCTTGATGAAGTATTCCTATGTATTTAGGTCATTCCTTTTTGGATTCCAGTATATCTCTCCAAGTTTTCTTTAAAATGGGCGCCCTTTGTGAACATTTTGCGAACTAATTTACCAAAATCGGTCTGATAAATTTGAAGATATTCACAGAAATGGACAATAAAATTCACAATGTCATGAAACAATAAAATTACTAAATAAATAATCGCAAAAGTTGTTGCTTCCGCCAGTGCTAAGTTGGCCGAGGTTTTTCCATGCCAGCTTTAATCAGCTACGAGACTAACTTTCACAGAGAGAAACTTTTGAGTTTGACAGCAGATATAGTAATGACCAAGGGACGAAAGTATTTTCCATTTTTCAGAGCCAGCACTTATGAAACAATATAAATATTAATAAATGCTCCAAATAAAATTCATGTGGTGTGTTTAATTTATTGCCGATACAGTTACAAAGGAGGAATATTTTTATGATTTGTGTGTTATGTTCTGTGCACGTAGTTTTCCATTACCTAGTAGCCATACATTGCGTAAAAGATATCTAACAAGTTTATATAAAAATGTTATGGGCAATATTTTAGTGGACGTACGAAATAAATTTTTGTGGATAACAGTGGATGAAACCACTGACTTTCGGTATAATAAAGTTGTTAATGTTATACTAAGAATTTTTAGTGTTCAAAAGGCTCTGTCTCTATCAGATAGCAGGGCTATATACAATAAATTAAGAAATGTTTTACACAGGAATCTGAAACACAAAACAGAGTGTAAAATTTGTGAAAATTATCTGCGTGGTTTTCAGTGCGTCGGTAGATGTTGAACTTTCATTTGTAAGATCAAATTGCTCAAATTTAACAGACATGAATGCAGAACGGATATTAGTTGTGACGTAACCATATATGCTAGTGTGATGACAAACTTCAGTCATTTGATTAATACATTGTATTAAGTGGTCGTTGTTAATTTTATACTTTTGCTTTTATTTGTGTATGTATGTTCTTCTGTCAGTTCTGTCAACCATATGAGGGTAGTAGAAGTTACCGGTTCTGAACTCCGGACTAGTTTTCTGATACTGGTAATGACAAATGACAGAGTTATGTCAAGACATTATAAACTTCATCAGTCCATGATGAATACAGAAATAATATATCTACTAACTACTAAATAATATAATAACTTGATTAAGTTCTTTTTATGTATACTAGTGAAAACTTGCAGCCAAAAGTTTTATTGTATCTTTGTATTCTGGGGGTCGATTTCTTTAACTTCCACTAACTTTACTGTGCAGGTAAGTTCTATACAGATAGTCAAGGAAATTATCTACCGGTAAATTTAATCGAAGATGAAGAAACTGACCATAAATATAGGAAATTTTTAGCCTTATTTTTCTTAAATAACTTTCCATAAATGTAAATTTGTACTGTGCAGTCTAACAGTTCATAGTATTACTACCGAAATTCCATCATAAATGTTTTAATCGCTGAAGCCAATGAAACAAAGTTATTAGGTTTAAACCTTAAGAAAATTTGTAATTTTTGAAATATTTTTGTCGTTTCAACGATTTACGTTCGACAAAATAAAATTATTTTGTATCAGTTGTGTATGTATTGAAAATACAAATTCATAGCCAACTTGATTTACTTACTAATAGAAAGGTTTGATTTCTTTTTATCGCACTTTTAATATTATTCTTAAAGTCTTGTCATATAAACCATTATTTCCATTTTAATGGAGTCAGAACTTATTCACCTAACTTATTTTTTTATTATAGACATATTATTAACAAGTAAATGAATATATGTTCATATTTAAGCCTTACACAAAAGTCAGTTTCATATGACTTCGTTTTTGGATTTCCTCTGCCTATTTCTATTTGGTCATTGAGGTATATCTTAGGTAATATCGAAATAGTTTTTGATTGCTGCGTAAACAAAACAAAATACGCTCCTATACTAAGTTTAAAGCTTTTAGTAAATTATTAGTAGTTGGAATAAAAAATGTGTACCCAAGTGTTACGGAAAACAAGTTTATCAATAAGGAAAAATCTGCTAATTTAAATGACAATGACAGTATTTGTTTACACTTAAAAAACATTGAAATTTGACGATTAATAATATGTAGATCCATATTTATAAAATTACAAAAAACCTAAAACATTAAAATCAGAATTTGGTGGTGGCCTTTACTTTTCGAGATATCGGGATGCAAATTACTTCAAACACGACACCTTTACCGTTACAATTTACAATTTTACAACTTTTAATAATTTGTAGAATGCAAGAAAAAATAAAACGATATAGAAAGCCACAAATGGATAATAAACAATAACTTGTGTATCAATTTTTAGAAATTTGTATGTCAAGCAATAAATCGTTCGTTGACTTTAAAATGTGTATCAAAATAAATATTTAGTTCTGTCCACTAATGACAAACGTATTTCCAAGGTAACATCTGGTACAATTTCAATTATTACCAACCAGCAAGCATTAAACATGTTACACCACGTTATAAAAGTGGTTTTCAATTTAAAGCGATCCTTAAGCTAAATTTCTTGTAATAAAGTTAAGGTAAATCGTAAATCAGTTCAGTCTAATTTCTCTAACTTTTAACATCCAATCCATAGATTTACGCCCGAAGAAAGCCCAACAAGCACACAGAGTATTAGCTAGAGTATTTGCGTCTATTTTTATGTGTCGCTTGCACTTGTCACTTCCTTTTCATTGCTTGAATGACTTGATTGACCTATTAAGGCGTCGAGTTCTGAAGGAGAAGTAATCTGAAACATAATAAACCATAGTAAAATTAACTGATAATGTTAATTGTTGACATTCATTATTCTTCCCTTGTATTTATTACGCGAGGCAAACTAAATTATACATATGCAACCGTGTATATACTTAAATCAGCGAGATTTTTCTTCCCTTAATTCTGTTCGTCTATTTAGAATGAATAAACTAACCCTAGATTGCGTCACAATGTTAAATTCTATATTACTGTTAACCTTAAATTCCTCGAATTGTGATTGGCTCTTCGATTGAACTTAACCTCAAAATAATCTGTCAGGTAATTAGTTGTCAGAGGTGAAATTTCCAACTAAAAATTATTAGAACTACGCTAGTGTGAATTTAACAAGTATAAGTAACAGCCCGTATTACATACATCATCGTTGGCATACTTGCCTATCTAGCACTTCTTTTTGAGCTATACGTATATACAACTTTTCTTATTCTTGTTTTCTTTAAAAATCAGTGACATATTAATGGTTATTTATTATCTAAAAATATGCCTTTTTTATTTAGTACAATTTGGAATTAAATAAGAGGTGTAATATATCGTCATAAGATTTATATTCTAAAGACAGAGAAACTTGCATCAACAACAGTTGAGTTGGTGTTATATTAGTCATTTAAATTCTTACTAAACAAATTAATAACTAATACTTTGTACAGTAAAACACACTAAGTTCTAATTTATGTAAATACTATTAAGCTTGTTAAGTTTCAAGTGCCGTACCGTCTCTTGGATGTTTGCTTCTGGAGGTGCTGCCTCTTCTATAATGCTACACGCATCTCACCACTACACAAATTAATGTTCTTGAAATTTTGATATCCATTGCATACGCTCTTATTACATAATCAAAGACTATAAAGTCTTGAACACCGTTATTTAAACTTCAGGCAGCTTTCAACTCCATTTTTCAGGCTAATTTTATTAAATTTTCGGATAAATCCGTATGCCGGCAACAAATGTGGACCAATCAACTTTTACAAGAATCCAGTGGTAGTAGTAATCCCCAAAAAAAATCAAAGGGGCTTAAGTCTGTTGACCGCTCTGGCCACTCTACTGAAATCCAAATTACTAAATTTTTTTTCCTTATTTTTAAAACTACTATTCCTGAACAAAAATTAAAATATGAAATTATTTAACTATATCTAGTTAAAATTACAAAAAAAATTACAAAAATCAGTCTAGTTACTATTACTACACTGTTATTTAGTAACAGAATACTATTCTATTCATTAGAATACTATAAAATATACGTTACCTACCTCTTTCAGATTACTCCTTCCAAAATTGATTGAAATATTTTAACATTTATCTAGGCGACAAGATCGGAAAGTAATTCTTTACTGAGCGAGCTGGCAATTTCCAGGGCGAGCGCTACTAGCAAGCCCTGAAAGCCAGTGAACCAATAAAGACACTATCCGAGCGTATTGCGTGTAATTTTTTTTTTGCAACTGTTCTTGCTAGTCTCAAAAATGTTTTTAATTGAAATCTTTTGCAAATTAAATTCATAAAATTCAACTTACAAATGTCAGACGCTTATCAGATCACTATTGTTCAGGGTGTTAAATTAGGTTCAACTTATTTTAAACTTATTTGTAACATATAAAACGTCGGCTTCTATGATCCCTTTACTGCCGTCAAAGAAGCCGACTTTTATGTTGCAAATAAGTTTGAAATAAACTGTACCTACTCTACTGTTGTCAACCGAAAGGGACATAAGGATTGGGAATGACTCTTACCTATCCTCTATGTCACTTTATCTGGTTCGACCAGAAAATATGTATTTTCCATTCAAAAAATTGACCAAAAACAGTAAAATTTCTAGACTATTACGGAAAAAATATATTTGCTCTTATGACATGGTGACAGATTTCACGTTTAATAGATACAGGGTGTCCCAACCAAAAGTGGCACCCTGAATAACTTGGAGATAAAATTTTTATTGAAAAATTGGTAAAACACGTCGACCTTGTTTATAAGGGGACATATTTCAATGTAAAACTTGTATACTTATCATCATCCCTCTACCCTACATGGCCACCCCCTCAAAAAAATTCAAATGGCAAGGGGGTCGAGTGATAAATCTTTTGAAAGGTCTTTCAATTCTCTGCATAACTGTGTATTTTGTTTAACTTTTATCGATTCGTTCTTAAGGAAAATAATTTTATTTTTGATGATTACACACAATCGAAATCGTTTAAAAAATCTAAAATACACGGCACTGGGAATTAGAATTTATAAAAAAACTACATTTTTTAGTGCTCTCAAATCAACACGAGTTTCTTCGACAAAAAACACTTTCCTTGTCCGTTTAGTTTTAGAATAATAAAAGACTCATAAGTATTTGATAGTCCTTGAACATTAATTTGTTCACAACCAATTTTAAATCGAGATACATTTCACCAGAGTGAGTTCTCAAAATTGTCAGCATTTATTTTAAAAACGATAATTGTGCTAGAGCTACGGAGCGCATATTCAATAGAAATCACCCAGATAGAAGGGTTGGCTCTCAGTATGTTTTACAATTATTGACAAAATTTATGGAAATTGGTTCTGTAGGAAACAAAAAACATGAACCTCAGCGACCGATTAGGAATGAAGCAGTCGAAATGGCAGTTCTGGGTCATTTGCAGATGGATAATACTCAATCGATCAGGAAAGTAGCTGAGGCTTCCGGTGAATCACGAAGCAGTGTTCATCGAATTGTAAAGGCCCACAAATTTCATCCATATAAATTTTAATTGGTACACGAATTAAACGAAGATGATCCCGATCGTCGGCTTGAATTCTGTGAGATTTTTAGTGAACAATTAAACGGTAATGCCAATCTACTGTACAATACGTGTTTTTCTGATGAATCAACATTTCAGTTAAATGAGGAGGTAAACAGGCAAAAATGTAGGTATTGGAGTGAAACCAATCTACATTTGTTCATGGAAACTCATACCCAAAGGCCTCAGAAGTTAAATGTTTGGGCTGGCATCTTAGGGGATCACATTGTCAGGCCGTTTTTTATTCCTGACACTTTAAATGACGAAAGGTACCTCGATCTGTTAGAAAATAACATCGACCCAATGATTACCCAAATCCTTGAAGAAGACGATAATCTTTTAGAGGGCAAACTGTTTTTTCAACAGGATGGGGCACCCCCACATTTCGCTATAGCAGTCCGTCAATTTTTGGATAATCGGTTTCCTGAGCGATGGATTGGAAGAAGAGGTCCTGTGGAGTGGTATCGAAGGTATTTGCAACAAAACCCGCATCTCTGGAAGAGTTACGTGAAAGAATTGTTCGAGAATGCCGTTTATTGACTCCAGATGTGTTCAGAAATGTTCGTACAGAATTTCAAGACAGATTATACTACTGTATGGAAGTCGGTGGGGGTCATTTTGAACAATACATACGATAATTTAAACTGCTTCTTTTATTTTTATTTCCCGAACCTAAAATAATGAAACAATTATTTCTCAGGAACGAATCGATAAAAGTTTAAAAAAATACACAGTAATGTAGAGAATTGAAAGACCTTTCAAAAGATGTATCACTCGACCCCCCTCGCCATTTAAATTTTTTGAGGGGGTGGCCCTGTAGGGTAGAGACATGATGATAGGTATACAAGTATTACATTAAAATATGTCCCCCTTGGAAACAAGGTCGACTTGTTTCATCAATTTTTCAAAAAAATTTTTATCTCCAAAGTTATTCAGGGTGCCTACTTTTGGTTGGAACACTCTGTATATAATACTTTTGGGCCTTTCATTATTTTCATAATTAACTAATAGCTGATAATTTGCTACGGCACACAAACAAAACTTCTTAGTTCGGTGCCATTTTGTGTATGATAAATCACATGCGATGAAATCTCGCAGTTTAGTTTGAAACATTTTGCAATAATTTAACGATGACTTGTTTCTAATGTAAACCTTGCTTAGGACTGAAAAAGTAAGTGATGGTGTTTGCAAAAAATTTCTCGGAATCACCTGAAAACTACCTTTGTCTTCATTCTTCTAAACTTTTCAAAACAAGACAGAAATATTTACAGGATACGTAAATATCCAGCATCTGTACCAAAAACACTTTTTACGCCTTCAGTTTTTACAGATGAATCGTAATTTGGCTTACAACCGGAGATAAAACACTGTGTCGGTATGTTTATTTACCTACTTTAGGTTATATGCGTACGGATGAAATAAAATATAAAAACTAGTGATTGTATTTCAAATTATCTGTACACAACAATATCTACATTTAATGCATCTTAATTTACAAGAGTCTAGAGCAATTATTACTTTTTAAAAACACTGATTTGAGGTAAATAAAGAGACGCTTTGATACATAAACACGTACACAAACTGCCATTACTCGGAACAATAGGTCTTCATGCGACGTTGCACGGTTTCTTATTTCGTAGCTGGAACGTAAAGAAGGCTGTGACTAGACCTAGGCCACATTCGTACTAAATAAAACAGTTTTCTCTTATTCTATGTTGACTACATTGAGAACAACTGAAAACGATCGGTTGTATATTTTAAATAATTTATTAGTGTTGTTGTTGTTTAAAAAAAACGAGAATTTATTGAAACGTAGTTTGGCTTTCGTTCCTTAATGGATTATATGTAATGCAAAATAACTTAAATATAATTCGTTAACATTTCGTTAACACTCATTAGCAGAACTCGGTGGATGATGGCTTCATTAGATATTGTGTGTTTCCAACACGAGTTGTGTGTAAAGAAAATATTACATACATATGTATGTAGATATTTTCTCTTTCTTTTAAATGGTGGGACTAGAAGAATTTAGTGAAGTATCTATCTTTAACCTTTATAAAGCCACGTTTACTCAACAACATTTATGACTTTATGAATAAACTAACACAATGTTAATGTTACAACAATGCACAACTGTTCAATTTTAAAGAATCTATGAAGTGCCCGTCGTCAGTTTCTTTACTGTACAATAAATTTCTAACTTTATTTTTGAACTAATAAGTAAAACCAAACACAAGTTAGGTTTCTTTTTTCAGAGATTTTGAATATAGAAACAGAAATATTAAGAAAAGTATTTACTGATAACTAGGAATCTATACAACTCTTCTGTGTTTATAAGAGTGGAATACACCTTGGTTTTCAAAGCGCCTCATAATTATTATTTACACGGAGCTGTGTCTAGAGAACGTGATGGCCAGCTTACCGAAGCATCATGTCCTCTAAGTGCAATTATTTCTCCATATTTTGGATTCCATGCTGGTAAAAATCATAACTTGCGTTTTTGATTTTTTTCCTAGCTCTTCCTGGAAAGCACCGAAATCGAGTGAGTGAACTAAAATTATCCCGTACACAATTTTCCGAAGATAATAAAACACCACCACACCACAAAAATTAGACAATTAGACACCTTTAATCATTCAAGTACAGGGTGTTTTAAACTGCTTGATTTTGACTGTCTATTACTTCTAGACTAAATCGGGAAAAACAGATCGAGGTGTTTAAAATTCGATTTCCGTAAAATGTCGACATGTGAAAACCGCATTTCGATATCCCTAACCGTTTCTGAGATATCTGCGAAAATTTGACAGATTTCGAAAAAGTGTTATAGCTTTTTTATCTGTGAATATTTTTTCAAGCAAAGTTTTCCCCGTTGTATCATATGGACTAAGGAAGTAAGAGTGACCAACGATGATATTTTCAATCGACATCATTATTCCGACCATAACGAACTTATTTTTTTACCAAGAAATATGAAAGGACGATTTGGATTTAATGGCTCGGAATAGTGTGCTAACGATTACTGGGACCATTTATCTCGCTGAAAATCTCAACGCTCAAGTGTACATTCATATTTTAGGAGAATTTGTGGAACCATATCTTGATGACTTACCCCTTCATGATTTATTAATAAAATTCTATTAACAAAAGGGCGCATCAGCTCATAACGCCATGGTAGCCATCATTAAACTCCATCAGTTGTTTGAGAACAAATATATGGGAACTCGGGACCCTGTACTATGGTCTGTAAGCGCCCCTGACCTTAGTCCATCAAATTTTCTATATGATGCTTTGTTAAACACTTAATATTTAAAACGATTTCAAAAACACGAGATCACCTAGAGCAGAGTGAGGGATGCCACACATCAAAAAACACCCTTACAACTCTTAAATATGTTTTGAAACATGTATTCTATGTTGAAAAGTGTCTATAGAAACTTTTCACTGCTTGAAAGAATATTCACAAATAGTTATGACAAAATCTGCCAAATGTCAATTTTCGTCGATATCTCGAAAATGGTTAAAAATATCGAAATACGGGTTTCTCTTAATGATGTTTCATGAAAATCGAGCTATAGACACCTTGGTCGGCTTTTCTCTATCTGGTCTAGATGTAACATAAACAGCCAAAATCAAGCAATTTGGGACACCCTATATATATAATATGGTGGAGAATTACAACATGTACTAAGTTTGGAAATACTAAACACACAAACAAGGACACAAAAAATAAAAAAGGAAGCAGAAAAAGTTAAGAAAATGAAAACATTTATGAGACAATTTATTTATTGAAAATATGGGATTTATAAAAAAATACAATAGTAAATACAAAAATTTTCAAAGCTGGATATATTCAACTACACAGGAATTTTGCTTGTATTTGGAATGTGTGATATGTATTTAGTACACCTATACCTTACTTAATAATATATAACAATAAAAAAAATTAAAATTCCTGCGTGTAATATATTAGCAAATAAGGAAGAACTACTGTACATTTTTTTGAAAATATTACAATCTGATTTTAAATTAAACTGTTACTTGAGCTTGAGACAAAAATGATTGTAAAATACTAGGCGACGGCCAAATAAAATCGTGTTAACAGCAAAATCACAACACTCAGTTTGAGCAAACAACGTTGAGAGATTTAGGCAATTTTCCAGGGTTCAGTAAAACATTGTCACGTATAATTATTTGATTTAGAGTTACTCTTTACTTCATCGAATTTCTCATCAATAAATGTTACGTTCCTATCGGTAAACATTTAAAAGATTTTAGGTTTAATATTCAGATCATTTTCAATGTAGGCCATTGCTGGAAGTAAAAATAATTAGGAAGGAAGACTTAGTATTGGAAAGAATAATAGAAAGGAAACATACCTTTCTAGAGATTTATCCAATGAATGAAAATGAATAGGAAGAACAAGAGATACTTTTTGTTGGCAAATGTTGCCAGCAGTTTCAACTTTATGGAACTGATATCAAAGTGGAAATTTTGTTTACACTGTAACAGCATAAACTAAAAATATTTTGCTTTGAAGATGCTTCTATTGATGCAGAGGCTTATTTTGTTACTAGCCTCAAAGAAAAGAGAACCCCCAAAACACAAATGTTGGACGTGAGCAAGTATACAAGAAAGAAATAATCAACACTAAAGTCTTTTCACCGAGTCTTGAGACCGCATCAAAACAAACAAATGTACGTTTTATCATCGCATGACCGTGACGTAACGCCTTTCTCATTGGTTGTATTTCATATTTGGTTGGAGATGGTATCGCTGTGTTTAGTTGTTTGCAAAATGCGTAAGAGAATATTTGGATTTGTTCTCCAACTTAATTGAATTGTTTAATTTCTGCTATTAGGTACTGTTAAGGACGCGATTAATTACGTATTGTTATAATTGTATTGTTGTTATTGTGTATTGTGATTTATATTTATTTTTAACAATATATACTTCTACAGAAACTGAACTAAATTCAAACTATAAAGAAAATTTTGAAAGCTGTCAACGATGATCCAGAGTAGCCTTCATTCAAATAAACCACGTTTTATAAACTGATGCAGTGTCTAAATTTTAAATATGTTAAACGGGGTTAAGATAGCGTGTTGATAGATAGGGACGAAAAATTGTCTGGAGAAGAGACTATTTCAGAACTATAAAGAAAAGTAGAAATGAAAATAAAAAAAATTATTACCTTGACGAAACATGGTTAAATGCAGGACATACAACTTCATGTGTGTGGAAGGATCAAACTCTTCTCGTCAGGCTCTCCTATCAGGGTTGTCACCAGGTTTAAAAAATCCTTCAGGCAAGTGTAAACGTTCATACTCATATTGGAAGTGACACAGGATTTGTTGATGGCGGCCTATGGATTTTTGGATAAAAAAAAACTAGCGACTATCTTGTAATTGTACTTAAAAACAC
Source organism: Rhamnusium bicolor (assembly GCA_029963845.1). Lineage (NCBI taxonomy): Eukaryota > Metazoa > Arthropoda > Insecta > Coleoptera > Cerambycidae > Rhamnusium > Rhamnusium bicolor. Next base: position 1,417,889 of record JANEYF010000128.1, read on the forward strand.
TTCCTACCGCTCTCGAAAAGTGGAAAAAACACCAACAACATTGTGGAGAAAGGGCCAAATTAAGCAATGGCTTTCATCACAAAATATTACCTTTGACGAAGATATGCTGAAAGCGGAATTAATGGAACTTTTTAATTTTTTTCACATCTTGAAGAATAAAGATAGTTTATTAGGAAGATATTTATAAATTGACCTACAAAAAAACCCGTTTAACACCAATCAACTCATTTTTGACATACCTTAGTTTTACAACAAGCAGGACTAAATCCTCAAGAACCATTCCAAAATTTGACAATTTGTTGTCCATTACACCTTTTGTTATACATCTATCCTGGGACACAGTGTACGTGTAAAGCTGACAGACTTTTACGAACCACGTATTCCAATATGATTCATGTAACTTGTCTGGCCCATGCCTAGCAATATATACCAATGCCTTAACACAGTACAGGAGATTTCATGAAATGTTAAGACACTCGAGGTATGTTATTTTAATTTATTGTTATTGTCTCTTATCTCGTACGCCGGCTCTGGGCACACGGAAATTGTCCCGTGTCTGATAATAAAATGTTATATGAGCTCAAACGCATTAAATTTAACACTATCGAATTCTGTCAGTGGATACATGGAAAAGGGCCACAATCAAATTATGGCTATTTTCTATTAACGTGTGTGACTATGGAGGACTTTATACAGTTCAAATTTGACTTGAAAATCCGTCCGAAAATTTTTAAATTTTTAAATGCGTTATATTGTTTATTTTTGCACTGTCAAAAGATTGCACCTGTTATGTTTTTTTTTAAACACTTGTCCACTTTTGCTATAGGTTAAAAAATTCTCATTTAATGAATTTCATCCTACTATTTTTCAAGGAGAAGCGAACTAACCACTACTGCATTTTTAACATGCTGTGGAATATTTCTTATTAGGTACACAAATATTTTGTTAGAATGAGAATCTTTATTGATTGAAATATTGCCGCCGCTTTCGGTATTCTTTATTAATAGTGGATGAAAGAGCGACTATTAACGAATGCTACGATCGATTTTTATTAAGCTCACTGGCATTCTGTTACTTCATGCATTTATTTTATAATCTACATATTAGCCACTCTTATGGGACTTCTGGCAGCGCTATTTGAGGTTCAAGTTTCTTTGTATAGATGGCTCCGTAGTCTTCATCTGGTATTTATTTTATACAACGCGCGTTTGTATGCACTTCCGAAATGCAATTTACCCTTGACTTTTAAAATTTGGTATTTACACACACACAAAATAATTCGTTTCATTTCTAGGTTGTCCTATATTAAAAGTGTGGGAATCTTTTAATATTCAAAATTATCAACATAATATTTTTAACATATTTCACGATTTTTATAATACGCATGTAGGGAATATAGTTTTCTATAATACGGTTTTTTTTGTTGTTAGGATAGAGAGTATTTTAGAACAATTTTGCTCTTCTCTGATGTAAGAAGGTTGAAAAACAATTATTATTATATATTACCTAAAAGTTTTTAAAAGCCGATGAATATTAAATAAGTATAACCTTCATTTTTAAAGATAAAAAATAAAATTCCGCTACAATAGAAGCTTCAGTTTCTTGTAGTTTTCAAAAAACTGTGAAGTAGTTTCCACTAAAACATCGAATACTATTATAGACGCGCGTTTCGTCAACCACGTTGGCATCATCTGGAGATGATTGAAAAGCATGCATTGGCTTTAACTGGGGATGATTAAAAACTTAAGTTTTATTCATCTTCAGATGATGCCAACGTGGTTGACGAAATACACGCGTCGAGTATATTTGTTTTGGTCTCTGTAAAAAGTACTTTAGTGTTAGTGCCGCATTAAAGGTTCCATCGCACTTCAGGACAGTTTTCAGTGTGTTTTTAGCATCACAAAAATATTAAACTCTATCCGCGTAATAATTGAATGATGCTTGATGATTGATGAAGTACTGCTAAGACCGGTTTACACAGCCACATGCGCCACAGTTTAAATTTGAATCGGTCGATCACGATTCAATTCGACTGGGCGTGTTTTTATATTCGACAGTAATTCTGGTCTCTGTTATTTGTAATTTCATTATTCTAACATAATCCTATCTACGAAACCCCAAGAAAAATATATAAATTTTAAAAATTATTATATTATTCATTGTGAAAAAACAGCTGTTAGAAATATGTACAAGTCTGTGGTCAGAAATTAGAATAACTACTTTATTTTTATTATAAATAATATAAACAACAAAAAAAGATACAACGTGCACGCATGGTTGTATCTTTTGCAGATACGCTCTAGGGTGGTTGCATTTCTACGTGCAGGAATATCTGCTGTGCGGTAAACAATAGTACGCGAAGTGTAGCTGCAGTAATGCAACTACACCGCGTATATATGTTAATGCATGTATGACTCAATTATCTTACCTTGTGGTTATTTTGGCGAGTTCGGTACCATCCAAAGTTAATACGAAGAGGACTGAAAGTATTGGTAAATGTAACACTAGTACATATATGTATTTTTAACTAGCAATCACAAGAGTTAATATACATATATTAATAATATTTGTTGTAAATGTTTCGGAATTTAATCCATTTATATTGTGAGAAGGAACGAAATTTTACAGATTCCACATTTGTCTTGTGTAGAAAAGTCTAATTCTTTGCCATTTAAAATGTCATCTCAGGTGTGACATCTGCCACCTCGCAGACCAATGCCCCGGGAAAATCAAAAACAAAAAAAAGGTTTGGTAAAAATCCTTTAAAAGATCAAATAGATGTTAAATTTTAGTACAATTTTTTTCTGTGTTTCGTTTAGTTTTGATAGTTATGCCTTAACTTAAAGTAGCACTTGTGTCCCATGCTCCTCTACTAAGATATGATGTATTAATGTGAATGATGTAAGTCGCATTTCCTTTATAACATGTCATCGCAAACAAGCTGTCCATTTAGCATAATTACTTCAACTGCCAAGAACCTTATTTCACTTCCAAAAACAAAATTAATACTAATCCTAGACCCGACTAGTTGACCATAGGCCGCAGAGAGCTGGCTCAATGTGAACTTGCCTTGCGTTTGGCCCAGTAAGAAGCTGGGAAATACCTATCTAAAATCAATAGGTGCTCTCCTTTTATATGTGAAGTAAGTATGGATCAAATTGAGATAAGGTAAGCCACTCCCTGATCCTCACTTAAAGTTAAGTGTTGTAATGGAACGACAAATCAAGTTAAATTAGTGGTTAGACAAAATTGTTGCTATCATATCATTATTTGTCATTGAGCATCAAGGTCCGTAAAGGAGTATAATGGTATATGAGCATATCCTACAACTGTCAATTAAAGCGTCCACTATTCAGTTAAATTAGCTCCTCATCCCAAGTGAGTCAAAGCAGTTTTCATGAGTATGCTCGAATGGACACTTAGCAGGGGAAAGGGGGGGAAGATAAATTATAAGTCTTCCTCGTTTCCTTCTTTTCAAAAGGAACGGTACATAATTATTGCGAGAGGAACCGAGGTGAGATGAGAAGAAAGCGCCTATTATCAATAATTCATTCTTAAAAGTGATAGATCAGTAAAACTAGATGTTTTTTTTTTATTGTAATAATTACTTATTTTTATATAAAGTCCAAGAGCTACGTGTTGGTTTAAAATATTATTTCCATATTATGAGGATGGCAAACTACACCAGTTCTGGATTCCATCCAATTCAAGCTCTCTTGAATCCTTAGAAGAATAAGAGAGATGGCAATATATGTAATTAATAAATTAGACAGAGACAAAATTATTAGAGAGCTGTCAGTAATGTCTGTTACCATCTACGAGTTGACAATAACTAGAATTATACTCTAACATTTGTCATTAGCGCCTCTAGTGGTTGAAGACAACTCTCAGTATCGCCATCTATTGGTTGGAGACAAATTTGGCGCTACCAATTTGTATATGGGAGTGGATAATATGTATATTATAAAATAAATGTTTCACGCAAAGATTATTTGCTTCACGGTAGAAACGAATTAACAATAGGGAATTACGATTATTGGAGTAGTATATACGGGTATGTGCTGATATATCAGGCATTTTAGTTAGATATGTGAGATAGAAAATGAGTACCTATATACAGGCTGTTAATTAATTATGTACCGAAACCTCAGGTTAAGAAGAACATCCTAAAACAAGCACAAGAAAAATTTCGTTAGCACTGATTATTCTTCATATACTTGTTTGGAAAATTCTCATTGATAATCTGTTATACACCTATCACATTCAAAGAGTGCAAGCACTACTCCTTCATAACGTTCCATTGCGTATGAACTTCTGCCAGTGGTTTCTTCAAAAATTTACTGAAAATCTCTTATCTGATTATCAAATATTATTTATCGATGATCCTAATTGTTCTCAAAACGCTATTAGAAATTTACACAATAATCACTTATGAGCAGACGAAAACCCGCATGCAATTATTTAGTCACATTTTCAGGAGTAATTTTCAGTGAATGCGTGGGCTGGAATTGTTGGGGATAGGGCCCTTTTTTCTTCCAAGGTGTTTTAATGGACTATCCTACACTCGTTTTCTTGAAAAAAGGTCTTCCGATCTTGCTTGAAAATGTCCCTATTTTAAGAAATCAGATGTGTTCATGTACGATGGTGCACCTGTATATTTTAGTGTTCTGGTGCGTGAATTTTTGGATCAAACTTATAACAATCATTGAATAGGTCGAGGAGTAATTCAGTTATGGCCTCCTAGTTCCCCTGACCTGAACAACTTCGATTATTTTCTGTGGGGACACGTTAAAACTCTAATTTACGATACACCCATTTAAAATAAACAAGAATTGAAAAATCGCATAATAGTTTCATTCCAAACGATAAGAAATACTACAGGAATTTTTCAAAAGGTACGTAAATCGATGAGTAGAAGAGTTGATGCGTTCATACTAATGGAAGAAGGACATTTTCAACAGTTGCTATGATTTCTTAGACTATCTTTTATGCTTAGTTCTTAGTTTTAATAGTTTTGTCCTTACTTTATGTAATTTGACCGAAATTTGAGTTTTATTATTTATTTGAAATCCTTTCTTAAAAATGTTTAAACGGAATTCAAGAAAAAATTAAATTTGATTTTCAGAAGTTTTTCCTTTAAATATCATAAAAATAAATGTCAATCTTCTTAACAGCACTTAGTGCTCCGACTTTTCTGCTATTTTGCCGAATAACTCCTAAACGGTACAAAATACGAAAAAATGCAAGATACCAAAAAAGTTTAAGAAAGACATAAGGAAGTTAACTAAGCAAATAAACAGTGTCGTCGTATAAAGAACTTCGGAGGGTTTTAAAAGGTTCATGACCCCTAAAAAAGTATCATTCTGTAAAAATCAGTAAATGTATCTTATAGAGACTGTAACAAGTAGTATGTACATCAAATTTAAAAATGTATAAAATACATGGAAAATACCAAAAATAATTGAAAATTCAACACCTTGTATCTGAGTAACAAAGCAATTTAGGACATATGTTAATAGGAACTTATTGTCTTAAAATGTTACACGAAATAACCTACTGAAGTTTTGGCATATAATTAATTAACATCCTGTATACTGCTCCAGTTATCATAATTACCTAATATTCTCAACACTGACTGAAGCTCGATTTCTAGATATGAAGGTACGGTGTTCCTTAGTCAATATTTTAAGCTGATCGTATTCCACATTGTTTTTCCAAGCCAATATGACTTCCCTAATCTAGGGGGATTGTCCTTTGATACTGAAGCTCAATTTTACTGCAATATACAAACAGGAATTTGTATATTACTAGGCTTTGAGCTGCGAGGACGCCCGTTTTGTGACATGAGAATATAATATAGACACCGCTAATTTCAGTTGCTCTATAGAATTGAATTTCCTAAACAATATCAGATTTTTGTTTTTCTACTATAGCATAGGACTAAAAGGGATTATGGGACAGCCTGCGCTGTGAATGAGGTGCTAGATATTATTCTTTTGAAGAGCAATCTCTTGACAGTTTTTTCTTTTTCTTAAAAAGTGTGTGGGTCAACTCAGTCCACTCAACATTATGTCAATATCAATAATTTGGTCAATAGTTTAGTAAAAATCCTGCCGATATCGATGTCGATACGCCTTAAGATGCCTAATATGTTTAAATTGTGCGTCAACTTTATTTGGCCGACGCCAACTAAGATCAGATATAATAATACTGGTCCTTTGGTTGAAAATCACAAACTATTGAGTCCACAATTCGTTAATACAGTGCATTAAGGGAATAATTATATATCTTTTATATAAAAGTATAAAAAATGCGATAAGTTCAATTAAAATACTTTGGCTTGTCTACCGAACCCTCTTGAAATGTTAAGAGAATATATCCTCTTGCCTAGAAAAAAGAGAAAAAAAGTTACAACAAAAAAAAGTTAAACTAAAAGTGGTAGAGCTAGAGGAGAGGCATGCGTGAGCTGAAATAAAACGGAAGTGAAAAATAGCAAACAAAACAAAATCAGAGTATTTGGAACCTGGAGATTTACAGTTTTATGATTATTGGTGTTTTTTATCGATTTAGTTCTTCGTTTAATTTTGAGCATCGAAATGATCATTTTCAAAGTTAAAATTGTCCCACTCAATCCATTTTCGGTTTGGTTAAGTTTTTCTTCATTTAAAAAACTGGAATAAATGTAGTAACGTGGATTTTCCTAAATTTTAGTTCGATAAACTTTAATTTTATAAGATGGGGCAAAGGTAACAACTTTCTAAGTATCGCCTTTATTAAAAAACTACCTAAATACAAGGTATTCACTATAAAAGAGCGAATATTCACATGACCTTGAATATGTTCTTCACTTTTCTCCTTTAAATTGAACCATTGAAAATAACTTGAAACATTTTCAGAGGTAAAATGACATTAGCCAGTTCTGACTTAGTAACAACCTCTCAACATTTCACAATATCTCCGTGGATTCATTACATTAGTTCTGTCAGCTGCAGTTTCATGTTGAATTAGTTTTCTTTCTGTTTGAATATGTAAAAAGATGCTGATCAGTTATATTCAAAAACGATATTCGACCAGAGCTGGCTGCTCCATAGAGGCTCAGGGGCTTGAGCCTTCCAAGTTACTATTGGGAAAATGTAATAGTAATGAAATGCATGATATATTTTTTTTCAGTTTTTTTTTTAACATATGTATTACCCGTTTGCGACGGCTATGTGTACAATAAAGTCGCGTAATCTACTGACCGTCAACTTGTAACTTACAACTAGAGTTGGCAAATCGGTCCGCAAGTCACAGGCGGTGCCAGGTAGAGCAATACCCAAATACGTAAGCGAGACCTGTTTACTATTTTATCAAAGACATTTATTTGATTTTAGTCTGTTGCTATGCTTCTTGATGTGTACAACGTAATTTATTCCTCTCCGATGGACTGTTGATAATTTTATTTGTTGTATTTTATTCCTGATACTAGTTTAATAATAAAGTATGTCAGACCTGCCCAAGGGTAAAACACGACCATACGCTGACAAAGTGAATAAATTTATCAGTGAATTCTCGGATTTAATCTACAATGGAGTTATAATAATTTGTAAGTTGTGTGAGACCGATCTGATGTGCTGGGACAAACGTGATTGTGAACGTCACGTAAATTCTGTGCAACATAAAACTAAAAAAAATGGCGTACCTTCTACAACACAGTTTATGTTCGATTTACTCATAATGCTGATTGCCTCTGATGCTATGTACTAACTGTAAGCGAAGACATTGTAAATAAGATCAAACGTGTACTAAAAAATACACGGCTGTGGTTATGTGTTGACGAGACATCAGATTGTAAAAAAAATTCTATTTTAAATGTATATATAGTACGTGTACTGAACCCTCTTAAACCGACATTTCCACTGTTACTAGCTAGCAAATCACGAACTGAGTGGACTGGCCAAAAATTACGAGGGTTATGCTGGAGACGTTAGAAAAATTTGACCTCTCAACAAGTCAAGTGTTGATGTTTGTGACCGATGGTGCCGCGACAATGCGTTTGGTAGTCCGTTCTCTTCAAGAACACGGTTGTAGGTTGGTACATGTTACGTGTAAAGTGCTTTACACCTTGTGGCAGAAACTATTCGACAAGGTTTTCCAGAGTTAGATGCATTAATAGCAAGTACAAAAAAAGTATTTCTTAAATCTCCTAACCGTCTACGCGCATTTAATAGCAAGTGTCGCGGTATTACCGAACCACCAGAGCCGATTCTTATACGTTAGTGAACATGGTTGGAGGCAGCTTTTTATTATGCTTAATATTTACAACAAATAAAAGCTGTGATACTACAATTCAATTTAGACGAGACTGCAGCTATTAAGGAAAGCCAGAATGAAGAACGCCTTAATGCCCTAGCAATGATGTCAGTGAATAAGAACTTTATCCATAACATAAGCAATTTTGACGAAAAAGTCTTAGAACATTTTATTTCCCAGAAAGGCAGAAAAATTGATTTTGTGTGTAAGCAATAACATTTTTTAAGTGATTATTATATTGTGAACTTTTTTTTGTACATATGTACATACAACTTTTTCTTTTGTTATCAAAAATCGTAGTTCTACTTAGATGAAATTACCGAGGGAATGAGTCTTTATTATGTTCATATTTTTTAAGAAACTAGATCCCCCCCAAATAAAATTATCACTAGCCGCCACTGTGTTAGATACATAATAGCCGACACGTTTTCTGGCAGAGGTATTGTTGCTAAATGGATTTCTGTTCAGAAGACTTCTAGTTGATACTTAAGAAATATTATATTAGATATAGAATATGTTATTCTTAATGGTTAATAGAAAAAATTGGGTTTCTCTTTGGAAAAAACTACCTAAGCAGTTGAGTCATTCCATATGAAATCGGCTAATCGATAAAGCCAGCTTACTTTAAATTTTGCTCAAACTTTGTGAAAATCTTCTTTAGGGTTCCAAAAAAGGAAATCCACCGTCATTTGATTTTCACATGCGTCAATTCCCGCCTGCCCGAATTAAAGCGTTTAAAAAACGTCATTTTTATGCTTTAATATTTTTAGCTGTAAAAATTTTTCTATTAAAGATATCTACACGTTTAAGATGGCATTTCAAATCTAAACGATAGTCGTTTTTGTGTAAAGAATATAAATTTACACAATCAATACCCCTGAAATATAACATGGTGCTGAAAATACGCGTATTTTACTGATTTTTCGTGATTATTAACTGACTCCTGTTTCTCGACTGTTGAATGCAAACAGATAATATTTCTCAGAGATCAAATGTACATATCGTGGAAGAAATAAAACCTACAATTGACTCGTTCGGCCTACTCTTTATAAAAAAATCTCTGCTTGAAATTTTGAAATTTAAAAAAATCGCATTATTTAAGCTATAATATGAATGTGTTGGCTACGAGATAAAAATATGAAACTTACAGGATATTTAGTTCTTATTTTGAACTTCAAAAGCCGATAATGCTCATTTTGTTATTTTCATCCTTTGTGCGAGTAGAGTTGGTTTAAAAGAAGCAAAAATACCAGTGATTTGTTTATTTTTAAAATAAACTTAAACTATGTACTTTTTGAAAAGTAACGCTGTTAATAAATATTACTACTAGCAGCAAAGCGCCCATACCCTACGATTTTTGTAACAATGACAATAGCGTTAGAACAGGAGCGTTATTTTAATTCGACATCGTCAGATGATCTATTAATTATAACGGTCCATTTTTAGAAATAATTTGGATCACATTCATTGTAGATTAAATAAAATGGTTTAAGTATACCTTAAAATTCCAGACTTGATTAAAAGAATTTTGTTAAATATTGTCATATTGCTCCTGTAGATGGACTCTGGCTTCCACTCGTCATATACTCAAGGCACAGGTCCACACTGCTCTGTACATCTGTTGCTCAGCATTGTCTACCGTTTTCGCGCGCTAAAGCAATCCAAAAACATCGTCCCCCCCTGCGCAATTAACGGATCTCTTTTAAATACACCAGGGATTCAGTAGCGCCACGCGTTACTTTTCAAAACGTACATAGTTTAAGTTTATTTTAAAAATAAACAAATGACTGATATTTTTGCTTCTTTTAAACCACCTGTACACGCACAAAGCATGAAATAACAAAACGAGCATTACAGGGTTTTGAAGTTCAAAGTAAGAACTAAATATCCTGTAAGTTTCATATTTTTATCTCGTAGCCAACACATTCATATTATAGCCTAAATAATGCGATTTTTTTTAAATTTCAAAATTTCAAGCCGAGATTTTTTTTATAAATAGTAGGTCGAACGAGTCAATTGTAGGTTTTATTTCTTCTACGATATGTGCAGTTGATTTCTGAGAAATATTAGCTGTTTGCATTCAACAGTCGAGACACTGGAGTCAGTTAAAATTCACGAAAAATCAATATAATACACGTATTTTCAGCACCGTGTCATTTTTCGAGGGTATTGATTGTGTGAATTTATATTCTTTGCACAAAAACTACTACCTTTTAGCTTTGAAATGCCATCTTGAACGTTGATATTTTAAAAGAAAAATTTTTACAGCTAAATATATTAAAGCATAAAAATGACGTTTATTAAATGCTTTAAATCGGGCAGGCGGGAACTGACATATGCGAAAATTAAATGACGGTGGATTTGCTTCTTTGGAACCCTAAAGAAGATTCTCACAAAGTTTAAGCAAAATCTAAAATAGTGGAGCAACAAATTTTTTTTAGACGATTTCGTATGGAATAGCTCAGTTATAAGTGAAGAATAAAACTTTCAAGGTCATGTGGAGAGTTATTGTAATATTGAAGATCTTTTATTTAGGTACTTTTACAACAATATTGACATTATGGAGGATTTTTCCCTCACTTGGTATGTTCAGCAGGTTTTACAATTTGTAGACATTTTCCAACAATTATAAAAATTTTTGTAATATATTGGTTGTAATGAGATTATCTATGGTAAAATCTTTTAGTAGGTCACAGAGGTGTTTTTAAAAATGTTCGAAATTTTATTTTTATTATTTGTCTTACACTGATATATTTTAGCATTAAAAATAATCATTAACTGTCCACAATATTTTGCCGCGTATTTATAAAAAAAAGCGCACCGGGTGGGCGAAAAAAAAAAGGTACTTTATTTTCTATCTGCCAAATTTTTGTTTCTCCGCCGATTTTAACGAACATGATGTCACTAGTTGTCTAATTAAATAGGCTACAAAGATCAAATGTCAATATGGTCAAAATATTAAAATTCAAGATGGCGGGCGCTACTGAAAATAGGTCATCTTTGAGCCCGTTCTCTTAAATTCAAAGTTGTCAAAACGACAGAACTATTGACATATTTCGAAAGAATAAACTACTCTCTACATCTCAAGACTATGGTGAGTTAAATCGGTTCATTGATTTTGGAGATATAGCAAATTCAAAAAAGGCCGATTTTGCTCTTCAACGAACACAATCTCTTCCTTGACCTCTAGCATGTGTGTACCAAATTTGAAAGATTTATATCAAAAACTGTAGCTGCTATCGCGAACCACACAGACAGACACGCAGACAGAAAATTTTTTCCGTCTGAAATTTTGTGTATCGTCATAATTCGTTGAGATTCGTCCAGAAATGCAGTAAACATTTTCAAAATTTTTTCACGAATACACAACTTCCCCACTTTGAGGGGTGAGGAAGTAAAAATGTATAATAGAAAATTATATTTATTAGCAATTGTTGTAAATCCAAAATCGATTTTGTAAATTAGGTAAAAATTGATATTTGCGGCCGTTATAGACTTGAATGTATTGATAAGTTCTCTAATAATAGATTGTACAACATTGTGCTGGCAGTACAGAGTGTGCTCTTTGTCCTACCAAGTTTTCAACGTTTTATGTATACTTGGCGTCCTACCAGCAAGATAAGCGATTACATATTTAAAAAGAAAGTTTTCTTTTCTATCAGCGCAAAGTAATCGTAGGTTGATAGCACTTTTCGTTCAGAAATGGCAACGATGGTTGTGCCCGGTGGCGGCGTGATCATAAACATAGGTTAACAAAGGCTCAAAAGATAATAACACGTTCAACCTGGGTCCTTCATTCTATCAGGACGCAACTCTTGTATGAAAGTCCTTCAGGGAGCAGTTTCTGCAGGACACCGTGTTGTACAATCTATTATTAAACAATTTTTTATTATTTTGTTACAAGTATATAAATTACAAATTTCTTGATTTATTAAACTATAAATTATGTAAAATAACGATGCAAAGGACACGTGTTGGTGTGATAAAGTATAGAGATAAACATTAAAGAAAGTGACATGTGACGTTTCGTTTAACTTTATTGTTTGTAACGGTCCACTTTCGTTGTAAATAAAATAAAATGGTTCGAGTTATACCTTAAATTCCAGATTTGATTAGAAAAATTTTGTTAAACATTTTTGTATTACCCTTGTAGCGTGGCGCTACTGGACCATTGTATTATGCCAGACGTTTTTGTAGCTTGTGCGTGAGTTGAGGAGACAATGTTTTCGAGCAGTGTTTTTGGCGCGCAGGGACAGACACGCTGGAGCCACGGCCCGGTGTGGATCTGTGGTTTCCTTTTCTTTGTACCTCTGGAGATAATGCTGAGCCACGGGCTAGAGAAGTCCTAATTGCTGGATCGTTTGATACTTTGTGAGTATGAGAGTGGATCTGATTTTATCTTGAAGCAGAAGAGAAGAGAATTGTTGCTCTGCGCATCAGATTTGCAGGTGATGCCCAAGAGTTCAGCAATTTGTGAGAAAGAACTTAAACGATATGGGAGCTAAGCCCTACCCGCTGGTAAGGTCTTCTTGATTAAATTATAAGCCTAGGTACCTAGCAACGAAAGCGTCCACCGGTGTCAGCTGTAGGTGCCGCTAAGGTGCGACGAATGACTTAACTTTAAAGATTTGCAAATCTGTCTGTGATCATGAACCTTATATATAACGGTTATTTGATTTTTGTTGACATTAATAATTACCGTATTGAGAGACTGTGGAAGTAGTACACGTTATTCCTTTTTTTAATAGTAACAGTGAATTTTGACCAGCCAGAACTTTGGTAAAAACATATAAAAAGGTGGTGACCAACAAAATTTCTTAAGTAAGTTGGACAATTTTTAGTTGTTAAGTTGTCGATTGCCAACGGTTTTTGAGTTTGTTCAGTACTAGGTATATTTTTAAATTTTCTAGTTAATCGCTCGCTTCCCCGTCCGGAGAAAAGAGCCTCTACTTGTTTTCTGTTTTAATTGAATAAATGTATTAGTAGACTACACTTCGTTCTTTTAGTATTTTGGCATTACTATTAAAAAAAAAAATGACGAGGGAAAAGCCCGACGTTATATGTTTACGTTAGACAGGTTAGACTCAGTTGAGCAAAAGGAATTTTTTGAATTCGCTATATCTCCAAAACCAATTAACCCATGTAACTCATCGCAGTTTTAAAATGTAGAAGGAAATTCATTCATACTTACTAAATCATTAGTTCTGTCATTTTGACAATTTTCAATTAAAAAAGTACTAGCACAAAGGAAGGCTTATTTTCAATTGCGTCCACCAACTTGCATTTTGATGTTTCGGCCATCTAGACATTTGATCTTTGTAGCCTATTCAATCAGTTAACTACTGACACCAAGTTTGCTAAAATCGGCCGAGAAACAATAATTTGGCAAAGAAAGATAAAACGTACGGGTTTTTTTGGTCCATCCATTATATCCACATGGTAATGTTGGCCCGACTAATACAGTCTATACAATTGCTATTTTTCTTGCAACAGCTATTTAAAATTTTCCAGAAATTTGTTTAAAACTTCCCGTTACCAATTACAAACGATATATTAATAATTATTTCATCTAAACTCAGGTACAAATTTTTAATAAGTAAACAATTATCATATAATTTTATGTAGTGTTAGTCGCAGCTTTATTACTAATTTATTGCAATATTTATACAGTTATGTAACACAAATTAACAAGCCAGGGGCCTCTAATTACTAATTACTAAAAACTAATTACTAAGAAATACTCTAAATTACTGAAATAAACTAGGTGTCTATAAATAGTGAAATATCATTTTAACAAATCGTATCAACGGCTTTAAACATGTTATTTTAAAATATTACATATCACTAGAGTTCGGATATGGGCAAGTCAAGACGTCTAAAACAGGGTCGACGCAAGGAAATATTTGTTATTAATTTACATACCAATTAAATCCAAATATTTTTTAAGATATTACTGCAAAAATGACTAGTGGAGGTAGTAAAGTAAAAGGATATTAGCACTAGCAGTATACACCAATAATTTTTCCCTGCACAGCGCAGTTCTTGCTCCGGTATTATTCCTTATAAGCGAAGCATATTATTAAAAGTAGCTCCATATGTTCTGCTGTTAAAATCCGCCGCCTTTTTGTAAAAATATATTTTTATGTTGAAAACGAATGTTCTATCTCGGCAGATGCTATTGGCGCATATTTAAATAGGGGAACTTTCGTAAAGGCGCCATATTTATTTCAAGCTCCAAACAATCACTGATCCTTTTGCATCAAATTGTAAGTACGTCTCTTTATATATCGTCAAAGTTTCTGTAGTACTACGATTCTGCGTTTACCCAAGTACCCAAGTACTTGTTAGTATAGGCTGTGTAGGTAGTGGCGTAATGGGTAGAATTTGATTTATAATCGAACTAATTCTCTTAGATGCATGGCAGATTTTTTAAATTATATGATTAGTGAGGATTCCTGTCGACGGCACTCGCCGATATTCGAACTCTAATTTATCACATATCTTCAGCGGCAAATTTATTTAGTAATGTCAACGCCCGTAACTGGCTTTTATTATATAACAGGGAGGGGGTTGTAATTGAGGGAGAATTCATTTGAGAAGGAAAGGACGTACCAAACAATACTGCAAAATCAAAAACTATTTAGCCTCTAATGGCATAACCAGCAAAAATCGCATAAAACGATAACTTTTAATGTAGAATAAAAAGTGGTTTGGTGGAATAATGGAGGAAGGAGTAGGGAAGCTGTTATCTTCTGTTGCAAACTGTTTCATTGACAGCTTTTAAATACGAATTAAGCTGCAGTAATCACTAACTAATACTTGAATTAGTTTCTAGAATCCGATATTGACTGAGTAGGAAGACGCGTTTGAAAATCCAGTCAACTTTTCGGTTTCAAGTCAAAAGATATTTCCTTATTTACAGACATCGTTCACACCTACCTGCGTATCTCGTCGCTGTACAAGTACGTCTATGCTGTTAACGGCGTCTAGGGGAGGGGGGTGGATCCTCCATAACTATCCTAGCATTCCTTGCACAATGCATGCAGAAACACCTGACTGCTGTCATGATAAAGCCTATTACCAGAAGGACTCCCCCCTGCCCCTATAAAAATGTACCGGTGATCTGCATCCGCAGCATTTGGTACCAGTTGTACTAGACCTACAATTAATACTATTGCTCCTATCAGAATGGAGCCTACTATTATTTGGAGGGCGGACACCTGCAAATGAAAACAATAAGAGGCCATATATCTATACGAGGGGCCATCAAAATAGAAATAGTATTCGTACAATCTTTCGCTTGCATATTTTGCTTTTTTTTCTATAAAATAAAGGAATCTACGGTAATGGGCATTTTCCTATAATTTTTAGCATTTGTCAAGAAAACGTTATAAATATTAAATATAAGGACAAGGCTGAACATTTTTCCTCGTTCAAGTGACTATTAAGTAGGCATTGGAAATAGAAGCAATATATATTAAAATCAAAAAAAAAAAAATGGGAACTTGTTAATATCACAGTGTAAGACATTTTCACATTACCGCCCCTTCACTCATAGAATTGTGTTTAATAGCTACGAAGAAGGTAAATTAATCACTTAGTAATCGAGGCATAATTATTCAAGAAATATGTAAAGCCATAAGCTATAATCATTTATCGTTTACAGTTAGTTATACAGTCAAAATATCTGTGTGGACGATAGAAAAAACTTTTTTCGTGCTATATCATAAACATATCACTAAGTTGGTATTAAAATTAGGTTTAATACTGGGACGAAGGTGGAGAGCTATGTCGCAACAAAAATAATTTTTGTGGAAATATCAAAAACAATGTTGGAATGAAGGTAGTAATGGGACTCGAGTGTGAAAATACTCGAGTGACTTGAATCAAAATCCGATTCGAGTGACTCGAGTCACATGGCTGTTCAATTCGAGTAAAGTTGTTACTCGAGTCGAGTTATTGCTACTCGAATCAAGTTTTAACTCGAGTCGAATTAAAATTCGAGTAAAGTTGTTACTCGACTCGGGTTATTGCTACTCGAATCAAGTTTCAACTCGAGTCGAGTTGCAATTCGAGTAAAGTTGTTACTCGGTAAGTTTTTAAAGTGTATTTAGGTTTTTTCTTTTGGTAATCTTTTAGCATTTAAAACACTACCATCTAATTCCAACATAAATTTGAAAAATCGAAAGGATAAATCATAATAATTGAAATACAAAATAATAAATGGACCCAGGTCAAATATTATTTTTCCGACAAATCAACACATTTCAAATACAAAATTAAATATTTAATTAACATTGTATATAAAATGATATTTAAAGAAAACCAACATAATTTTTTTTATATTAAATTAACATTAAATTAAACTCTTGTTTAGCACAAAATATTAAATAAATACAGTATTTAATATTTAATACACACCGATTACGGTGTTTTATTTATTTCGAACTAATTCAATCGAAAAACAAATTTTTATGAACATGAATGTGCCAGTTTGATTGCTGCAGTCGTGTGAGTCTTGATTTTAAAGAATTCTAAGTTCTAATTTCTAATTTTCTAATACGTCGTAATAACGTCGTATGTAACAATTATAGGTTTGTACGTAGAGATGATTTGTGATAGTTTTCTGACTATAGAGATGCGAGTATTACGAGAGCTCTGCAATAACAAACGTTCTGATTGAACAAGCGCATCTCTACAATAATGTGCGCATGCTTCTGATAGTTTCAAATGGTTGGAAACTGCTCTACGAACAAACCTTTTAATTAATAATTATACAATCTGACCTACAAACATGAAACAACAAACCTGGAGGGGAATTCCCGATCCCAATGAACCGATGATATAGTAATTGATTAGTGATTTCAGATTCATGGTTACATGTTTTCATCTTTATTACTTTTACAAGATTATTGCCTTCAGTGCCTTCATGTAAATAATCTTTCATATTTATATTATATAAACAAATCACACTGGCACTAAAGAATATTTAAAAATATTAATAAAACCATAAACAATTAAATTAAAGAAACTTGACCCGAGTCAAAAAGCGACTCGAGTCAAAAAGCGACTCGATTCAAAAATCGACTCGATTCAAAAATCTACTCGAGTCAAAAAGCGACTCGAGTCAAAAGTCGAGTAGATTTTTTGAGTTTTACTCGACTTAACTTTTGACTCGAGTTTTATAACAATGAAACCGAGTTTCAACTCGACTCGAGTTTCAACTCGAGTAAAGTCGGAAACCTACCGAGTTATTCGAGTGAAAAAAGTCACTCGAGTCCCATCACTAAATGAAGGTGTAAAAGTTATTAAGTAGCAAGGATAATATGATGCCGAAAATTGAAAATTTTACAAACCGTTAAATCCTTTATTGGAATATGATTATGAAGGTATAATCGACTTTTCTGTTATAAACAAAATTACATTCTTGCCATCATTATTTAAATAATAACAGACCAAGCTTAAAAAAAACTATGATAGAAACAGAGGACGGTAATGTGAATTCAATGAATTCACTAAAATTGTATTAAGATTTGTTTAAAGAGGCTCGGTTTTTGGTTTATTTGCATAGCCAGACATAATCAATAAAAAAAATCATCTTGACATCATAAATAACTCAAGAGACAACCAATAATTAAAGTTAGAAGAGAATGGCCCATTCCCGATGCTGTTTTTTTGTTAGCAAGTAGTTTTAAGATATTTTTGAATACCCCTCGTAACTAAAAAATAATATGACTACACTAATACACACCCACACACTAAAACACAAACACTATTTACGATCTACATATATTTATCTACTTTTAAAAAGGAGATGGATTACATAATAATTTTGATATATTTAATTCAAAATACTTTGTAAATTAAGACACTATGCATTTCTATATAAATGTTTTGTTTAAAACGATATAAAAAAAAGCTATTACATTATAAACAGTTGTTGACATTCATAAAGATTATCTAATTTATTTGTATTGTTAATGACAACTGTCGTTTCTCAAGTGGTTATTATTACATTATTGCCAGTTTTAGTAACAAAATGTACACTCTTGACATTGCTTACTAATGAACAGGTAATTCTGGAATTGTGATTTCACTTTGAGTGTAAACATATTTGTATTATTGGTAATTTTGGACAAAATGAGGATTCTTTTTTAGAAATAGGCATATTTATTGGCATATACTATTGTTTTTTTGAGTAAAAGTTGGATTTCTGTTGCTCTCAAAAATAAACTTCAAATTTAGAAAAACTGTATTAGATATTGTTTCTATAAGAAAAAGTTACTGAGCAAAGCTGTTGCGAATTACTGTCGAAGTTACAAATTAACTGTAAATAAAGGAACATTTTTTTAATACATAAAATCAAATGCGTAATTTAAATTTGCTATAAATTATGAAAATAGATCAAAAAAAGTCAAAATTTTAAATTTGCACCTATATATTCTTATGTTTTGAAAAATATGGCTACAAAATGTATTCTTTAATTCGCACAAAATTTTGTATTAATGTAGTTGAGGTGGTTTTGTACAACTCTTCGTAATAGCTGTTTTTTTTTCACTTTTCGTTTGGAAAACCGAGAATTGCTTACACTCAAATTGAAACACTCTTGTACTTGTATATTTGTTACCAAATTTGTATTAAAATACCTACCTTTCCACAAAGGTATAATTCTGGTAACCTGTCGCTACCATCGTCGTTCGGCCCAGGACTAGGTGTCGGACTAGGACTAGTGGGCGGTAACCAGTGGCCACCTATATAAAGTTGACTTGGACGTTTTGATCGTTTTTCTTGACCTTTGCGCCTTTCGTGGCGTACCGCCACTGCTGGCATAGCACCAATCATCCTCCTGAAAAACAATACGTCTCAGTTTCTTGCCTATAACTGACATTAGGTGACGATGAAGAGTTGATAAACAGTCTCGTGAAGCAAATTGTCTGGCTCCAAACAATTAAACTCTATTAATATCAGTGGTTATGACATATCCGCAGCTTTTTACTAATGCCCTATTTTTTTGTGGTCTTGTAGACAATAAAGATTTATTATTATTATGTATTTTATCAAGGATTGTTTAAAATGTTTGACCATTTAGTTTTATTAATTATGAAATTGTTAGTATAATGTGTTTTATAGAGAAATTTTAACTTCACATTCGTATTTATTTATTTTATTTTATTTATTTTATTTATTTTATTTATTTTATTTATTTTATTTATTTTATTTATTTTATTTATTTTATTTATTTTATTTATTTTATTTATTTTATTTATTTTATTTATTTTATTTATTTTCACTGAGTATTTTATTTATTTACTATTTTTATTATGTTATTAATGTCAAATGTCCCGAACAAAATTGCAAAAAATGTAGGATGCTAAACTGTAAATAGACATATTCTATTCTATTCTAATTATACATACCATGTGTCCCAAATTCGATGCTCACCATTGCGATCTTGGAAAGCATAAGAGGTACAAAGTAGGTTAAATGGGATAAGTTTTAGCAAATTTTATGCTGAATCCAAATCTGTTATAGTAGAGTGCTCGTGCGCCCGTAAATGCTTTAAAAAACGAAGCTGTAGGGGTTTAAACACTAAAAGCTGACACCTGGCTAAATCGATAGCTTATATATAGGTAAACTTCCAAAAAAAGTTGTCCAAAGATTGTCCTGTACAAAAGGGCGTAATTCAAAATTTTCGAGTTATGTAGTACGTCAGATAGCCGAGGGCCAGTTCTTTCTTCAGTAAAAATTTGATAATATTCTCTGTAGCCGTTTGGCTGTAAAAAAATAAATTATTTTCAAAAAAGCATTGCATCTTATGGCAGACGCAGACTTTAAGAGTCTATATCTCCGTTCGATGCTCGCTAAAAATTAATTCATTTTGCCGTGTTTTTACATTTTTCACTCCATTACTCGGAAAGTAGGTCTCAAATCAAAAAAAAATTATTCTTAAGAAATTGAAAGCCGATGTTTTCTGACTACGACAGTATTGGTAAAAATATTTTTACGGAAATAATAACTGAGTTATGATTTAAAAATCAACGTAGCTACAGAATATCCAGGCGCTTGGAACTGCCGACTACGATCGTCCCCCACACCGCACTACTCCCCGATGTCGAGCGTTGCCTCTGTAATCTATAGTGAGTGCTTTATTATAAGTAATATTTGTAATTAATATTAGCTAGTGTGAATAAATTTTTCTATCTACTAGCTGCATAAATCTTTAAGGGGTAAGTGTGTATTAAATTAATTTTAATTATTTCATACATACCTAGATGCAAATAATTATTCATGTACAACTAACTCTAGAATATAGGCGTTAAAGTTCAAGAAAACCTCATAGATCCAAACAGAGGAAATTCAAATTAATGCTAGTTTCTTTTTTATTGTTATTTTTAGTTTCCGACAAAAAGTTTACAAAACTTTCGTGGTATTAAAAATGTGAATTAAGTTATATAGCGCAAGTAAAATCAAATACTAATTTTTAACTGTATAGCTACTGCTCTGTATCTTCGGAATTGAGTCATAAATTAATTATTTACAGGGTTAAAACTATGATTGAAGACAATGGAAGTAGTATTACTTCGGATAGCGATATCGAATCGATGCTGAAAATTAGATGTAAAAAAGGATACAAAGAAATTCATGTTCTGCCACAATTTGTCTGGATCGATGATCACAGGTTCTGACAAAACATTGGACACCATAAAAAAAACTCAAAGCTTCGACAAGTTAGCCAAACTGGGGATGATAATTTACAAATAATAATTAAAAGAATCGAGGAAGGTGAAGTAGAGTTACTTAGGTGGCATAAATCCTGTTATTGTTTCTACACATAGACATATAATAATCTATGTTTCTACATAAGTAAAAGAAACATTGATTTGTTGCAACATAAGTATCAGAAGTACAGAATGGAATCTAAAGAAAATATTGTTGATAAGTTTGCTGGTGATGGTCCTAGAGCATCGGGTGAGACAGAATCCACCTCATCGATCCTGCGAAAAGATCTTTTTGAGATTGAAAAATTCGTCTTTTGCCATAAAAGGTCTCATAAGAAAAGATTATCGCAAGTTATAACTTTAAATATTGAGAAAAAAATCAAATTAATTGCCCAGAATAACTCAACTATTTTAAAGTGAATAGGTTCAAATGATTTGATTGCTATGGAGGTAAAATACCATCCACAATGTTTTTTGGTAAAGTGGTCAAAATACACAGCAGTAACAAAATCTTCAGGCTTACCATAGTGTCTCATGCGCTAACCGTGAAAATATTGTGGAGAACAATCTTATTGAAAAATTAAAAAATGGTTTCTCTAAAAACAAGGAATACTCGATAACCACAATTTTTAAAAGGTACGGTGCATTAGGGGGTGCAATGTCTAAAAGAAAGTTACTGGATACGATAAAAACCATTTCGGAGGTGCAATAAAGGTGGTGAAGTCCCAAAAAAGCGAATGAATCAGATAGTATTATGTCATCTGAAATTTCTTCAGACAGCAATCACAGGGTGTGACACTACTAGTCAATTTTCTGGTATCGGTAAAAAAAGTTGTTGGAAAGTCTATCTTATATATTCCAAATTATTTGATCCTATTGAAATAGCTAATTTTGACGATATCTTGTTCAAAGAAGTTCACACATTTGTTTTAAGATTATATACAAGCAACGAAGAGATATCCTCAGTAAATAATTTACGTGGTATACTAGCAGCTTCAAAAACACTGGAAAAATTACCGCCGACAGAATACAGTTTAAAACAGCATTGCTTACGGGCTCATTACCAAACCATTATTTGGCTCAATGCTTTTAATCCTGTTATAAACCCCCCTAATGTGTTAGAATATGGTTGGCAACTTATCAATGGTAAACTGGTACCCTTAATTCAAACTCTTCCATCTTTTCCACAAGATCTGGCCATCTTAAGCAGCTGCGGATGTAAAAAAGGTAATTATACTTAAAAGTTATAATTTTTTCAAAGAAAACAATCATTTTTATTTTCAGATTGTAAATATAAGTGGTGCAGCTGTCAAAAAAATAAAATCCCGTGCATAGGATCTTGTCGTTGCATGGGTCCTCAAACGAAAATGATATCGAAATAATTGAAGAAAATATGTCTTTTGAGGATGAAAGCGGTGAAGAATAATATTTTTGCGAAATTTATTTATTTATTTTATGTTTATGTATTTCAAATAGACGTTACTCCAAGCAGAGTTTAATAATTATTTATAAAACTACTATTGTGAAATAATTAATTAATACACGGCAGATCACAGATCTAGGGCGACGTCCGACCGCGGGGAATAGTGCGGTGCAGGAGGACGATCGAGGTTTGCAGTTCTAAGCGCCTGGAGATTTTGTAACTGCGTTGGCATAACTCGGTTGTTATTTCCTTAAAAATATTTTTAACGGCATTGTAGTAGTCAGAAAGCATCGGTTTTCAATTTCTAAAGAATACTTTTTTTTTGATTTGAGACCTACTTTCCTAGTTACGGAGTGAGAAATGTAAAAACACGGCAAAATGAATTAATTTTTAGCGAACATCGAACGGAGATATAGACTTTTAAAGTCTGCGTTTCCCATAAGATGCAATGCTTTTTTGAAAATAATTTAATTTTTTACAGCCAAACGGCTACAGAGAATATTATAAAATTTTTACCAAAGAAAGAACTGACCTTCGTCTATCTGACACACTACATAACTCGAAAATTTTGAATAACGCCCTTTTGTACAGGACAATTCTTGGACAACTTTTTTTGGAACTTTACCTATATATAAGCTATCCATATAGCTAGGTGTCAGCTTTTAGTTTTTAAACCCCTACAGGATGAACAATTTCAGTCTCTGAGCTCTCTACTATTAAGAAATCACGGCTAGCTGAGACCATTTTTGGGATTTTCAAGAAAAAACGAAAATTTTGTAATTTCTCTTTTTGGCTGTAGATAATTAATCAGAATTATTTTCAATTTAATGGTGAATTTTATAGACAAGAAGACGGCTTACCAATGGGCTCCCCTATTTCTCCTTTGTTAGCAGAGATATTTATGGCAAATTTTGAAAATGTAATTTTTAATAGTAATAGCAACCTAAGAGTACCTGTTTTCTATTGGACTCGTTATGTAGATGATATTTTTTGTATATGGACCGGTACAGAAAGAAATTTAAGTAGTTACCTTAATTTATTGAATTCCTTTAATAGTAAAATTCAGTTCGCAATGGAGATCGAGGAAGATTGTCAATTAAACTTTTTAAATATTAGTGTTAAAATCATTTAAAATTTAGCATATATCGAAAACCCTCTACCACAGAAACAGTCATTCATTACAATTCATAACAATTGTGGCAAATTAAACTCTCTCCATATCATAGTTTAATACATAGACTTAAAAATTTTCCCTTAGATGAAGATGATTTTAATAAGGAATTAAATATAATCAAACAAATTGCAAGAAATAATAGATATAATGAGTCGTTAATAGATAATATGGTTAAAAACAAACAGCGAAAAATGATTCAAAAGAAATTTTATACTGTACCTAACAAAACGACAAAGTACGATTTCATTAATTATATTCCGAAGTCTAGTGACAAAATTAGTAGAAAAGTAAACAATTTAGGTATCTCCACAATAAGTGTAAACAAAACAAACTTAGGAAGCATTTTGTTCAACAATAAAGAAAAAATAGGTAAACTTAACAAATCGGGTGCATATGAAATTAAATGTAAGGATTGCAACGCGGTATATATTGGCCAGAGTGGTAGAAGTATAGCTAATAGGGTAAATGAACACAAAAAAATCAATTTTAAATAACAATAAAAATACAGGAAGGTCAACTCATTGCATTGAAAATAATCATTTTATTGACACAGAGAATATAAATATAATTCACACAGAAAGAAAAGGAAAACGATTAAACCTTCTTGAACAACAAAGAAATAAAAAAATCTCTTAAAAACAATTCTTGTATAGGTTATCTAATATGAATTGAAACAGTTCAGTCTAAAGTGTTTATACCAGGAGGGCGCATTTCCACTCTCATCGTCAAAGAAATAGAGCGCAAATCGTGCTTGTATGTATTGAACGATATCTCTACATTACATTCGATATGAAAATGTTGTAATACAGTGGACCAGATGTGAAACTCGGGCGGTAGTGTCCGAACTCTGACGAATTAATTCGTGATTTGAATAGACTACTGGACTAGTTGTTTAAATTGACCGTACAGTGCAGTGCATGTAATAATTTTGGATAAATATAATTATTTTCTGTGAGGTATTTATAGCATTTTAGTGATCTTATTAAGTGGTTTTAGTAATGTTTCAATATTTGCATTAATTATTATTATTAACATGGCTTTTTGGAGGTTCTTTGAAACGCATGAAAATGAATTATCTGAAGAAAATATTGAAACGGTGGCGCTGTTAATTGAAATTAGTTCGGAGTTTAATAAGAACAAGGATTTACATGTTCAATGTCAGCGTCTTATTTTAAATATTTATGAATGTTTAAAGAGAGAAAATATTGAAACGACAGATAGGGACATTGCAAATAGAATTCATGAATTAACTAAACTTTCGAGTTCTACGATTTATCGCGTTATTAAGGAAAAAAAAACGAAAATTTTGTAGAATTGACGATACCTCGAAAGACGTTATTCGGCGAACGGTTTATAGTTTCTATGAGGAAAATAAAGTAGAAGTAGAAACGATTCGTGATAAATTGCGTGATTATTCGGATTATAATTATAAATCTTTAGAAACACTACGAGGTATTTTATTAGATTGCGGCTTTAAACACAAAAAAAATAGATAATCGAATGGTTATAATGGAATCGCGACGTATCGTTGAACTTCGACGAGAATACTTATATAAAATGAAAGAATACCGTGAATCAAATAGGCATATAGTACCTATATCTCGATGAGACCTAGTTTGACACACATCGTGTGTGTCAAACTAGGTCTCATTGTTCAGTACGGTTGGGTAGATGACTCTAAAAATTGTAGTTTGAATACACCTTGCACGAGAGGAAAGCGCGTTATAATTCTTCATGCTGGAAGCAAATATGGTTTCGTACCAATCGCATTGCTCTTGTCGGCCAAAAATATAACACAATCCTCTGCTGATTATCATGAAGACATGACTGCGGATTTGTTCGAAAAATGGTTCGCTGAACAGCTTCTACCTAACATTCCTCCAAATTCGGTCATTGTTATGGACAATGCTTCGTATCACTCGCGTTTATTACATAAAATACCTAATAATAGTATCAAAAAGGAGGACATTTTAAAATTTATGAGGAATAAAAATATGGACATCCCTGAAAAGGTTCCGATAAAGAAAGAATTATTAAAACGTATAAAGGAGCATAATTTTAAAAACGAATATGTAGTTGATGATTTTGCAAGAGACACGGTCATACGCTCGCGCGGTTGCCACCGTATTATTGCGTATTTAATGCGATAGAGAGATTGGAGCACCATAAAGAAACATTTACGGAAATGCAATCAGTCACCAACTTTAAGCGCAGTAGTACTTGATTATATCGGACAAGTAGTAAATGAAGTGAGCAATAGCGACATATGGGGAAAATGCGAAAATCATGTTATTCAAAAAAGAAAACGAGTATCTTTTTTTGCCACCCGTAGCACCAATTATCAATCAAACCGGTGACGATTCTAGTTCAGAATATTCTTCTGGTAATTCAATTGCCACTTAGTATTTTTGTTTAAATGTTTTTTTACGTTTAATCGAAGCAACTTAGCTTGAACGGTTCAAGAGATTTATAATTAATTTTATTTGAGTTTTTAACAAGTTTTAAATATTTATTTCTTGTTTTTTGTGATTCAATTGCCACGCAGCATTTTTGTTTAAACGTTTTTTACGTTCAGTCGATGAACGGTTGAAGAGATTTATAGAGTTGACTTTTTTGAGTTTCTAACAAAATGCAAATATTTATTTATGTCTTTCTTTTTGTTTTATTTGTTGTGTTATATTTTATTTGAAAAAGTTATTTAATTCTAATTTAATTCTAACATTCCATCATACTAACACCTTTCATATTTCTATCCTATCCTAGCAAAAAATACTCACACCTTCACGTTGGTTTTTGCCGGATGGTGACATTTTATACAAGACTCAATATCAATTTTTACAGTTTGTAGAAAATGTCAATAACTAAGTGAGTAAGATTCTTAACTTTTATTCAATCATCAAAATTGCTTATTCAACCAATATAAATAAATAAACAAGTACGTAAATAAATAAAAAGGTTACTATAGGTATTATACATATAAATTCATACAAAATAGTAAAAAATATTCGACTTATTTTAAAGAATTAAAAGATAATTCTACACCTTCTTGGCCAACGCTCATGGATATGATTAAATTCCCGTTGTTTGCGTTTTTAAGAAAGCAATTTTTCATCGACGTGATACATCATCTGAAAGCTCTTTTTAAGCGCAATCTGAAGAACGAAAAATCCAATATGGCTGTCATAATAAAAACAAAAGTTACATCTGATATCTCGAAAACAAAAGACTATCAAGCTTTCGTTTCTAGATGAAAATATTAGTCTCCAAAAAGTGCCATAATAATGAAAAAGTCTAAAATCTGTCTGACCAAGGATTACTTGGCTATAGCCAAAAAGAGAAATTACAGAATTTTCGGTTTCAGTTAGACGTGATTTCTTAACGGATTTCGAATCAGCATAAAATTTGCTAAAATTTATCCCATTTAACCAACCTTGTAGCTCTCACCGTTTCCGAGATCCCAAAGGTGAGCATCGAATTTCGGACACACGGTATAATGCACTAAAATCTGTTTTTTGTATAACTAATACTTAGCCTTAAATTAACAACAAATATGATATAGTCCAAAATGTTTCATTAAAGTGATTAATAACTTTAATTACGTCACTTGATTAAAGGTTGAGCCAGTAGATCAAAGCGTCCTGTTGTAGAAAAACAGTTTAACAAAAAACACAGCCACCTCCGCAAAATTACTTTCAACACTAACCCAACGTCATGTTGACCGACTTTATAATATGCCCAAGAGTCGATGGTTGGTAATAAGTTGGGGCGCGTTGTAAATGATAATCAGGGTCGTTCTTTCTCTCACCCGCATAATAATGACTATTAGGAAAGGCATAAATGCAATTAGATTAAAGCGGATGTTCTTGGAACCCTCGGACGCAAAGTAACTCGAACTATTTTTTGCAGGCGTCTGGACGACGTCGTTAGTTTCTTAGAATAGGTCAACTGGCGCCCTGAATGTTTTATAAATAAATGTCAGGAGGCCCACTGAAGCAAAGTTCTGTTTTAATTAGATTGCTTGATTCTTTCGAATGGAATTCTAAAAACTATATGCATTTTATGTTCTTTTTACAATAACCCCAACACATCAAGTAAACTCAAGATTTCTGAAAAAAAAAACTGAAAATTAGAATTTTTGTTTTTTTTTGGCATTTTGGTTATTATGAAGAGACAAATGGAAAAAGTAAAAGCACTTCAACACAGCACATTTTTCTCCTCTACCCGTAGGTGAGTGAGTTTGATTTTTCACAAATTCTACAAAACGTCTAGTAGAATAAAATATAATTTACCAATATTAGTTATATGAAATAATAATAGAATGAGAATAGTTAATTTTATTGTTTTTAATTAAATTTAATCCACTAACGGTGGTGGAACGTTATTTTTTGCCAAATATTCTAAAGCGAATTAGTCTGAAAAAATGAAACGTCAATTTATAAATTTCGTGTCATAATTTGACAGAACAATTTCCAATGTAATTTCACCAGGCGTAAAATTTCCGGAACTTTTTATAGTTGCCATGGTAACGACACAAAATTAAAGCCTCTGATTGGTTGTAAAATACAGGTGTGAAATTTTCACATGTAATACCCACTAGAGCTTAAATTATTTCCAAAAATTTTTTCGAATATTTTGAAAATTATAATTTTCTTAAAATATTCATGACCGAGGAAAAATTTTCGGTTTTTAATTTAACTTCGAGTGGTATTCGGTAAGAAAATTTCACACCAAGTTGCATTTATTTAAATAATGCCAGAATTTATTTTTACTTTGACAGTATAATATAGAAGGATTTGAATGACTTTAAATGCCAAATTAAAAATATAATTTTCTACGAATTGTAGTAATTTAAGCTCAACATAATATAAAAGAATTAACTATGCTAAATCTTAAAATGATATATCTGTGTAGTAGTAGTAGTAGCTACTTATTTTACTAGGCAAGTAGGCCACAATGGGCCCTTTTTACCTAGGGACCTACAGTTTAGCGTGGACTCCGAACCACGGTCCTCGACTGTCAACTAACCCACCGCCTGGGCCTGCTCGCCTGCACCGCTAGCAGAGTGGGAAACCTCCTGGGTAGGTCTCTTCGACCCTCCACCCGAGCTCGCCTCTCCGCCTGCATCAGGCTAGCGGCCTTCCCGAGATTGTCTGTTGACAGCCTACCGACTGTTAGATGAGCTATCGTTCATCCATCCAATTGCCGGACTCGACCAATTTCCAATTCCAATTTAAAACATTTATTAGACATTATTTACATTGTAAAAAACTTAACTAGGTGCCACACATCACCGGCATATAATAAATAAATAGATACATACATTCGACCAGTGCTGCTTAACTTCACTGATCGAATATCGGATATTAAACGGATGTCCATACCTCATCCCCTTGATATATCTGTGTAACTACAGTTGGTAAAATACAGAGTTGTTAGCTCAATTGGTCATTACTTAAAAAAATATATATAACATAAAATTAAAAAAAAAAATCTAATAAAAAGAACAGACATGCTTTTATTTTTAAATGTTTATTTAATATACATATGACAAATATTATTATATCAAAAAATGTCCACTATAATTCTCTCCAGGGTACTCCAGTACAGAAAAATAGCCAAAAAATACCTGGTTTGCCATGGTGACACTATAGAAAACACATTTTATTGGTTAAATAACACAGGTGTGAAATTTTCAGTACAATCTACTACTTATCATTTGTTAACATTCTTTAAGCCTCCCAAGCCTCTACTGAAATACAGTAAAGTTAGATTTAACGAGTAAAGACGACAATTCGAAGTGGAACTCGAAACACTTCGGAGACGGTGGTAATGGTTTACCTGGCCCCTCCGCCATTTATTCGCAAACAATTGAGAATTTAATGTATTATTTTTATTAAACCTGGAAAGTTCTAAAACGTTTTGTACATAATAAATTAAATAAGTAATTGTTTGCCAAAGTAGAAAACAGAGTTGTGTATCTAGAAGAAAGTCTAATGAAAATTTATACATACACAGGGTGTTTCTAAAAGTTATGTAAAAGGTTTAACGGTGCATTTTTGGATTCAAATAACGTTTATATAGCCCAATTGAACTATATCCTAAAATGTATTAGGAGAGTAAGGAGATACAGCATCTTAAAATATGTAATACATTTTTTGTATCTCCATTTTTAGGCATTCTAGTACATGTATAAGTATCAATTTTAGTATGGTACTCAACTACACAAAACTGCTCTAGATGCTGTTGATAGTCCCTAAAAAACGTGTACCATTTACATTTTGCTTCGTCAGTAGTTTCTGAGATAGAACGTCATTAATTGTTTTTTTTAAATGGTAACCCAATTTTTTTCTTTGTTTCTCTGATGCAGTTTTTTTAGTGGTATAAACTTTGTATAGGTTAGATAGAAAACTTCTTAATACTTAATACTATCATTTTATTTATTTAATAAGAATCAGAACTTTTTAAAAACATTTTTATATGTCGAATTTGGGAGATCTCTTATATGTGTTGGTAGTTTATTAAAAGATATAGGGCCAAAATAATTATAACTATAGTCAAAACAATAAAACAAATAGCATGGAATAATGGATACAAAGAAAGTATCATAGATAATTTAATAAAAACAAAACAAGAAAAATATGTATAAGGAGTTTTATGCTGGTTCTGTACAAGACGCCAATATCATCCATAAATGTATTAATTATAGACCTGGAATTAGTGATAAAGTCAGCAATAAATTAAGTAAATTAGGTTGCAAAACAATATCTGTAAATAAAAATAACCTAGGAAAAATGTTAATAAACAATAAGGATAAAACAGGAAAACTACAAAAGACAGGAGTGTATGAACTAAAATGTAGTGACTGCGACACTATATATATATTGGCCAGACTGGACATAACATAAAAAAAGCGATTTGAAGAGCATAAAATGTCTATTGTAAACAACGTATATAGCACCGGCATGTCAACGCACTGTATAGAAAACAATCATCTTATAAATATGGATAATGTAGAATTACTTCATTCCGAAAAGAAAAGCAAAAAATTAGACTTATTAGAAATATTAGAAATTAAGAAAATTTCCAAAAATAAAAAAACGGTTACAAATGAACAACAAATATTCGCAGGTCACCACATTTTAGATAAAGTAATTTAACTTTCCTAAAAATTCCAAATCATTCAAACCATTTTTATTAGTATAAGTTGCCAGATGTAACATTCAATATATAAGCAAGGAACACAAATTATAATTTAGTACCTCTCATCTGTACTCTTGAAAAGGGCCTAAAAAGCCGAAACACGTGTAGAGTGAAAATATAATTTTGAAACATTTAAAAGCAAATTTTCGTTGTTTATTTAAAATATGTATAAATATATAATGGGAATGTTAGGATATTTAAATTAATGAATTTTTTGTTTAACATCTCTGTATCTTATTCTAATTGCTTTCCTCTGGAAAGTAAATATTTTACTAGACTGAGGTACGTGGACCCAGTTTATCAGACCATATGCCATTTGAGATGCAATTAGTGAGTGATAGGCAATAGTTACAATATTTATTAGTACAATATTGCTCAAAGTTCTCAAGACAACAACATTTTTGTTTAGTTTGTTTGCAAGAAAATGCACGTTCATTATAGTTTAACTTTGGGTCAAGTTAATCTCCAAGAAATTTGCCTTTATCTGGATTATTGAAATAATCTAGTGACCCTTGCTCATATACCAGGTGTAACAGGATCATGGTACACCCCCATTTTTCCTTTAGTGTTGATAATTGATTGAAATTTGGGATATTCTACATACATAATAAGCGGCACTTTTTGACATACAAGTGTCTTTTTTTTCACTTCCTGTTTCGCCGGAAGTGACACTAACTTTCGACTTTTAAATGGAACACCCTGTATAATATTGCATTTTTGAATTCTGCATAATTTTCTGAATCCAACGATACCAAAATCACTTTTATGTCAAAAAGTGCCGCTTATTATGTATATAGGATATCCCAAATTTCAATCAATTATCTTCAAAACTAAAGGAGAAAAGGGGGGTGTACCATGATCCTGTTACACCCGGTATATATTTATTAAAATGGTGGGCATAAGGTCGGCAGAATGAACAAAACCAAAGTTTCAATTAGTTGACGTTTTGTGTATTTTGACATCCTCAGGACTATTTAAATTAGGTTTTCCTTGTGAAAATATATCACTAAAAACTTAAATATAAACATTAACAAATATATATAATTTGGAACAACAGTACAATCAAAATTCTAGTCAATGGTGTTTGTTTGTACTGTTGTTCCAAATCATATTTATTTGTTAATGTTTAGGTTTAAGTTTTTAGTGACATATTTTTACAAGAAAAAGCTAGTTTAAATAGTCCTGAGGATGTGTCAAAATACACGAAACGTCGACTAATTGAAACTTTGGTTATGTTCTTTCTGCCGACCTTACCCCCACCATTTTAATAAATATTTATCTGGATTGTTATAATTTTCCAAAGGTCCATGGATAAAAATTACATCAGTTGATTTCTTATCTATTAAATATAATTTATTACAATAAAACCACCTCATGGCATTTAAACGTATATCCTCCATGCACTGTATAACACTATCTAATTTTTTATTTGTCCTTAACAAAGTGGTGTCGTCTGAAAATAATACTAAAGCTGCCTGGGTTTTGCAGCTTGTTTGAGATCGTTTGTATACACAAAAAATAAAGTGGACCCAATAACGATACCTGTGGTACTCCACCTTTCAGGTCTAAAACATCGGAATTTTTGTTACTAACACTAGTATATTGTTTACGATTTGTTAAGTAGGAATTTACAAGATTGCAGTTGACTATGACAACGTTAAGGTATTTTAAATTTTCCAGTAGCACATGATGTGATACGCAATCAAATGCCTTCTGAAGATCACATAAAACAACCCCAATATAGTCTTTATATTCTTGACAGTCTGCGATATTATTTATAAGATGAATTATCGCATCGTTTGTTGATTTGTTAGTACGAAAACCAAACTGATATCGTAAAATACATTACGATTTTCAAAATGAGGTTATTTGGTTTTTTAAATTGTTTCGAATATTTTTGAAATTATTAGTACTATTGATATTGGTCTATAATCACTGATGTCAATAGGTTTTCAGAACATCATAGTTACAATTAGCTCAACAATTGTGCGCAACCCTGTATAATATATTAAGAATAGTATAATAGTGTTAATTGAATACTTGCTTATGTAGTAAAATACTTTAATTTAACAAATCATTTAGAATACTACTTTCCTTCTATATCTGGATATGTTATTGACAACTCTATTATATAATATCTATCAAATAAAAGTGCTCTGTTAACAGCGTATCATTTCTCACAGACGCTATAATGAATATAAGGTTATATATTGATTTTAAAGAAGACGAAATGTATGGTATCCGTGTAATATATCTATGAGATTACTCAAACATAATATACGATATTGGGTTATACAGGCTAATACACTCAGCGATGTATCAACTAATTACTTTGCCAGTAAAATCCCTCGGTGGACAGTATAACATCCATTAATGAAGTTTGAAGTTTTTCAAGCGCAGTATTGGATTAAAATGTGTTATATTTAAGTGCTAATGAACAGAATATTTTGAAACCATAACAATTAGTCTCGCAAGATTTTTGACAAAATTTGTGCAAAATGTGACCAAATTCTGAATATTACACAAGTTTCCAATTTAGGTGGTACGATAATATAAAAAACTAATCTAAGTTCAGTTTATCAGGTATTATGCTTGAGGATATCGGATATCATTCTTAGTCACCTGTGTTACATTGAGGATGAAAAAGTCCCTTCAGAAACTTTATCACCTGTGGTGTTCCACAAGGACTCGTCAATTCAATATTAATGACTTATTCTCTGCTACATTTAAATCTGCGCAGAGTTTCGCTGATGGCAGCACATTCCATGCTAGTTCATCTAACCAAATTCTGCAAATGAAATCTCCACTTTAAGTGCACGCAGACCAACTTGATCAATTTGGCCATATCTAAAATTATAGAATGAGACTGATCAATTTCTGGATACATCTGGAGTGCATCAGGGAACGACATTGGGACCCTTATTATTTGTTTTATTTGTTAGTGATACAGTTACTTTTGTGGACGTTAACTGGTGGCTATATGATGATGACATGTTGATAACAACTATGACCGTGAACTACTTCGAAGAAATTTAAATAATATCAATTAAATAAATTGCCTTTAAATGTTTCTAAGTGTAATATCACATCTCTCAGTAGAAGAAGCCATGCGTTTCAATTTAATTATCAACTAAGTGGTACCGTCTTAAACAAACTCGATGGATTTACAGATCTGTGCATTTTTTTATACAAAATGGTTTTAACAAACAAGTTAAGAGCATTGTCTTATAGGTATATAGAAATCTGGACTACGTAATTAGAAATTCGACTAGTTTTGATGATATTCAATTGTTGAATGTGCTTTATAATGCATTCGTTAAATCCAGGCTAGAATACGGCCCACTTATTTGAAATCCTGGAATATAATAAATATTGTAATAACATTGAGAATATTCAATGCCATTATTTAAATTTTGTATCTTATAAAACTGATAATTGGGAAGTGTGTAGGGTCGTATTCATAACCCACCCATGTAATTTGATTTCTTGACCGTTTCTAATCTTATTTTATACTTACAATTATTGGCATTGTCTTCTTCGCACTCACTGTTAAGTGCAAAATACCAAAATTGAATTTTGCTTAGTTGTATATCAATTTATTTGTAACAAATTTTTAACTCTTGGAATTTTATTTAAAATGTATACAGTGCTACGCTTCTTTTCTAGATATTTATATTGTTGCGGCATGCTTTTCACTTTGCTTCGTTCAGTGCTTCACTCGAATTTTTATGCACTGATGAGCCAAATATTAAAAAAAATCTTTTGAACCATTAGTCGTACAAAAACACTCGCCATTAAACGTAACTGTTATAATGGATGTACGAAATTTTATCTGATATTTTACAATTATGTATGAAAATATTTGATATCGTCATTTTTAACCCATTAAACCCTTTCAATTTTGTTACCACATTTTTCAAAGCCATTTAATTACTGCGGGACGAGAAACGTTAAATATGCAACAATTTTTTTCTCTTCTCTTACAATCGCTAGTACGAGTAAATTTGCACTGTAATTACATTTTTTAATATAAAAACTGTACGTTTTACGTGGCAAAGGATAATTTTCCTAATAAACTTACTGAAGCACAAATATTTAGATGAAAGCTTCCGTCGGAGTTTCCGGCTCGTATCTGTTTTTAGCTTATACAACACAAAATCAATAAAATATATACCAACCTTCAGGACCCCTCATATCGTAAAACGTGGTTTATTGTCATATGGTTATTTTTTGAATTTCAGAAAATGAAATATTTATGATTATAGGGATTCTATCGGTAGGGAACGGTAATTTTCTTGAGTTTAAAGGAAGTTGTAGGAACATTGTTTAGTGTGGGTACTATAGAACACAAATCCTCTTATCTACAAACTGGCATAACGAGCAAAAACGATTCAATGAAAATCAAAAATGAGTCAGTGTTTTAAAATGCAGAATTAATCTGTGGCCTATCCACTATAGCAAATATAATTTTTTATATACGGGGTGTCCCACTTTTAAGTACCAACACTTCGACTATCGTATTTCGTTCGGTTCCAAAGATACAAGGAGTTGAATTTTTTAAGTTTCTTATTTAATTATCTCTAGATATTGATATAAAACTTAGTACACTTATTGAAAAGTTCATAAGCTAAGTTTCAGTAGCCACTTTAATAATCCAGATATACTGGGTCTCAGTTTTCGAAACCATCTAGCATTCAAACCCCTCAATCTCTTTTATACTACGCCACTGGTAATTTTTAGTTAGTCATTTGGAATGAATAATCAATTTGGAAACGTTTTTGTCAATTGAATATTTTTAATCCTGTGCTCCGTTTAGAAGTTATATTGTATAATTTTTTTCAAAAGTATGCATTAACATTCTAAAAATATAAATTACCAGTGGCGTAGTATAAAAGTGATTGAGGGGTTTAAACGGTAAATGGACTCATAAACTAAGAGATCCAGTATCTCTGATTCATTAAATAAATACTGAATATTGCTTATGAATTGTCCAATAAATTTGTAAGTTTTATATCGATTTCTCAATCTGTTTGCGAAATAATTAAAATGAAGAGTTAACAAAATCTGTGAAATAGAACGAAATACGAATTTTTTTCTTAAAATCGGATTCTTTTCCCATTGTCGAAATCTTGGTACTTAAAAGTGGGGCACCCTGTATATTGGAGAGTCCATTAAACACATTTGGAGCATATGCTAGTATCAGTTATGAGATATTTGTGTGATGACACTCAGCAATTTTCACTTCCTAAAAGTATACAGGGTTGCCAAAAATAATTTTTAAATTTACAACTATTTGAACTGAATGTCTCAAATTTTTTCAAAAGGAACACCCTGTATATTTTTTACTAATGTGATGTAGAATTGAAAAACGAACATTTTTTTATACACATCCCTATGGCTATTTGTAACCATTTTCGATTTAGTGATCAATAACTGCAAAATTCAGCACTAAAAATTAAAAACATTTCATTTTGTAATTCAAGAGAAGATATTATAAAAAGTGGTCCACATGTTGCCTATTTTGATTGACACGCATTTCTATGCGTTTTTGAAATGAGGTTTTTTACAGTTCATAAAATTGTCGGAGTGGTACTACTAAAAACATTTATTATCCTTTCCTTCAAATTTTGGATAGTTGTGATGTTTTTTATGGGCATCATGTAACATGCTTAGTATAATACCTTCTCTTGAATTATTTGAAAAAAAAACCTCATTTTTAATTTTTATTGTTGAATTTTGCAGTTATCGTTGAATAAATTGAAAAAAGTTACAAATAGCCATAGGGTACAAAAAACGTTAGTTTTTCAATCCTACATCACATCGTCCAAAAATATACAGGGTGTTCCATTTGAAAAAATTGAGAAAATTCAGTTCAGAGTTGTAAATTTAAAATCCTTTTTTGGCCACCCCGTATACTTTTAGGAAGTGAAAATGACTGAGTGTCATCACACAGATGTCTCATAACTGGTACTAACATATTTTTTTCTTATAATCGATAGTTGTGATTGTAGTGATATTTTTAAAATACACGTGTAAATGGTACAATTTCCACAAAAAAATTATTACATCCAAGTGGTTGGGAGAAAGTCAATAATAATACACAAGTGAAAAGAGGCCACAAAGTGGTGTCAAAAAATGTTCTGATATGCATGGCATTTCATTTAAAAAATGTTACTTGACCCTGTAGAATCGTCTTGGCTCACCCTGTGTATCCGAAAACAATAAAAGTTATAGCATTTTTTTATCTAGTTTACTTATGTTTGTAAATCAAATTTCTAGCTGTCAGAGAACTCGAGATATCGAAGTTGGACGCACTATTGCCCCACCCTGTAAAACATTTTTGTTTTTTGGTCATACGTTTTCCGATAAAACTAGTTTACGTATTAACGTTTTAAAATAAAATAAAATTCACTTTATCATATTGTGAGAAAATCTCAGTTTTTCTGTTGCTTGCGAATATTTTGGCACGTGTTTACAATATAATATTGTCTACGTAAATGCCGTCACTGGGAACCGAGCTTTAAGCATAATAGAATGAGATTGTGGATTTTCATGTCAAACATTCGCCTGACTCATGAGTAGAGCTGTCCGATGTGCCTGGAGTACAGCCACGGTCTTGCGCTGTCGTCACACGTGCCGATTTAGAAGTGATTTACGCTACAGTCTTATTTGAAAGGTGAATGCGTGAGGTTGTACCTATAAATTATACATAATGTCAAACGCGCCGAAGGGTAAAAAACGACCGTACGCGGACACAGTGAATAAATTTATCGGTGAATTTCCGGATTTATTCTATGACGGATGCAAAACAATTTGTAAAGTTTGCAATCAAGACTTAATGTGCTGGCACAAAACAGATTGTCGTCGTCATATCAATACCGTGCAACATCAAAATAAAAAAAATGGCATGCCTTTGACAACTCAGTTTATGTTTGATTTATTGTTAATGTTAATAGCCTGTAATATTCCGCTACACATACTGGATAAACAACCATTTCGGGAGTTTTGGAATAAATACAATCCGCAGGTGAACTTACCAAGTCGTACATCGTTATGTAGATATATTCCAGCTGTTCGTGAAGACATTGTAAATAGGACTAAATGTGGATTAAAAAATACACGGCTCTGGTTATGTATTGACGAGACGACAGATTGTAAAAAAAATTCTATTTTAAATATTATAGTACGTGTACTGAACCCTCTTAAACCAACATTTCCACGGCTTTTTTATTATGCTGAATATTTTCAACAAATAAAAGCTGTGATACTACAGTTCAACCCTAACGAGGCTGCAGCTATTAGGGAAAGCCAGACAAGCTTTTAAGGCGTTTCCCTTGAAACAGATTTAAAAAGTATTAATAACAATTATAGGGCACTACACGACGCAATAGAAAAATTGCAAAATAGTTCGTTGTCGTTAGTGGAATCGCTGCAAATAGTGGACGACGTAAAAACACAGCTACAGGCTATAAATGACTCAAAAAATAATCGCGTTAGTGAAAAATTCGAGAGTGTATTACAGAAAGATCCTGATTTTAGCAAATTAAGACAAATTTGTGATGGTGCATCTACAACTTCGTTAAGTGAGTTCACAGATTGTTTTACTTATGCCTGTATTACATCCGTAGATGTCGAACGGTCATTTTCAAAATACAAACATATTTTTTCACCAAAGCGAACATCGCTGACAGAGACAGCTGTAGAAACATACCTGATGCTATTATACTATAGATCTTCCCCACTTTGTGATGACGACAACCAAACTACTTCATAAATCTGTTTAAAAGGGTGAGTTTTATACAAATTTTTATAAAATGTAACATTATTGTTAAAATTTATTTCCATTTAATATACTTATTCAAGTATTATGATATGATGTAAACATATGAGTCATATGACGGCTCTGGCGGCCAGGTGACCTCGGACAGCTCTACTCATGAGGATTTGTTTTACAGTAAATATTTACAAGATGTTTGTGCTCGAGGCGATTTCTATTTAAAATGTTAACGGTTTTACTTAACTAAATAATTAATTTTTACCTATTAATTCTGGTTTTCGAATTCTGCAAATTTATCTAAAAAACTACTTTTCAAACTTAGTTTTTAAAAACCGACAAACCCTAATTTAAATTATGAAAGGGTGTAAAATAAAAGAAGACAACGTAGAGTGTTAACGTTTATTGAAGTACAGTAATATATACAAAAGTAAGAAAACATGCAATTGCTGTAGAAGCTAACTTTTTATATTGCTAGATGATAATGTAGAAATACAGCAGGATTATTTTATATTAAACATTTTATTTCTTCTTTGAAAAGAAATTTCTATCTAAAAATACACATATTTCAAAGATAATGCTTTTCATAATTCAGTGTGTAAAATGTGCGTATTTTTTCTTGATATAAATCAAGTGTTTTTTATTACTATAATTCATATAAAAGCTAATTAAATGTATTATTATTATTAAAATATTAATAGCATTGGGCAGCAGTGATTTTAGCTTTCATCAGATTGCCTCTAATACAATGAAATTATACATTTACTATTTAAATTATTATTTAATGCAGTGGTTTTTAAACGTTCCGTCGCGACTTTCTCTAAAAAACTTCCCAATTTCTTTATAATATGCAGATCTAGTGATGTATAAATATTTAGAGTCGAAATATAGGCACGGATTTTGATTTTTTTACGAACAAAAAACTATTACATAATGGATAAATATAAAATGAAAAAACTATTATAATTTAATCGCATTTAAGAACCACAGATTGAAATTAAAACACACTTGCAGACAATAGGTGCAATTATTTACAACTTTCATTATAATGTCTTACCAAGTTGTTGGTAAATGTGCAATTACTACACACACACAATATATATATATATATATATATATATATATATATATATATATATATATATATATATATATATATATATATATATATATATATATATATATATATATATATATATATATATATATATATATATATATATACAGGGTGAGCCACGGTGGGTGGAGTATTAGAAGTATATGGAGTATGGATCAACCGATTACTTTGAAATTTTGGTTACCAAGATAATCGAGTATGATCTCTCCAACTAAAATATTTTCGAAAGTGCGGTGTTGCCACTTATACGTAAAACTGGCAACATCTTCGTTATTTTAAATGGAATACCCTGTATATTTTTGAGTTTTTTGGATCGTCGTCTCTTTCTGAGTAACTTTTATTAATATTTCCCTATACCTATCTCAAGCCGTTTTTCCAGATAATAATTCTTTTCTGAATTTATTGCCAAAAAATTTGACTTTCAGTAAATCGTGTTTTCTCCTACCTACGCAGCAATTAAAAGATAATTTTTTTAGTTGCGGCTAGGCAAGGCCTGGGGGCATCTCCTGCATTAATTAAATGTTTCGAATATCATACAGGGTGAGTTAGAGAACGATTTCTACAAGTGACTTAGAAAAATGCACGAAAGTCAATTTTTTTAAATGGAATGCCCTGTATATTATTACTGATTCAGAAAGGCGATACATTTACCTCTTTAAAAAGGTTATGCTCTATACCTAATGCACACCGTTTTCGATTTATGGGCACTTTTCTGTAACCTTACCAAGAATATTAGTCTTCTGGTATATTATAACGGGCGGGCCATGAAATTTTTGTTTTGTCATTTTGTAATGACAACACATGTTATTTTTCTAAATAAATTTGACGTTAGTGATATTTGCACCTAATTTGAATACCTATGTAGCACAAATATGGCAGAAAATAATTATACAAACACGGTTTTAATTGATTTGTTTATTATCCATGGAGAGTGCAATAAGATTATCAGCAGAACTTCAGCAGAAGATTTAATGAGAAATATCCGAATTTGCCGCAGATGAACAACAGAAAGTTTTTACGAATTCAGAGGAATTTTATAAATTTTGGTTCGTCATTAAGAGAAGCAAGAAATTTACCTAAACCTGTGACATCTGACGAGGTAAATGAAATCAATGTGCTAGCATATTTTGATGCAAATCTCCAGTATACGTTGTGCTGAGCGGGATTTAGCATTGCCATATTCATCTATTCGAAGAATACTAGCAAACCATAAAATGCATAATTACAAATTTACAAGAGTCCAATTTCTCATGCCTCAGGATTGATTATCTACAGAGAATAGAATTTTATGAAATGTTACTTGTACGTATGCAAGAGGACTCCAATTTTTTAAAGAAAATTATATGGACTGACGAATCAAAATTTTTTAGGGAAGGGATTTGTAACACACGAAATCGTCACCATTGGGCCACAGACAACCCCACGTTACTAGAGAGGCTGGCTTTCAAGTCAAATTTAGTTTCAATGTGTTTTGTATGTTAATGGATGTCAAAATAAAATATTACATATACGACGAAAAATTGAATTCCAGAAAATATTTAGATATAATTAGAACAATTGTGGAAGACTTCCTTGATATTATGTCAATTGAACAATATATAACTTGTAGGTATCAACTCGACGGGGCTCCTGCACATTGTACACACGAAATTAGTATGGAGTTGGACCGCTTTTTCGATGATCGTTGGATTAGACGTTTGGGACCGTGGAATTGGCCGAGGTCCCCTGACCTTACCCCGTTAGATTTTATCTTTGGGGTACTCTTAAAGATAGAGTTTATAAAACTCCAGTCCACAACAGGGAAGAATTAGAACGTCGAGTGATTCAAGAGACTGAAAACTTGGACCCCGCTGAAATAAGAGGTGCTACAACAAACGTTGTCCATCGTCGTATACAAAAGTGTCTGGAAGTTAACGGTCTACATTTCGAACAATTATAACAATATTT
Organism: Rhamnusium bicolor; assembly: GCA_029963845.1. Lineage (NCBI taxonomy): Eukaryota > Metazoa > Arthropoda > Insecta > Coleoptera > Cerambycidae > Rhamnusium > Rhamnusium bicolor. The sequence continues at coordinate 1,459,535 of JANEYF010000128.1, forward strand.
TTAATATTTTTATATTTATTACTGTTATTGGTATTATTTCTTATTGCTACTTAGACTTTGTTACTGTTGTTGCTGCTTAGTTATTATTTTTTCCTAATACTGACACTGTTATTGTTCTCTTAATGATGAACCAAAATTTATAAAATTCCTCTGATCTGAGGCAAATTCGGATATTTCTCATTAAATCTTCTACAAGTTCTGCTGATAATCTTATTGCACTCTCCATGGATAATAAACAAATCAATTAAAACCGTGTTTGTATAATTATTTTCTGCCATATTTGTGCTACATAGGTATTCAAATTAGGTGCAAATATCACTAACGTCAAATTTATTTAGAAAAATAACATCTGTTGTCATTACAAAATGACAAAACAAAAATTTCATGGCCCACCCGTTATGATATACCAGAAGACTAATATTCTTGGTAAGGTTACAGAAAAGTGCCCATAAATCGAAAACGGTGTGCATTAGGTATAGAGTATTTTACCTTTTTAAAGAGGTAAATGTATCGCCTTTCGAATCAGTATTAATATACAGGGCATTCCATTTAAAAAATTGACTTTCGTGCATTTTTCTAAGTCACTTGTAGAAAGCGTTCTCTAACTCACCCTGTATGATATTCGAAACATTTAATTAATGCAGGAGATGCCACCAGGCCTTGCCTAGCCGCAACTAAAAAATTGTCTTTTAATTGTTGCGTAGGTAGGAGAAAACACGATTTACTGAAAGTCAAATTTTTGGCAATAAATTCAGAAAAGAATTATTATCTGGAAAACGGCTTGAGATATGTATAGGGAAATATTAATAAAAGTTACTCAGAAAGAGACGACGATCCAAAAAACTCAAAAATATACAGGGTATTCCATTTAAAATAACGAAGATGTTGCCAGTTTTACGTATAAGTGGCAACACCGCACTTTCGAAAATATTTTAGTTGGAGAGATCATACTCGATTATCTTGGTAACCAAAATTTCAAAGCAATCGGTCGATCCATTCTCCATATACTTCTATTACTCCACCCACCGTGGCTCACCCTGTTTATATATATATATATATATATATATATATATATATATATATATATATATATATATATATATATATATATATATATATATATATATATATCGTAATAACAGATTCAATATTGTTGATATAATAGTTCCACCGAGGCAACCGGCCAGGTTTTCAACACGTAAGTTCAATATTGTTGATTACCACATGATAACTATTATGTTGAATACTATAAAACCGTATCCACCGAATTCTACAAACATTGTTCTAGTCGTCGACAAAATGTCTTCTAAAACAGTCGTCGCTGCAGCATTTTAGACTTTTGGTGACGTTGCGTTTTTTAGCTACTGTATAATCATATAGTGCAGAAATACCCTTAACCTGGGCAAAATTGCAACACAAATGATTCTTTTTGCATTTTACTTTATAAAGTGTGTTTTATAACATACAAAATTCTCCATTAATCCCAATCCGGAAAATCAGTCAAAATCCAAGATGGCGGCTGAATATTTTATATTTTTACCCAATAAGCAGTACAAAATGCCTTTATAATGTTAGAAGCTACTTTTGACAGCTGCTTGCGATAGTAACAGTGTATTTTACAAAATTTTGAAAATAACCTATTTTCCCTGACCCAAGAAATTCATAGAAATACAAGATGGCGCCTGATATTAGCTGCTTTCTTTCGCCCTGAGAAATCAAAGCACCAATAGCAATAAAGTATCAAAATCGAAGAGGGAAGATACAGATTTTTTCTGAGTTAAGTTTTTTGTGTTCACGGCGAAAAGCCGTACGCAAATTTTTAACTGTTTTTTTACCATCGCTGTCACAATCAAACTGCTCTGCTACTTTACGTATTGCATCTAATTCAGTCCTGTTATTTTTGTAGTCTTCCAAAAGGAATTCTTCTATAAAATCAAATGTTTCCTTCCCGATAGTACCGAGCAGGAAGCAACACTCGGCAACAAATAAAGCATGCCACATGCGACGCACTAAAATTGAATACATGTCGCCATTTGCCTAAAAAAACACTGTCGCGTACCATATGATTCTTTGTGTAGAATTTGGTTTCAACATGAGTTCTGTGTGCAACATTCTTGCATGTAGATGTTTCCAAAATGTTACCTCGATAGAATCCCGCCTTAAGAATGGAGCACAACATTACATATTACAAAATATGAAACATTACCAACATCAAAACATTAAACAAGATTTTTTTTTTGTATAAACATATAAATTTCATCATCTAAATTACATATTTTAAAATAGACTAGTCCATTTATTAATTTATTTTGAATAATCAAATTTCGATGTTAACATTTTATATGAAAACAACAATCAACACAGAAATTCAGCCTTTTGCATTCAATACAATCACAAAAATGTTTATAGGACGAAAATAGGATAGTTGTGTATAAGTAGAAGCCTTAGTTTTTAATTTTGATTGTATTATTTTCACTTTTACGTTTCTTGTTTTGTTTATTAAAATATGCAAAATACGATGAGGCGTACCCTCATTACTTCGCAAGCATAACGTACAAAAAGACAACAGTGATGTATAAGTCTCTTTCTGTCGCATACATGACATTGCCATTTTAATCCATTATGCATACACCCAAAGTAGGCTCTCTATTTTTTTTCAATTCTTAAATTTTTCGCATACTGTATATATCCATTCAAATAATCATGGCATCCTTTGTGCCAATTAAAATGAAGGTGAAGGTCATTTATTTGACTCTCGAATAAATAAAAAAGTGGGGCACAGTTGAATAGGGTAATGAATTTAACGATTCTTTCACTAAATCCAAAGGAAAATTAATTGTATCAGATTAAAGATAATTTGATTAATGCTCCATAACATTAATTACGCGTCCATGAAAGACTGAGCAATTAGATAATTTAAAGCAGTTTCGTATTTACTTCAACTCGAGTGAATGATAGAAAATACATAAGAAAAGTCAACAACTCGGTCGTAGGCAATAAATAAAAGAGGATTTTATACGAAACTTGTATAAATCAATCAACCAGATAATACAATATAAAATAACTGAATATTTTAAAATCAGATTTAAAAACCGTTTTATTAAAAAGTCTCTTTAACTAAATATTTCACTTATATTACAGACATTAAGTTCTAGAAATTTAAACGATGTAAATGCTTATATACATATAAATACATTTATCTCTGCTGCGAAGAGATAATAATAGTTAATAAATTCTAAGCGATTTCAGACTGGAAATATACGATTATGGGGAAGTTTTATTAAGCCTGTAAAACGTAGCTCAGTATATAATGGATAAGATTATTTTTGGGTACGCTACAAAACATTAATGTCTGTGAAGATAATGTAGAATTTTGATATTGCTAAATATGGATATTTAGCATGGGCGCCGTCAAGGAGTGCCAAGAGGGACAGTTGTCTATGTGTTTTAGAACAAGATTATTTGAAACTTTATGTTACAAAAATTGTTCTTTTGGTTCTAGGAGGATATAGTTTTAATACCACAGCTTTTGGTGCAAGTAACGGGGATGGCTCTTTTTCAGTTTTTTTAGAGTTTGTTTTCGATTTCATACTTTAAGCCACAACGTAGTGTAAATAAAAAGTACGTTGACTATTTTTTTTTGTTTTTGAAGTTTATTTTAATTTTATTAACAAGTACCAATGTCCACATCTGTTTTTTAGAATTTACTGTGTCTGTGTCTGTCAATAAAAAGTTTCATAAACATGTATTTTATTTTTACCACCCCCCGGGACATTTTCTACGGATGCCCATGTACCATATTATTATTTCATAACAGTGAACTTGTGTCACTGAAAAATTCCCTTATCCCAAAACACCTACTTCTAACTTTTCCTAATGTGTTATATCATATTAGTTAAATAAATTACGGTCAATTTTTGTAATTATTATATAGCCATAAGCAGAGCTTTACCAAAAAAGTTGATTTTTAATTTATCCAGGTCACACGATTTGCGAACCGAGCCATCGCTTGCTATCCTAAATGTGTAGGAAGGCATATATAATTAATTCTGTAGCTTAGTTTGCATGCCATCGTGAAAATAACAATATAAACTTAATTATTTGTTACAACATTACGACCAATTTCCTAGAAAAATGGTAACAGTGTTGAATGTCAATTAGGTATCTTGTCATAATAGTATTTGACAAGTAATAATTGTTGTTAAAGTTAATAATTTTTTAACATGTTTATACCCTGGGAGTCTAAACTTAAATTTTCGATGTTTGGCCGCCATGTTATATAAATAGCAGATGTCAAAAATACATTGTGGCTTACAATTTCTATTTAGAGTTAGTTTCGATTGTTTCATTTTTTATAAATGCAGCTACTATCTTTCATCTGCAATTCGTAATTTAACAAAATGGCGCAGTCGGTAGGATACTTCATTGTTGCACACTTACTATCACTGATGGATCCTAATTCTAAAATCGGAAAACTCGCGCAAAAACAACTCATTAAGGAATATAATCAATACGCAAATAGCAAAAATGTTAAATTAAATCTCAAAAGTTGTCACGTCGCACATCGAGCGAAGAAGTACATCGCTATATTAAAAGTTTAATGTCCTGATAAATTTGGAATCAAAATAATATTTCTTTTTGCCAATACATAAGTGGATATATTGGCACTTGCGTCATTTTCTCAAGATGGTTACTAAACAATTTAAGTATGGTTCCGAAATCTAACATTTTTCATCTAAAATTGATTTCAGTAACAACAAAAAGTTATTCTTGAGAGCTTAAGAGACTAAGGGTCTGTCGCATATGCGGACAGGACAATGAATTCCATAACTGGATTGTTTTTAATTAAGTTACAAATAATACAATCAAAATTCATTGTAATTGAAATGCTTTAAATCTTTTTATTAAATATGCATCTTATATAAGGATCAACCAAAAGTTAACAGTAACTACAATAAAGTATAATAACATAAGTTCTGCTATGTTTTCGTTAAGCTATGTTTAATAGCGTAAAATGGGACGATTTATACACTACGTATAGTTTTCGAAAACTTACTTAATCGTAGTACAGTCAAATCGACATTTTGTACCTTTCTTCAAAATGTATCTCAATATTAAAAGAGTAAGCAGAAAATATTTTGTAGATCTAAATGTTATTTACATGTACTTTTGTAAGGTATAAAAATCACAGTGCAGTTGGGAATGGTGCGTACCTTTTGGCAACAAACTGGTGAAAATTAGAGATTTCTCGATTTGGACAAAAATTAACAAGAAACAAAAATGAGCAAGTGAATTGTGGAAAATGTGGGAAATAGTGATTTACTTCAAGCACTAAAAAGTTAATTTTATAACTTTTCGTTTACATTAAAGTAATGTTAAAGAAACTATAGATCGGATAAAAAGAAACCATTCAGATTGTGTAATCTTAACATTCTTCATAAAATGAATGACATATTTTTATCCATTTCATAAAATAGTGAATTATTTTTTTTGTAAATGTCCTTTTTTTTAAATCTAAACATCAATTTTTATTGTTAATAAAAAAACTTGGCGTTTAAATTAAACATTCGTAGATGTAACTTTTCACCAGTTTAGAAAAATATTTATGTTGCACATTTGAGATATGCAGATGATCTAGAAGGTGGAAATATAAGCAATAATATATAACTTTTATATAATATCTATAAATATTTTAAGAAATCTTCACTACAATTACTTACATTGTAAAAATTCTAACTTTTATTATAGTACATTTTATCCTAGGTAATTCTCATCAAATTCTTAATAGCTTCGTAGAATTGAGGCTGTTCATAGGTGTTTATAAATGAAAAGTATTTATACCCAAAATAAAAATTGTTTATATATCTGCAACTTTTTGCGTTATTATCATAGTTTTAATGAAAATGGTTAAATCGCCGTTATAGCAAAATTTTCTAATGAAATATTTTAGATACAACAATATAATCAATTTTTAATATTATTTACATCTACTTTGTGCACAACGAATTTATAATGCAAAAGAGACAGATAGTTATTCTCATACCTGGCAAAGATTTCCTCATAGTTTACATAAATTGGTATTTTTATCGAAAACGCTATGCATGTGCGTATACAGGGTGTTTCAGATTTAAAGTGACAGTGCTATGGAAGATAGAGCACACTTAGCTGACCTCAAAATATCTCCAAATTATCCTTGAATGTGAACTGTTTTATGGTTTGTTAACTAAAGCTATAATCGATCGTATATCTAGAACATCTTTAAATATTTGGACAAAATTTAGCACAAACATTATATACTTTTAGTCTAATCAAAAAAACCGCTGCCAATTACTTGGGGATCAGAACTTCCTCACCGTAGTAAAACTCGACGTGTGGTGGAGTTTATAATAAAAGTAATTTTTGACGTTTCAAAAAAGTCACATTTCTTGACGTTTCAAAAAAGTCACATTTTGACGTGGAATGTCACTAATATTTTTTTAGACATTGGGATCGATTTTGCTCATCAATGAACTCAATCTCTTTCTTGACCTCTAGAATGTGTGTACCAAATTGGAAAGCTTTATCTCAAAAACTGTAGCTGCTATCGCGAACCAGACAGTCACACAGACAGAACACTTTTTCTGTCTGAAATTTTGTCTGTCGTCATAATTCGTCGAGATTCATCCAGAAATGCAATAAAAATTTTCAAAATTTTTGTCACATAACTTCCTCATTTTGAGGGGTGAGGAAGGAAAAAAACATTAGTGACATTTTTGAAACGTCAATTTGAAATGTCCAAAAAATTTTTTGACATTCCAAATTTTAAAATATTAGTGACATTCCACCAATGTGACTTTTTTGAAATGTCAATTTGAAATGTCAAAAAACATATTAGTGATATTCCACCAGTGACTTTTTGAAACGTCAAAAATTACTTTTTCAAAAAAAAAAAGTGACATTCCACCAACATGACTTTTTTTGAAACGTCAAAAAATTACTTTCAAACGTCTAAAAATGTGACTTTTTTGAAACGTCAAAAATTGCTTTTATTACAAACCACCACAAGTCGAGTTTTACTAGAGTGAGGAAGTTCTGATCCCCAAATAATTGGCAGCGGTTTTTTTATAATGTTGCTCTCAGTGTGATAACATCACCCTGTATATCAATTTTGGTAAATGTTAGTAAACGAACCATTAACTTTTCAATAATTGTGTATTTCTTGTCCAAAAAATTAAGAAGCTTAATTCGTGTAGGGTATTTAAGGAAAATTAATAGAATAATAACGTTAGCTAGTTGATTACCTTATTTGTAGAATTTAAAATTTGGTCAATCAATACTTTTGAAAATTTATTGGAGAATAACCTCAAACGTGACATCAAATATTATGACATTATATACACTGGTCGATTAACTTTTAAAATGATACACAGGGTGATGTTATCGGCATAAAAATCGTTATAAAAATTGAGTTTGGTCCTGGAATTTTTCCAAAGTAAATTATATTTTTGATTGGACTAAAAGAATATAATATTTTTACCAAATTTTGTCCAAATGTTTAAAGATGTTCCAGAAATATGAACGACTATAGTTTTAGATCACAAACCATAAAACGGTTCAAATTTAAGGGTAATTTGGGGATGTTTTGACGTCGGCTAAGTGTGCTCTGTCTCCCATTACACTAGGTATGCATTCAGCCATTATTTGAAAAATTGTGATGCGCAAAGCTGTTTTTAAAAACCTCTGTGTATTATCGCTTAGCTTTAGATGGATAGATAGATTATGACTACATATTTCATCAAACATAACTAGAAATAGGCTGCACCTATTTCCAGCTCCTGCGGAGGGCCGAACGCCTCGCGGCGTTCGATGAGAGGGCCTCGGGCCCTCTGGTTCGAGACGCGTTTAAATCCACCGAGACGCGTTTAAATCGCCTCGGGCGGGCCGATTCTCCGTTTCCGGATCAGCCGAGTTGACGCGGCGGCATGTGTCGGTCTTACGGCCTTCACGGAAAGTGCCTTCGGCCCTTTCTTGTCCGAAACGTCACAGTTTTTTGTGAAAAAAATCCTTTTTCTTTTTTCGGTTTCGGCATTAAAAATACCCCGCGTATTGTTTTGAGGGTCGTCGATCGATTCTCCACCCCGTATATAGTCTAAATCCGAAATAAAATTTTTTCGTATTTGGGACACCGGGTACACTAATTTTGTTTGGGTCACCGTGTACATAAAAAAATTTAATTTAGTCGTAACGATGCAGGTAGTGCAGACGAAATGTTAAAATTGATAGGAAACGGCGACGATGATTTGTGGATATGCTAATCAAACATAATAATGACGGTATAGTGGTTCAGTTACATGTAACACCCTGTGTTTTCATTAAAAAATAGTGAGGCAAACAGGCTCGAGGTATCAGCTTCAAATTTACCATCGAACATGTTCAATATATATACTTTTCAGGCTATTAGAGCACAATATTCGCTAACACGCAAACCTATACGACACTATTTTTAATTTATCTCTGTTTACAAAGTAAAATATTCCTTAATGGCTAGAGATTTCAACGAATTTTGTATCACAATTAATGTAAACCGATACTGGAACTCTCCACAAAGCTTTGTTAGTTGAATCGTTATTCTAGCACGGCGCCTCAATAAAATGTATCAATACAAGAGTTTAAAAGCTCCCAGCCTTGGAAAGCTTTGCCAGTTGAAAAGCTTTTCGTGTGCATTTGTTTTCGTAAGGTTTTATTTTTTGTTTAAGTATATCGTTTAGTGGGCAGTGTTCCAAGTTTGATTGACCTTTCCTGTTTGCCAATAGCGTTAAGAGGAATTTGGATTTTAATTTAAAGTATTTAAAAAAGTGAAAAGGACAGGAATTTTCTTGGTGATAATTATGTTCAAATTAGAATTAAAAGGGAAATATAATAGATATCCTTTTAAATAACTATTTTCTCAGCTATTTTTCACGATGAGTATTGAATTACAAAAAAGACAATATACACATTATGTTCAGTACAACTTTAAAGCAAATACATACACAATGTTTTGCCAGTTGTCCTAAACACAATTTGAATTTTTGAGGGGTAGTTTTTGGACAGGAAATAAAACACATTACTGAGATTGACCAGATTCATCAGGATCAATCTACAAGTCAATAATCAATTTGTGTTTATTGACTTGTATATTGATTCAGATGAAGCCCGATATTACAGGAGAAATCGATCAAGCTCAGTAACTAAACACAGTGTGTATTTTTTTCTTTTATATAATTCAATAATCGCCGTGACAAGCAGTTGTTCAAAAGGGTATGTAAAATTAATCCTAAATACATAGTGCTTACAAATACTGCTGAGTTGAATACAAAAATCATTCAACATGATTATTTTAAAATTAAAACATAATTAATCTTGTATAATTACCAGACAATATCTGCTTTCGATTTAATTAAATTAATGAAGCAAATTTTGTTATTTGTTTTTCTAAAAGATCATTAATGTATCCAATTAAACCACATGAAAAATATTTGTAATGAATTTGTAATCGATATTAAACGATTTCCCACCAAACGTAATACTTAATATATGATTTCATACAAGTTTTATGATTCTTTTATTTTAACATCTAGAATCAAAGTCTTTAACTATATTTTACTACACTGTTAATAAATAATTTATTAGCTTTTCTTCAGTTTATGAGCTCTAGCTTTCGTCTTATGCGCATTATGCGTCCCAAGAAAAGACTGAAAGGAAACAGAAAACACACTTTAAGTAAACTGTGAGTGATTGACTGTTGACCTGGCCTGGAGGGAAATTCTGGCTTCACAAAGAGTTGAAAGCGTTAGCTCATACAACTAGATAATACAGGCAGCGAATGATAAATGTAAGTTAAATTCTATATAAAACGATAGATTTGCGCCACAAAAAAGGGCAACGTCTTTGGGTTTTGCAAGTGATACGGCAATTTAAAATTCGTTCAAATTTATCATTTTATATACTGTGTTGTCATGTAAGTCATCCTAGTAAAAAGTTTCACTCGTCTTGATATGTCATTGATCAAAGTCACCAATAAATTTATAGGGTAGTGAAAAAATGTTGAAATATCAAAAAAAAAACTACTTTGGAGAATTTTATATTCCCCAAGATTTTTTTTCGTCTTGGTATATTCTCTTGGTGTCTTGACTTCGCTTAATCTTATTTTATAACAATCAATCTTTTATTAATTGCAAAATGGATTTCAAAATATTGCGTTATTACGCCTTATAGAAAAAAACAAAAAAAACTTGATTTTTCTTGACTTTTAGTCAGTCATTTCCTTTCAGTCTCCTAAATGTCATGGATAATCAAAGCTAATATATTTGAGCTACATCAAAATTTATAACATTTACTCACTAAATCATCACAAAAAACAATGGTCAGTTAAATTTTGTACACCCACCCCCTGCTACTCCCTAATACTGCCTTGAATTGAAGCTGTACTGCCTTCCATTTACCAGCAGCTCCCTAGTTTCCGAGGGTGTTCCAGGACTCAAGCTAGCTGTGGTGGTGTTAGATATAGTTTCTTTAAGTTCCAGATGGCGTATTTCCTCATTTTCCCTTTCAAATACTTCTTCTTCAAGTATTTTCTCCAAGTAAAGCTCACCATTAATGGCATTGGGTGGTGCTGTCTTCATATGTGGCGAATGGGTTGGAACCACCTCTTCTAGTCCACGTTCTCTGTCTTCGCGTTGTTTTTCTAACATCTTCCTGTGGTTTTTAGTTGTTAAACAGCCAGTCTCCACGTCCCTTTCCAACCTGTGCCCGCTCCGTGAACGAGTGAGTTGTCTGGCGACATAATCTTCAAGCTCTACTTCTTCACGTCTGCTCATTACTCTGTTAAGGGCAACAAAGAACAAACCAAAAATTGTTACGAAAATCCCCGTCACTACCATTTCGTTCCACCAACCGCCACTCCTCCAAGTAATCATATCATCTGGAAGTAGCCCAGAACCTATTAAAAGAGTCCAAGGACAGTAAAACAAACCCCTAGGTGAAGCATGCCAATGGACGTGGCCAAGGCATGGTCCCTGGGAGCGTGGTAGCTGTGCTTCTTCGTGGGCAGATGCTCCATGCTGTCCATGCTGCTCGTCCTGGAGGAGAGGCGTCTCTCTGCTGCTCTTCGCTTGGCCTGCTCCCGGATCCGCCTCTGGCGCTTGATGGCCATGGCAGAGTGGAGTCCTGCTGAGCCATGCATCTGGAATCCAGGGAATGGAATGAGATTTTGTCATCTTCAACGCAAAAAACTTGCATGCATTTTGCACAAAACACAACACTGCACACTGCACTGCACTGTACACAGTTTCAACAAGCACTGTCAAAAATAACGTCCCTGTTTTTGCTGTCATCTAAAACAGTCTTTTAAGGTTTTCGGATTAAAATAAAATGACTGGAAGAGCCAAGGCGATGATTTTTTTTGCAGTTTAGAGCACAGTGAATTTGTGTAATGCAGATTCTCAAAAAGTCACGAAAAATATGGCGGCTACATTTTTAAAAAATTTCCAAATTTAACACATTGCCAAATAACACTAAAATTAAAGAGACACCAAATACAAAATGATTTCCATGAAATTGTCATTAATTTTCCTTACATGAACTAAGTTTGTGACGATTACATTCCAGCAGTTTTTATCCAATTTTATTTATCTTTAAATTAATTGCGAAAATGCAAATTTTGAATATTCTTTTTTACTCGAGTGGTTACAATTTTGGTAGTAAGGCAGTCACAATTTTGGGAATCTGCTCTACAATTATTCACTGGATCCAGATTTATAGGAATTTCAAAAATAGTGGGAAGGGTTGAAAGGGTGTGTGTAAACCCCGTGGCTTTCCAACTTTACAGCCCCTTTTTCAATCTTGACATGCAATTATTGGCGAGAAAAAGCAGAACATAAAAACACAAAGAGATTTCTTTATCCTAGCTACATGCCAAAGTTCAGAGTTGGTTTACAACTTTGTTCATTTTATACAGAATGATAATTTTAAGTGTCTCACTTAATTCCTCTTCGCGGTTTTTCTAGGAATTTCTTTTTATAACTTCAGAAACAACTTATCAACAAATGAAAAAAATATATACGACTATTTCCCTTACATTATAAGAACCAATTAAACAGCAAGATTGTGAAAATTTGTACCAATAAGAACAAACTTTCAGCGAAAATTGCATTCCATGTGAATATTTTACATAAAATAGCGAAAATTGCACTGGGCTTGATAGCTCAAAATGTCAGTGGAATCATATATCTTGTTCTATGTTTTGTTCTGGAAATAGTCTAATAAATATATTTCGTGCATTAAAAATAATCTGAAAAAGTACCCTCGACTGCGTCTCGGGCACTTTTTGTCAAATCACATTAAAATGAACTCAACCAGTTTCTAGGAAACACGTTTTCATGCGCTGAATATTCGACAATTTTTAATGCACTTAATATATTACTACAGAAAATTTTTGAGAATTTAGTTCTGTTTCTATCTTCACACACAGATTCCTCGAAAATTCGGTTGCTGATTTTTTGATCAGCAAAAATAAAGACAGTGAACTATATCTTAGGTACACCTAGTGTAACCAAATGGGTATTGATATATTGATATACACATGTATTATGCTTACTTTTTGGCATTCAGCTAGGAAAATAGCTTGGTTTTTATATAAGAATTCTCTAGTGATTTTTTGAAGTTTTCTCGTTTCATCAATCATTATCAAGATACAGGGTGCAATACAAAAGTAATTCGAATTTTTCGAATAATACTGATGAGGATAGAGTTTAATTTTTGTTGTAGACAAGAGAACTGGATATAACTTGGTATATTTATTGAAACATTTGATACGTATAGTAGTTGATATTTGAAAACAGCAGCAAAAGAATTTGGATTTTTTTAAGATATTTTGAATTAAGTACACAAAGGTGAGTAAATTAATGAAAAAGTTAGTTATTTAGTAAACATGTAGTTTTATATAGTGTAGAAAATGCCTCTAAAAGGTATTGAAACTTTTGTATGTTTCAATAAATTACCAATATACTTTGAAGATTTAGAAAGCACTATCTTCTGTGCAACATTATTTTAAATTTAATGAGTGGAGGTCTGAAAATATGTTTACAAAGTGTGCAGAAACTAGGTCAAGGTAATAATTTAAAAATAAACAATACTTTGATAGCAATAGTAGTAAATTTTTAATACAATTTTACACTACGTCATTAAAACAAAATCCATTAAAACTAATAAAGTACATTTTGTTCCCTTTAGCTGGATTAAAATCAATGAATGGATTTTGTCATGAACATAAATTGAATTCATACCAGTATTTTTAATAGTTTCTAATAGAGTCTACGTTTACACATCGAATGGGACATTACTTTTGCGATAGCATTCAAAATAAAAAGCAAGTTTTCTACAAAATTATAATGTATAAAAATGTTTGGGTGCACAACTATACTAGGAGAATATACAAAAAGCTCATAAGTTTCATTATTACATTCTAGTATGCTACTTTTAAAATATTATTAAATCAGATTATTTTAGTTAAACAGAGATTATTAAATTAATAAGCTCATGTATAACATGAAGAGGATGAACCGTTCTGAGTCATAGCAAAAAACTAATATTGTGCCTTATACACAACTCTTCTTTCTCTTTGTAAAACGAGACAATTACTTTAAAAATTAGGCTATAAAACGGCACAACTTCATAAAATACAGGGTATGTAAAAAGTGTGGAACATTGCGTATAACTTCTTAAGCTGCGGTTTTTTGAAAAAAAAAACTATCAATAATTTAAAAAATTATAAACACTTTTTATTACTTGTCTAATTTTCACTTTATTTGTTGTTTTACAACTAGTTTCATCCTATTCGGACATTTTCAAGTAAACTAAATTATACACGGATTTTACTTTACTTTAAATATAAACTGAACTGAATAGAAGGATGGGTCACTTTATGGTTGATAATATAATTCAAATTTGTACAGATGTTATGTTTTTAAATGTAGGGGTTTTTTCAAGCTAGTAAATTATATTATGGTGTGATTTTTATTAGCAGCAGTTTATCTGAATAAGTTTAATAACGGAGAATTATTTAAATCTATTTGGTCGTTTAATATGTTGTAATTTTTATTCCTATTTAATTTATTAATTTCTAACACTTCTAATAAATTAAGTTTTTTACTTTTCCCACAAATATGTAATATTTTAGGTTGATGGTCGTCTGCTATTGTATGACCAGAATCTGTTAGATGTTTATAAAAGTTGGAATGTTGTTTTTGTGTGTGAATATGTTCTCTATATCTTACTCCGAACGATCTACCTGTTTGACCTACATATGAGGCGTTATATTCTGGGCAATCTAACCGATATACACCACATTATTTAGAGATATCAGTTTTTTGTTTTGCATTGAAAAGATATCTGCCTATATTTTTGTTAGAACTAAAAGATGTTTTAATATTAAATTTGGAAAAAGTATTGCTAATTGAATATGGTAATGAAATGTATGTTTGAATTTTTTTCTCGTTAATAGTGGGATAAAGTTCTTTCAAGAGGGACTTATTTTGTTTTTTATAGATTAGATTGTTGATTATATTTTGAGGGTACCCGTTATTATGTGCTATAAGTCTTATTGTGTCTAATTCTTCTTTTAAATCTGTCTCAGATAGAGGTAAGCTGAAGGCTCGGTGTCATAGATTGATATGCGGCTAATTTGTGGGAGAGGGGGTTATAGGAATTAAAGGGTATAGTGGCGTCTGTAAAAGTTGGTTTGCGGTAAATATTATAGGCAAATGATGTTTTATGTCTTTTTATAGTTAAGTCGAGAAAGTTTATCGATTTATTATCGTTCTCTGTTTCTAAGGTAAAAGATATATTATTATGTGTGTTATTGATAAAATCGAGGAGTATTTTTAATTGTCTGTCTGTCCCTTTAAAACCTATTAGGATGTCATCAACGTACCTGTACCAAAAGATAATGTTTTTTTGATATTGGAGAATCCAATATAGTTTTTTCAAGATTATCCATGAATATATCGGATAAAAGGGGGCTAAGTGGCGAATCCATAGGGAGCCCTGTTTTTTGTATAAAGATGTCCTCATTAAATTGGAAATAATTTTGATCTAAACACAACTTGAATGTTTGCAGTATTTCATTTTTTAATTTTGGAATAATTTTGCATTTTTTCTAGTATATTTGAAATTAAAGGAAGACATTCGAAGGGGGGATATTAGGAAACATATTCAACACATCAAACGATAATAATTTTATAGAGTTGGGGTCAATATTTAGGCTGTTTAATTTTACTGTTAAGTCTAAGGAGTTAGTAATTGTATTTTTTGGCTTAAATTTTGTAATATATTTAAACTCGTTATTAAGTAATTCAGATAACTTACGTGTCGGTGCATTTGTGTATGAAACCACTGGTCTAATGGGTTTATTGTCTTTGTGTAATTTAACTAAGCCATACAACTTTGGGGCTTCACAGTTCATATGTGTAAGTCTTCTTTTTTCAAATTCGAAGTGACACAAATATTCAAAACTTGTATTAAGGACTTCGTTTCTTTTGCAAATTATTGCATTTCTTTTTACTATCAATAATATTTATTTGAAGTAGTTCAACACACACTTGTGTGCCCTTAATTTTTTTGTGTTAATTGATGAAACGTTAACATTACAATTTTTATTCCAAACATAAATCACGTTTTTTAGAAAGGTCAAATCAGTAATCATTTATAGCATTACAGTTAACAAAAAAATGTATCGACGACACTGTTAAAATTCATTTAAACTTTTCAGCTTTTTTTCACTCATATCAGCAAATACTTTTGCTCAAACAAAAAGTTTTCACCACATCAACACTGAAAATTATTTAGTTTTGGCATTCATTTTCATTTTGTTGATTATTTATTCAAATACACTTTTGTGTAAGAAAAATTTTTAATAGGCAATATTAAAAATCAACAGAATTTGGCAAATCATATTCATATCAATATTTTATTATCAGTTGAAGAAAATCCTAAAGTGTCGGCAACTTGCTTTTGATTCTAAAGGGGATACTAAATCGGTTAGCAACCTTCTAAAAAAGGAAAAGTCCCAACCTTACCGAGTTCCCTTGGTCCATGATTTAAGCGAAGAGATTATGACAGGATATTTGAATTTTGCGAGTTAATGATGGAAACTTGAGTGACCATATTGAGGGTTTCACTATTAGAATTATATTCTGCAATGAATGTCTTTTATATCTGAACGGAATAATAAATAACCCCGTTATTGTTTACGAAATAGTCCTAATTAGATAGAAGGGGTTTACTGTATACGCAGACACACGAAGTAAACGTTTAGGCGGGAATTATTGAACGCAATGTCATAGGGCTATTCTTTTTGGAAGGCGATATAAATGCAGATCGCTATTTGAATTTGTTGCAAACGAGTGATACCACGACTAGCAGCTCTCCTCGTAGATGGAAATACGGGCATTACGAATAATCTATGATTTCCACCACACTTTGGGCGGCAAGTTAGGTAATACTTAAATGAAACTATTCCCGACAAGTGGATAGGTAGATGGCAATGGAATATCTCATTTGGCCTCCAAATCTAAAGTACCTGGACTTTTTTTCTGGGGGTCTATTTGAAAAAATATTGTACCAGAATAGACCGGACAACTCGAAAAAATAATATGGACCGAAATTTTTCGCATACCTCACGACGCGACATCCCCGAAAATATAAGTTTTGGGCACCGTCTGGATCACTGCCTAGCTGTTGATGGGGTAGAATTTGAACAAATTTTTTGATACATTTTTGTTTTATTTTTTAATTGTAATTCTATGAGATTAGTGTTACTGATTTAGGTTGAACTGAAACTACTTTTACCTTTCCTAAGTATATTTGTATTTTTTTCCTAAAAAACTTGGTTAGAATAAAAATTCTAATGTTTATGTTTCATCCATTTTTTTTAAAATTCTTATGCAACCCTATCAAAAATACATTGCACTATACAGAGAAAAAATAGGCTTCTTCCAGATTTGTCATAAAAAATAGGGTTGTTATTTAAAAAAAAAAAAATAGTTGCCATAGAAACCCAACGACAAAACAAAAAAACAACAACAAAATGACACCATCTGGTATACTGACGGATCAAAAACGTCAAGCAGTACCGGAAGCAGGAGTTGCGGGGGAACAACCAGGGACAGACATCAGCCTGAACCTTGGAAGTGTTCCAAGCCGAAATCACAGCAATAGACGTCTGTGCACAAGAAATGATACGGAAGGCATATAAAAATAAGAGAATCCGCATCATCACTGACAGCCAAGCAGCCCTCAGAGCTCTGGAAGCAGTAGAAATGCTATCTAAAACAGTAAAAGACTGCCTGGAGTCCCTGGAGAAACTTAAAGAACACAACAGTGTACAACTGGAGTGGACACGAGGACACCAGGAAAATACGGGAAACGAAAAAGCAGACATGCTAGCCAGAAAAGGCGCTAAATCAATTCTAACAGGTCCCGAAGCGACCTGCGGGGTACCTTACAGCACCGCGAAAGGATCGGTAAAGGAACTATTAAGACAGAAACACTACCCGCACTGGATAGAGATACCGGGAGTGAGGCAGTCACGCTTGTTCAGCGGAGAAATATCTAGAGCAAGGACCAACGAAATGCTAAAGCTGAGCAGAAAACAGCTGAGGTGTGCAGTGGGAATATTAACAGGACACTGCACACTAAACAAACACCTAATCAATATAAGGGTGAAAGACAAACCAGATTGCAGGATGTGTGGTGAAGAGGAAGAAACTCCCCACCACATCTTATGCGAATGCCCAGCCCTAACGGCAATGAGACTAACACACTTCGAGGGACCACTTTTAACCCCGGAAAAGATAGCCAGAGCTCCCATAAACTATATACTCGCCTTTAGGAATAGAACGGGTCTTATGGAGTAATGAGACTATGAGCTTAAGCTTCAGTACAGCGGGTAGTCAAAACCGCAACCCGTAAGGAAAAAAAACCCAACGACAGCAAAAAAATGTGGAGGTACCCAGCTGTGTGTTGAATTACTTCAAAGAACTTTCGGTTAGTGTCATTAAAAAAAAAACGTCGCTTAAAAAGTTATACGCAAGTTTCTACGCTTTTTACACACCCGATACAGAATGAGTCAATACTGACTACTTCTTTTTTAAATAAAAATCAAAAAATTGAGTTATAACAGTTCAGAAATGCAACAGTTTGATCCAGTGTGGAGATCACCCTGTAGAAGTGGGTTCAACTCTGAGAGGCCTGGAAGTTAGTATATGGTCTTGACTAACGCTCAAAGTGAAACGGTGGTCAAATATATGAAAATACATTTTTTTGCAGATGTTACCTACTCTTGATCGCTGCAAATGCAGTTTTTTTGGAAATAGTTGAACAACATTGCAACACCGCAGTGTCCAAAAAAATACATGACTGGATAGAGAATTAAGAATCCTTATGTGAAACAACCTACAGATTTAAAAATAATTTTGGATTATACTACTCTTGACCTTTTACAACTTTTAATGAAAACATATTTTAAATAAAGGAAATAACTTGTTTTTAAATGTTTCAGAAATTTGTTTATACCTCTACTTGTACATTAGTTTTGACAGGTCTTTCTCAAGAAAACAGAGGAGACTAAATAGTAATTTATCTCAGTTGTTTATTTGCATCTGGTGACTATAATGCTATTCCAAACTATTTAACTTTCATGATATGAAAGGCTCAAAAGTTCTTTGAAGTTTAATTCTTTCATCTAAAATATTGAGACTATGTATTTATTTCTTAAAAAAATATTCTAATGAAGAAAAAAACATCATGCAATCAACTTCAAAGACTTCGAAGGGAGAATAGATACACTCAACATATTATCTGCACCGTTGAAAAGAAAATAAACTATTATTTCACTTACAAAGATAATTTTTTTTGAGTTTCACGATCATATAAGTTTTTTCGTTTTACCAATTTAAGTGCTTACACTGAAGAAAGTTAGTTATTACTAAAATACATTTTATTTTTGTTCATGTAACCAATTTTTTTGTTATTGAAAGGAAGTTTATATTATATCTATTTAATTAAATCAACCGATAAATATCTATTTATACAGGGTGGGGCAAGAGTGCGTCCGACGATATTTCGAGTTCTATGATGTAGTGATTTTTTTTAATATACACGTGTAAATGACAAATTTCTAAAATCTTTACATACAAGTGGTTGGGAGAGAGTCAATAATAATACAGGAGTGGAAGGAGGCCACAAAGAGATTTCAAAAATTGTTCTGAAATGCATGGCATTCATTCCATTTAAAAAATGTTAGGTGACCCTGTAGAATCGTTTTGACTCCCCTGTATATTCGAAAATAATATCCGGTTATAAACTTATTTATCTAGTTTATGTTTTTAAATCAAATTTCTAGCTATCATAGTACTCGACATATCGAAGACAGACGCACTATTGCCCCATCCTGTATATCAAAGATGTATGTCAAATTGTATTTAAGATGGTCATGTCTTAACACGAGACTATTTTAATTTTCAAATAAATACACAGGACGAGTTAATCCTTCCTGAGAAGATTCGGAATTAAATAGAACAGTTGAAAGTACTGCTAAAGGCCTTTATTTACTGTAAAATAAGAACTGGTTTTTCCTTTCCGATTTTAACATATTCTTTCTTCAAATTTTGCAATTGATTATGGCGCAAAGTGGTCTATTTTAAGGTGAAAGAAACAGAAAGAACATTTAATCCAGTAATATATGGGGGAAAAGTGGCCGATTTTCAAAAGTACGACACTGATGACTAAGATAAAAATGACACTAATTTTGAAATGTATGAATTCTTTGATATATCAATCAAATCTTTGATATATCATATAAATTCACTAATGAAGAATGAGCCCAAATTTTATATTGTTACAGGTCATGCGATGACCCTCCAGTAACGACGCTACTGGATACAAATGAAATAGACCGTCTTATGTCATAATGATGTACAAAATTTGAAAAAAAGTCTCGTTTTATAGTAGACAGAGTTAAATATCTTTCGACAGACACTTCTACTTATCGAAAGTTTAAGATTTGTTTTTATTTCCAGCTTTTACTAGAACAGGAAGTGCCGAATTTGCTGTTTTCAAATATAATACAACATATTATTTATATTATATAGTGTGTCCGTAAAGTATGGAATAAATTCGTTATTTCGTAAATCAAAAATGAATCTTCAGATACGTCGATTTTTAATTTCAATTGCGCACCTTATCATTTATTTCTTGGCTATGACGTCATCACTGTTTTCGTTGTGACGTCATCAATATTTTTTTAAATGGAATACCCTGTATATTTCTCCATTCTGCTTCAACGACTGATTCCAAATATGTATCACACTTAGGGCCTAAAATTGTTAAGTTGGAAGATACGCCCATTTAAAAAAAAACAACTAAATAATAAATATAGTTTAAAAAACTAAAAAAACACGCTTTTAAAGCACATCAGACTAAAAAAGTGAAAAATAATTATTAATATAAACTGAAAACAATAATGAGTGAAAAATACTAGTATTATTGTGAAAAAAGCGTGGGTTGCTCGATATACGAAAAAATATGACACAAAGCGCCCCACGCTTTTTTTCACAATAATACTAGTATTTTTCGTTCATTATTGTTTTCAGTTTATATTAATAATTATTTTTCACTTTTTTAGTTTGATGTGCTTTAAAAGCGTGTTTTTTAGTTTTTTTAAACTATATTTATTTTTCACTTTTTAGTTTGATGTGCTATTAAAGCGTGTTTTTTAGTTTTTTTAAACTATATTTATATTGCTTATTGATGCTGATATTATAACATATTACGATCCAACAGATACTTCTGAAAAAAAAAATATATTTTTTCAACCATAGACGAGATTTGAACTCACGCCCGAGGAGTCCGTCGTTTCGCGTCGACTAAGACTTGTGCCTTAGCCCGCTCGGCCATCGAACGAACTGAGAATCACGGAATGTACTAACAGTAATAAGCCACTTGCTCTCTCGCAGAGGATATGTGAGGAAAGGACTGGCGATCCTGATTAGGATAATGATATAAACTTATCAAATTATTGTATTGTTACCGGTTCTTCATAAGTGTACAAAGTTTCAATTAAATCTGTCCGTTTAAAGTGGGTCAAAATCGAGTCCAAAGAGTCGGTTACAAACAAACATACAAGTGAAGCTAATAAAAACGTGTTAAAAAGTAAGATAAACACGTCTTTTATTAATTTTTGCAGTAGGCTAGTTTTTGTTTGTTTTTTTGTTTTATCATTATCGTCTTTGACAGTGAGTCACTTAATAATACTTTATCTCAGTATTGATTTCCCAACAATTGTTTTCGATTTATTTTAAATTATAACAAAAGTGTATCTGTAAAGCGGAGAACTGAAATTCTTACGATGATTGGTTATGGTGATAGGATGAGAACTCAACAAGAAGTACGTAATTTATTTAATACTAAATATCCAGAACGACCCATACGAACGAGCGTGAGTAAAATTGAAAAAACTAGAGAGACTGGTACGGTGGAAGATTTGCCCAAAACAGGTTGCCTAGTTGTTGACGAGGATACAAAATTAGAACAGAAATAAACAACATTTATCGTTAAGGGTAAAGTTTGTACGAAGTCAATTAAATCGTATAAGAACTAAAAGCCTGCAAAAACCGTCGGCATCTCTTTATTGTACATGGGCAGAGGTAAATAGAAATGCTTGTCATAAGAAAATGTTATACTTTTTTGAAAATTGTATTAATTTTTATTATTTTTTTGTTTATTAGATAGGCTATTTTTGTACATTTCGCCAATAACATATTTTTGAAATATTATATCAGTTTTAGATATAAAGTCTAAAGATTTAAATTTATTGGGCTTAGTTTTAAAGTTAACCCATACTATATTGAAATATGTTATTGCTCAGCAAGGACCAATGAGAAGGTATGAACATATCCTTGCCAGGATGAGGGAATGGGACAGGTTAGATTAGCGAGGGGCAAGGATGTTATATAGTGAAAATAAAATTAAAGTTTCTTCTAAAATAAAAATAAAAATAAAAATGTAAGTTTCTTAACCAAAGCAAAGAATTAGTACAACAAAAATAAATATTTGTTTAGATAAAACATAAATAAAAACAAAATTAAAATATGTCTAGAATAAAGTAACTTAAATTAAAATTTCTTGTCAACTAAATAAAATATATTCCAAGAAATGTAACAATAAAAAAAGTAAACTTCATACCTAATATAATAGCTAAATATTTTGTTCTGAAAATATATGTATATTAAAAAAGTTAAATGCTAAAAGTTGACGCGTCCGGATCCTCACTTTCTGAAGAGGAATCATTACCCGGTTGAATTATAATCGACGCAATGGGGGGTAGTGTTGGATATTGATTTTCTTTATTAAATACATGCTGAACGCAATTTTTCCATAAATCAGTATTGTCGAGGTCATTTATTACTTCTCTTATATGATCAACTACTACCGCGCTTAACGTTGGAGAGTCAATACATTTTCGCAAACGATCTTTTAAAGTTGGTCAAACCATCTCGACAGGATTAAATATGCAATAGTACGGAGGTAAGCGCAAAAGTGTATGACCATGTATATTGGATAAGTTATCAATAACATATTCCTTTTTGAAATTCTGTTCTTTTATTCTTTTCAGTAATTCGCGCTTTATTGGAACTTTTACAGGAATTTCCATATTTTTTTCTCTCATGAATTTTAAAATATCTTCCTTTCTTGTACTGATGTTTGGTATTTTATTTAATATTCGCGAGTGATAAGAACCATTATCTAATACAATTACCGATTTAGGCGGAATATTTGGTAAAAGCTGTTCTGAAACCCATTTATACATATTATAAATTATACGCCGTATTACATTTTTGGTAGCATCATCAATATTTTTTAATTTCATATTTTTCCTTTTCCTATTTGTACCGTGATATATAACATCTCCTTTTTTAATTACACGATAAATTGTTGATTTTGATATTTTAATTAATTCGTTAATACGTTCTATTATTTCTTTCTCACATTTTTCACGATTTTCGCTTTTTAAACGTTCATGTATATTTAAAATATGCGTTGACTTTGTACGTGTAAATCTTTATTTTGAAACTCTAAATTTATTTCGGCTTCTTCGACAATAACAGGTGTTAGAAATAAAAATAAAAATCCACTATTTCACCCCAGAATTATATTTCTGTTAATTAATTTTATAAAAGTCGATTTAAAACATTATTTGGCGATAGCTAAACATCAACTGCCTGACTTTTCCCCCTGAATCCCCTGTTGGAATTTGCCGAGTCGCCTACGTGACTTTACTCATTAAGTTAAAATAATATAATATTTCATTTATTTATTTATTTATTTATTTATTTATTTGAATACACCATCCAACAGCCGAGGCCAATTATGGGATGGGAAAATACAATTACAATAATTACATATTGATTAAATTAATTATACATTACATGCTACTTAACACTAGGTACTTGAACTAACTAAATTAAACTAAATTAGACTAACTGAATTAGGGGTATTTATACATTATCATATCGTACTCTGTATAAAAAAAGTTGGTATATTATATTTTACTAATGAATTAAATAACTGCGTATGCAGCTGTATGTAAGTCCTATAAATAATGTGTATATTCTTATACAATATAAGTTAAACTATTGTTGCATTTGTGCCATTTATTAGGAAACAGTTGAGATCGTACTGATATAATGATTTAAACTGGAATTGTAAATATCAACTTGTTCGCCAAGAGTATTATATAACTCCATCATAGAATAAATAGGAGACTTTTTGAGAATATTTGTACGATTAGTGGGACAGTAGAATAGAACGTTTTGACGTGCCTCCAATCTAGGGATTCTAAAATTAATTTTTGACAATAGCTCTGGGGAGTCAATTAAACTATGAATTAGCTTATACAAAAATACTAAGATGATTACCCTCCTTCTATTCTCCAGGGACTTCATGTTTAGCCTTGTCAATAGCAGTGTATTTGGGTATCCTCGTTCTGGATAATAATTATCTGTCTTAAAAACCATGTACTTCATAAACTTTCGTTGAATCTTTTCCAGTGAATGTGAATGAATATTATAAATCGGGTCCCAAATTATCGCACCATATTCAAGTTTTGAACGTACAAGTGAGTAATACAGTGTCTTGAGCGCTTCTACATTAGAAAACTTTTTACAGTTTCTTATTATAAATCCTAGTGACTTAAGTGCCGAATTTGTTGATGCATTAATGTGCTCTATGAAATCCAGTTTAGAGTCAAATAAAATACCCAGGTCTTTTGTTGTTTGACTTCTTATCAACTCCGTGTTGTTAAACGTATACGAGAACTCGATAGAATTCTTTTTTACGCGTGTATGATATAACCTTACATTTTGAAACGTTCATATCCAATTTGTTAGAGGTGCACCACACTTCCACTTTGTGTAGTTGCTGTTGTAACGCTGTGCAATCTTCGATGTTGTTAATACTACAATATATTTTAAGATCATCAGCAAATAAAAGTTTCTCGCATTCTAATTCTATACATAAATTATTTATAAATAAGTTGAATAAAAGTGGCCCCAGATTTGAACCTTGTGGCACTCCTGACGTTGCAAGGTACGTACTCGACTTAAATCCATTATACTGGACATACTGTAGCCTTTCTTCTAAGTAAGATTTAAAGAAATTCAACAATGACTTATTAAAACCAAAGTGGTTTAATTTTTCTATTAGCAATTTGTGATCTATGCGATCAAAGGCTTTAGAGAAATCGGTATACACCACGTCAACTTGACCTCTATTGTCTAAAGATTCTGTGATAAACTGTGTTAAACAGGCCAAATTTGTAGAGGTAGAACGTTTCTCCATAAAGCCGTGTTGATGGACAGAAATTGAATTTCTTACACCAGTATAAATTGTAGCATAGATTGCCGCCTCAAATACTTTTGCGAAATTGGGCAGGATTGATATACCCCTATAGTTCCCTATGTCTGCCTTATTGCCACATTTGTAAATGGGACACACTTTGGCTAGCTTCCAGCACTCAGGAAAAGTAGAGGTCCGTAATGCAGTATTGAATAGGGTTAGCAGTGGCACAGTAAACACATTCGCGCAATCTTTGATTAAAAAACTAGGAACCTGATCATGTCCTGATGTCATTTTATTTTTTAATCTTTTAATGGCTATTTTTATATCTGATTCTGATAATTGATCGATATTTATACATGGCAAATTACTTACGATATTAGGAGCTGGTATAGCGTTAGAGAGCGGCAAATAAACACTTTTGAAAAATTGACTGAAATGATCTACAATGTTTTGTGGGTTTTCAATTTCATGGCCATCTATATTCATTCTGCCAGGTATTGTGGTAGTACCTTTCTTGTTATTTATGTATGACCAGAATTGCTTAGGGTCAACTATCAAAGCATTCTCTACATTTTCTAAATAATTATTATATGCTTCCTTGACCTGTAAATTTATCGATGATCTTACGCGCTTGTACTCTTCTAGTGAGTTGATGTCATTATATTTATTGTAGTTTTTGCGGTAGTGATCTCTCGCTTTAATGTTTCTTATTATTTCGGTTGTATACCAAACAGGAAATTTTGTTCTTTTTGTGTTTTTGTATTTTGGGACATGCACATCAAAAATTGAATGTAGTTTATCATAAAATTCGTCGCATGCCTTGTTGACATCATTGGAGTTTTCTAGGAAAGTCCAGTCGGTTTGAAGTAAAGAGTTGTACAGTGCTGGGTAATTTGCTTTCCTAAAGTTATAAATATTCTTTTCTCGCGAGTTTACTGGAAATTTGGCAGAGTTAATTCTTTTTGGTAATACATTGATGCATAGGGCTGGATGGTGAACATCCTCTTTCACGAGAGGTGAAGTGTCTCGCGAAACAGTGCAGGTTTTCAAGTCAGATAAAACTAAATCCAGGAGTCTCCCATTTATATTTACAATGTTATTAAACTGTGTCATGTTGCTAAATTCTAAGAATGATTGCATAAGTTGTCGTTTTGTATCAAAGATATCGTTATTAAAACTTGGAATATTAAAATCACCCAGTATTAATGTATTATTATTCGCACCAACGATTTGTTCAAATAAATTAAAAAATAATTCAAAATGCTCCACAGAAATAGATGGTGGTATATATATAACGTATATGAATAAAATGAAAAAATTGTTAATTAAACATTTACAGCCAACTATGTCCACTACTGGAAGATTGTCTAGAATGTAAGATACATTTACAGGTTCGGAAAAAAACTCACTTTTTATAGCTAATAGTGCACCCCTCCTTTTGAAAGTCCTGTTGCGGCAAAGTTTCGATCGCACCGTAATACTGTGTAGGCGGTTGGGAAGTACTCGGTGCTGGCGACATCATCGGAAAGCCAAGTTTCGACCAAACTCACAACATCATATTCATTACTATTTACTGCGGAATAAAGCTTATCGACCTTGCTCCGCAAACCTCGTACATTTTGGAAGTAACAAAGTAGTTCTTCATCAGTTGGTATCTTGTTGTTAACGTGCCCAGTTGATTTATGGTGGTCAGTTTTCTTTATAAAAAATCTATTTTGTTCTTTCTAATCTCCAAATTTCTTATGTAGGCAGGACATTGTTTACTCCAGGTAGGATGGTCAAAATTGATTCTTAATTTGAGTTTCTCTGCTGCATATTTGCAATTTACACAAATTATGTTTTTGTCCTCAGTTTGACATTCGTCTGTATGGTGAGATCCTCCACATTTTGCACATATGGAGTTCTTAGTGCAATTTTTGGCTATATGATTAAATCCATGGCATTTAAAACAAGCTGTAACATCAACAGCGTCGAAAACGTGACATCTGTCCCATCCAATGTTAACTTTAGCAAGTTTAAGTATATCCACATATGTTCCTCCATCTACTTCTACGTATGCGATATAAGTCCGATTGTTTCTTTTATTTTTGGTGACATGAACGACATTTGGTCTTCCTTTGTTGAAAATTTCTTCATTCTGCGCAACCAATAACTTCTCAATTTCTTCGGGCTCGTTTGTTTCCGTAATACCAACAATTTTTATCCTTGGAAGCTGTTTTTTGGGTTCACTTATGGTGTACTTTTGGCCTAGTTTGTTTTCAACTTCTTTTTTTAAACTTTCCGCTGCATTTTTGTTTTTGCATTCCACTATGATTCCTCCATCCTTTGCGTTCTTCATACCAGATACAGCCATCTTTGTTGGGTCAAACGAGTTTTTGATTTCTGTCCGTGTATCATTATTAGTCTGTCTCATTTTAGGCTTAATGACAACTACCGGATCGGCGTTTTTTAATTTAACTTTATCTGCAAATGTTTCATGACTGGTTGTTTCTGTGATTTTATTTATATCTCGCTTTATTTCTTCATTCTTCTTTATTGTGGCTTCCGAAAGTGTTTCGATTAGTATGTTTTGTTTTTCGATGGACTTATTTTGATTCTTCACTTCTTTTTCTACATCAATTATCTTCTTGCTAAGTGAGTCTATCAAGTTTTTTATGTTTTTTTGTGCTAAACATATGTCACAAAGCCATACAAGATTCTTATATCTGTCAAAGATCTCGATATCATTTGGGTCTACTTTGCTACATGACAGGTGGACTAATCGCTCGCACCAGTGACAGGCTATAATTGTTTTGGGGACAGATTTTTCTTGATGCCTTTTAATGTTTTGTGTACAAACAGTACAACTTGACCCATTCATGGCTAAAGCTGAGCTTATTACTCGACCCGGCGCCTCCTCTAAGGCAATAAATGCCTTTATGGCAATCCAGATGTTTCTACCTGGTGAGGCTGTTAACCTTTTTCAACACTGGACGACCCTCTGATACTTTCCTATTTCTTACAAACTGACCACATGCATCACGAATTGATATTTAATAATTACGTTGCACACTACACTATCTGTTATTAATACTGTTCAATTAATGTTAGTTTTCTTATTACTTATTCTTATTTTATCTTATCACTTTTGTCACAGTCCACTTTAATTCAGTTCAATTTCGTGTCATTTCAACCACTATTCTGCCACTATTTTACGGACTCAAGTCAGAGCGCCTTTTTGTACGACCGCCCGGCACGATGGTCAGATACTAATATGTTATGTATTTCATAAAGATATCTTAAACATAGTATCATATAAATAAACATATATTTCATAAAGATATCTTAAACATAGTATCATATTACTAGCCGCCGCTATTTAAGCAACAACAATGTATATGTATATTTCTGCACTGCACTGGACCAATGTTATAAAGAACTAGGTTACATCATCGAGTCCACGTTGACTACTGACTGATATAACTCAAACACCCACCGACCAACCAGACTGACGAATATCCTGATCCCAGCCAATCGTCGCCCATCATCCTCAAACCAAGGCCAATCCCGGCACATCTCACAAATCCACGTTGATTGCCGTTAACGAGTTCTTTTTATACTAGTGGGCCTGTCCGTTTTATTATCTTTAAAAAAATGGCGGGTTGAAAGGGTTTTTTCGGGGGGAATAAAATCCCCCCCCCGACCCCCCCCCCCCAATTCCCCCCCCCCTTCCTCCCCCCCTCTCCCCCCAAAAAAAAAAAAAAAAAAAAAAAAAATAAAGGGGGGACGCCCCCCTCTTTTTTAAACAAACCATTACAATTATTTTTTTTAATATTATTATCCATCCCTACAACAAGGAGTACAGTTCGAACATTTACTATAAATTGTTTTTATTAGTAACGAACTGTTAGTTCTACTGAGTATTATTTGTTCAAACAAAAGATGAAAAATTAGTTAATTCTTATTTTCAAAATGACCGCATCTTTCAACTTATCAATTTTTGACTCTTTTTTGAATCAGATTCAGAATCCAAAATTGAAAATATACAGGATGCCTATTTAAATAATATATCGATGACGTCATAACGGATGACTTCATAACCAACAAAAATAAATGATAAGGTGCGCAATTGAAATTAAAAATCGACGTGTCCGAGGATTTTTTCTAAATATTTTTTGTTTAAGAAATGTGAATTTATTCCATGCTTTACAGACACACTGTATAATAACATGCTTTTCCAGCGCTGTGTAGTATGTAGAGCATAGAAATACATTGACTTTAGGTATGCCATCCATATTCGTAAATCTCTAGGGAATCACTACTCCCGAATGGATAGATAGCTAGATAATAAACAAGATCAAGCCATTCACTGCCAACCAAGTTAAGCCTAATATAATATTTGACCAAACGATTCGGCTTTCCCAATGACCTAAAAGTTTTATTGGATGTATATTAAACTATAGGGAATCAAAGAATCAAATAATATTCTAATATAAAGGAAATTTTATACTTTATATGGCTGCATATACACGGTGGATCAGAAATAAAACAGAAGAAAAATCTCTAATAGGGCTCAAATATACTAACGACTTTCCCAAAATATAAAAAAATCGGTAGGCCAGATTTAAAGTTTGAAAGGTAAAAACCATTCCAAATTAATAAAATAGCTTTTACTTCAAGTGCAAAAACGGATATGGTGCTAGGTAATAATATCGGGGCTCAGACACTACGCTGAACGGTTCCCTGCACGTTAGCATCCCACTCACGCAATATTTCGCAGTATAGTAGGGATTTTTAATATGCATAACACGCATGTTTGGTCTAAATCCTTATGCTATGCGTGTTGTTTTCATGCAATGTGTGGCAGAATAATGGATGATTATTTAATTGGACCTCACATTTTGCCACCATGCAGCACACTTCTTACAACTTCAAATTAACACCTTGTCCGGATTTCTCGAAGATGTGGCTCCTGCTATACGCTGGGATAGTGGTGCCTCTTAGTTTCTGAACATACACGATATTTTCAATGTACGAGACTGGCCAACTGGAGAAATTCCCGGAAAGTTGTGTTGAAAGAAACGGCCTGTCCGATCGCCTGACCTAACTCCGTGCGATTTTTATTTAGGGGGTACATGATACAACTGGTTTATTCAACACCAATCAATATGATCAAGGAACTACCAGCCATAGTGCAAAATACTGCGATAGCATTCGCCAAAATGTTGACGTTTTCACAAAAGTCAGGCAGTCTGTTGCAAAAAGGGCTAGTGTAGAAATTCAAGCAGAATATTTTGAACATTCTTTACTAATTTTACCATAGACATACAGTGTCATACAACTGCTAAACATACTTTTTCCTAATTACATCGGTCCTAATAATATAATACTTGTTTCCGATGGACAAGATTCCCTTTCGTAAAAACAAGCATCTAGGTTATTTTCTAAAGTGAGATTTTTGTTTTAATTTTTGTTTGAGTGTTGGTTTAATTGAAATTTAGTTGATTTGTATTAATCGCCATTAACTGTGTTTCGTGTACCAATAGACGATTTACCCATTTTATACAGTTTCTTAACTAATTTGTTCGTTTTCGAACATATGGCGGAGGATCTGGTGATACGAGACCGACGTAACACGACCGCGAAGTCCCAATCCCGAAGCTGGACCAAAGTTATAGGAATAAAACGGTAAGATCTCAACATAAAACATGGAGTACTTTCTTCCATTTTAGTCAAGAACTATTTTAAAATTGAAAATTGTAGCACACATCAAATTTGGGATCAACGTTCGAGAATAGAAATCGGTTTGTAATTCAAAATTGACGGACCACAGCGCCCTTCGGAAAGGACTAGTTCATTATATATTTTTTGCTCAAAATTGAATTTCCTATCCGTGGTTGTCGTATGGTAGTTTACTTTTAGGGCCCTTTGTATTTATATATATTTTTAACCATGTTTTTATATAACGTTTAACATTTAATTACAAAAAAAAATGTGTTTTCTTATTTTCTCTAAGCTGTAATTTTGATTGCATTTATCGCACATTTTAATAATGCATATAAATAAATTTCTCATTAATAGTACTAATAAATGGTGCTACGGTACCAACATAGTTCCATTTGAAAAAATTATGTTTTGTCCCAAAAACTGTTTTAATGAACTATTTGCTCATAAATCACATAATTTAATATTTTCGACGGGATTTCCATTTTGTTAATATTACACGGGTCAATTAGAATAAATTGAAATAGTCATGACATACTTAGGTTAGGACACTTAAATGAAAACTAAAAATTAAATTAAAACATATATTGACGTTTGAAATACCACTTATATGGTATCATTTGATTCAGAAAATTATGTAGAATTCAAAAAATACAATAATATATAGGGTATTTCATTTGAGAATCAAAAGTTAGTGTCACTTCCGGTGAAACCGCAAGTATAAAATTATCATTTATAAATAGAGTTGGCAAAAAATGCGCCGCAGGATATAGGCGTACGCATCATAATAAGTGTAAGAAAAGAAATTAACTAGTAATAAGAGCAATAAATTGTTACAATTTGTAACAATATATGCACAACTTACTCTCTTAACTAGCTTGCTTATCACAAACTGGAGAAGATGTGTAGCCATTTTGCAGCATCAGGTATGTTTCTATGGTTGTCTCCAAGAGTAATGTTCGATGTGGTGAAAAAATATGCATATATTTTGAGAACGACCGTTCGACATCTATTGATGTTATACAGGTATACTTAAAATAGTCTTTGAACTCACTTAACGGATCTGCAGATGCACCATCAGTACCATCACAAATTTGTCTTAATTTGGTAAAACTGGTGTCTTGCTTTAATACACGTGAAAACTTTTCTCCAACGGGCTCATTTTTTGCGTCTCCTATAGTGTGTAGTAGTCGATTTACTTCGTCCACTATTTGCAGTGACTCCGCTAACCACAACGCACAGTTTGTAAGTTTTGTATGGCATCATGTAATCCTTTATAGTTCTTATGACAAGTTTTTAAAGCTGTTTCAACAAAAACATCTTCGAATTTTATCTGATTTTCCTCAATAGCTGCAGCCTGGTTTGGATTGAACTGTAGTATCACAGATTTTATTTGTTGTAAAAAATTCAGCATAATAAAAAGCTGCCTTCAACCATGTTCTCCAGAGTGTAAGAATCAGCTGTGGTGGTTTGGGAATACTGGGTCACTTGCTATGAAACGCGCGAAGACGTTTAGAAGATTTAAGAAACATTTCTTTTATACTTGCTATTAATGCATCTACCTCTGGAAAACCTTGTTGAATAGTTTCTGCCACAAAGTGTAATGCATGCACTTTACACGTAACATATACCAACCTACAGCCGTGTTTTTGGAGTGAACGGCCTATCAAACGCATTGTCGCGGCACCATCAGTTACAAACATCAACACTTGACTTTTTGATAGGTCGAATTTTTCTAACGTCTCCAGCACCACCCGCGTAATTATTTGGCCAGTACACTCAGTTAGTCTTTCGCTAGCTAGTAACAATGGATATGTCAGTTTAAGAGGGTCCAGTACACGTACTATAACATTTAAAATAGAATTTTGTTTGCAATCTGTTGTCTCGTCAACACATAACCACAGCCGTGTATTTTTTAGTACACATTTAATTTTATTTACAATGCCTTTACTACAGTTGATACATAGTTACGCAACGTTGTGCGACTTGGTAACTTCACCTGGGCATTGTATTTATTCCAGAACTCTTGAAATGATTGTTTATCGAGTATCTAGCGGAAAATCACAGGCAATCAGCATTAAGAATAAAGCAAACATAAACTGTGTTGTCTAAGACACGCCATTTTTTTTGTTGCATAGAATTTACGTGACGTTTACAATCACGTTTGTCTCAGCACATCAGTCTGTCTCGCACACTTTATAAATTATAATAGCATCATTGTAGAATAAATCCAGGAATTCACTGATAAATTTATTTATTTTTACAGCGCATGACCGTTTTTTACCCTTGGGCAGGTCTGACATACTTACATTAATTACATTAATATCAAGAATAAAATACAACAAATAAAATTATTAACAATACAATGGAGAGTAATAAATTACGTTGTACACACCACGAGGCATAACAATAGACTAAAATCAAATGTTAGTTTTTGCTAAAATAGTAAACAAGTCTTGCTTACGTATTTGGGTATTTCTCTACCTGGCACCGCCCGTGACTTGCGGACCGATTTGCCAACTCTATTTATAAGTCAAAAAGTGACGTTTATTAAATCTATAGGATTCTCCAAATTTCAATTGTTTATCTTAAAAACAAAAGGAAAAAAGGGGTGTACCATGATCTTGTTACACCCATCTAAGAATCTTAGAATAATGATTTAGAATTATCAATTAATTTTCATTTTTATTTCAGTAGTATCTTTATTTTTTGAAATATAATCTACATATATCGCTATTTTCTGTATCTGATCATCATAGTGTTAAACTTTGTGTTCACTGTGATTGACTTTGAATATAATTCACAGTTATCAAAGCAGAATCTCTTAAACTTACTGTAATTTGTTTCGTAACTCAATTTCCATACAAAATCGATCAATTTATGAAGTTCATGTAGAATTTCATCATATATCACTTTGGGTATTAAAGAATTTAAGTTCAATTTTGTGAACTTTGCCGAAGTAAACATCAAGTACGGGAAAGGGCAAAGAGCGTTCCAACAATGTCTTTGCAGAATTGCTTGTTTTAAATATAGTTCAATTTTCTTTCAAATTAACTTTTTACTTTTAGTTTACTTTATTTTAGCTTCAGGAACATTTCAATTTGAAAAACGATTTTTAACATAAATTGCCAAGATGGTTTGCTTCTAAAATGACTTAATGCTACGTTACAAACTTTATTTTAGAAATATGAACGAAAACTTTATTTCAAATATGGAGAATCTCTGTTCAAATACAGATACTTCGAATTAATTTTAAACAACTATTATCTTGGCCATATACCTCGACTGAGTGATGAATTACAAGAAATAGTTTTATAGGTTTTGTGTACGAATTGTGCCTAAAAGCGCTCTAGATTAAGTTACTGATGCTACTAATTATTTGGATGTATATTTCTTAGATGAAAAATAAGTTATAGACAATTGCGTCTATTTTCTAAAAAAATATGCCAGAAAAACAATTGAATTTGGCATTACGAAGATACGACCTAAACTTGTGTTTTTTGATGGAACTCCCTATATACCTTTATACCATCTGAAAGGCCTCCAAGAGAGCTTTTTAATGACATATAGCGCATTGTATTTATCTTAAAAACTTTACGAGATATTAAGTTTATATTTTATTACCATTAAGCCATAGTAGGCCGAGAAATACATAACGACCAATGAAATTTTTGATTATCAATATTAAATCAAAGTAAAATGCGAAAAGTTTGTTTCTGTTTGAAAAACTCTTAGTAGAGATTTCAGAAGTAAAAATACTCATTCGTTATATATTAATTTAGGAGACTCATATTTTATTTAAAAAATTATATAGAAAAGTGCGGGTATAATATTTAGAGTAGAACAAATGAACAAAAAATGCTAAAATTATAAAAAATGGTTCCAAATGATCTCCACGCTTTTCTTTGATATCATTTTTTTCAAAATTTTCAAGTTGTTTTCTACCATAAAGTTTTCCTTTATATGAAGAACCACATCTATTATTTTTGTGTTTATTTAAGCAAACTAGACAAAGAACAAAAAAATCTCAGAAAATCGCAGTTCAAAATGCCTCGTTTACAACTTTGAGAGTAATACTTTATTTTGAAAGATGTGGTCTATTAATTTTTCTGATTGTTAAAAAGAGAATAAAATGTGTTATTCTCTCTAATTACAAATTTTTTAGAGTTAGTTTTAGTTAAATATTTAATAAAATTATTATACTAAAAGTTTAATAATGGCCTCCTATGATTACGAAATATAAAAAATTACTATCTCGTGAAGTTCTTAAGATAAATACTATGCATTATATATATATATATATATATATATATATATATATATATATATATATATATATATATATAATATATATATATATATATATACAAATATATATATATATATATATATATATATATATATATATATATATATATATATATATATATATATATATATATATATATATATATATATATATATATATATATATATATATATATATATATATATATATATATATATATATATATATATATATATATATATATATATATATATATATATATATATATATATATATATATATCATTAAAAAGCCTTTTCTAAGACCTTTCAGTTGGTGTAAAAATATACAATGTGTTTCAATTAAAAAAAAAAGTTTGGTTCATATCTCCGGAATGCAATTTGTTTTTGTGACATGATTTTTAGAAAAACACATATAATTGTTTCTAACTTTTGTTCTTACACTTTTTTAGTATCTCAAATAATAGCTAAGTTAAATGAGGTTCTAATGTTCGCGTGACCACCACATTTAAATTTTACATGGTGTCATAGGAGGCTATGAGAAGAAAAAATATAAAAATTAGTATCTCGTAAAGTTCTTAAGATAAACACTATGTGTTATATATATCATTAAAAAGCTTATTTTAAGACCTTTTAGGATGGTGTAAAAAATATACAGTGTGTTCCAAACACTTTTTTTAGTATCTCAAATAATATCTAAGTTAAATAAGGTTCTAATGTTCGCGTGACTACCTGGTATATTTAAATTATACAGGGTGTCCGGGAGTAACATCAGAATTTTTGGACGATGGATTCCTTACTCAAAAATGACGATAAAAGTCAATATGTTGATTTTTTCCATGCAGTTATTCATGAGTTACTGCATTGAAAAAGTTTTCGTTTCCATTTTCAAAAAAATCCAAAGTAGGCGTTTGATTTGATATGTAAAAAAGATTTAATATTCTCTTTTCTTGTTATTAGTAAGGTCATAAATATTATTTGAAGAGATAAAAGCTACATGCTAATTCATAAATTTTTTGTAATAAATGAAAGCTAGGCACCGGTATATTCAGTCGAAAAATTATTATATTTTAAAGATTAAAAAGGCAATAAATTTAAACAAAATGTTGAGAGTGTCCCCCATTCATGATGATACAGCCATTCAATCTTTTTGCAATGAACGACGAACTTATTGGAATACTCCCTGTTGATTTGAAAAAGTTTAAGAATCATTAATTACCCGTTGTTCTAATCCTCAACAATGTTTACGGATGCTGTATAAATGAGAGATTTGAAATAACTCAAAAGTAAAATAATCCAGGGATTCAGATACGGTGATCAAGTTGGCTAGACTACTGGTTCACCTTGACCAATCCACCATTCAGGGAACACATCATCTAAATGTTGCCAAATATCTACTCTAAAATATGATGGAGTCTTATCATGCATAAACAACGTCTCTGCTGGTGTCTGGTGTGGTACAATATTTAGCAATCCATTTAGCTCATTTTAGAAAAGATTCAGGTAGTTGGGACCATTTAGGCGATTTGGAAGATCATAGTACTAAATAAAATAATCATCTATCACAGTCGCCCAAACATAAATTGAAAATTTTTCCTGGTAGTGTGATTCAAAGAAGGTATTTTCCCAGATTAACGAACATAATACCTAATACAATAACTAAACCACATGCACCATGGTTAACGGATGTTACACAATTAATAAAAGAACGTAGAAAAGCCCTTAGTAAGTACGAAAAATCTAATAGCTCTAGTGATTGGCATTTCTATAGACAGATACGTTACTTTACCGTAAATGCAATTAAACGCGAGAGGGCCGCTTATTTGTTATATTTGTAAAATAATTCTAGTTCTAAAGATCTTTGGAACTCTATAAAAAACTTAAATTTAAAACAACGACAAAATACTGATATTCCTACATCTTTACGTAAACCGGATGAAGTAAATAGTTATTTTTTCTCTATTTTCAACCTTATAAATAATTGTCCTGATTCTACTAATTGGTATTTATCACATACATTTATCGAAAATTTAATGTATTTTAAACTACTTTCAGTTACTGATGTTCAATCTGTTATTGACAAATTAAAACCGAATGCTTATGGTTATGACGAAATTACTATAATAATGATTCAGTTTTGTTCTGTAGTAATACGTAAACATATCACCCATATTATAAACTGTTGTTTAGAAACAGATTATATTCCTAGTAAATAGAAAATGTCCTTAATAAAACCCATTCCAAAAATAAATGATCCCAATAATTTTACTGGCCTTTGGCCCATTACTATGATACCAACATTATCAAAAATATTACAGAAAATAGTCCAACCTCAAATTTATAATTACATCATCAATAATAATATTATATCCCCATTACAGTCAGGTTTTAAACAAGGTCACAGCATCATCTTCGTTCTATCCAATATAGCTGACAATATTTTTAGATCCTTAGATAATGGTAATGCCACTGTTTTGACTCTTCATGGCTTTTCAAAGGCATTTGATACCATAGGCCACAGCCTGTTGTGTGCCAAGCTGGTTTATTTTGAAAAAAATTTACAGATATATTATCTGTTAATTTCTGTAAGTCTTATTTAGAAAGCCGTTTCCAAGTAGTTGTTTTTGATGATCAATATTCAAATAGCTGTCCCAAC
The DNA here is from genome assembly GCA_029963845.1 of Rhamnusium bicolor. Classification (NCBI taxonomy): domain Eukaryota; kingdom Metazoa; phylum Arthropoda; class Insecta; order Coleoptera; family Cerambycidae; genus Rhamnusium; species Rhamnusium bicolor. Next base: position 1,497,096 of record JANEYF010000128.1, read on the forward strand.
ACATCCGGAGTTCGCAAGGCTCCGTGCTAGGACCGGTGCTTTTCCTAATCTACACAGCCGATATTTTTACCTGCATTAAATTTTGTAATATACAGTGTTATGCAGATGGCACTCAATTGGAGTATTCTTTTCGTTACAGTGATATTAACAATGCACGTATTTAAATAAATAGTGATCTAGATTCTATTTCAAGGTACTCGAAGGATCATAATCTAAAACTAATGCTGACAAATGTGCTGCAATTTTTTTTTCTGTTTAGACAAAGTTAGAAACAATCTTAGTACAAATTTTAAATTGAAAATAAATAATCAATCGTTTAATATTGTTCATAAGGTAAAAAAATTTAGAAATATTTGACGACAACTTGCGCTTCAAAGACCACGTGGTTATGCTAGTTAAAAAATCATATGTTGCATTAAAATTGTTACAAACCTTTAGAATTATAAACTTCAAATTACGGAAAAATTATGTGAATCTCTTGTTCTCCCAACCTATGGTAATATAGTCTATTATTCTTGCATTAATAAGCTAACGCAATACCGACTTAAAAAGTTCAGAACAGCTGTTGCAGATTTGTTTACCGATAAAAAATATATGATAGCGTGTCAACTACAATAAAGGAGCTTGGTTGGCTTCGAGTTGAAAACTTGTACAAGTATCACTTGTCCGTATTTGTTCAAAATATTTTAACAACTGATTACCCTCCTTATCTCCGAGAAAAGCTAGTTTTTAGGCGCAATATTCATGATGCAAATCTAAGATTTATTAATTGCCTCTCACTGCCAAGATATCATTCAGTCATGTTTCAAAGATCGTTTTCTTATAATTCTGTAACTATTGACAATAATATAACACCACAGTTAAAGTCTCTCCCTGTAAGCAATTTCCTTAGAAAAAAATTAAGTTAAACTATTTTTTCACTTCAATAATCTCCTGTGATTTATTAGTCGATAATTCAATATAATAAAAAAAAAATTTTTTCTTATTTATTTTTTTTTTGTACAATTAATATGTAAGCACATACACGTACTACGAAATGTTTCATGCATGCTCATAGCATGCGATTGTTATTATTTTTTGTTGATTAGACTAAACATTTACTTTTCTTCTTTCTAAAATTGTACTTTCCTCTAATTTTTACTTTTTATGTTGGATATTTTAATTGTTATGTTAAGTTGAGTAGCCATAGGCTTCGCCTGTTGTAACAAAAATTGTACATCAATTTTTCATACAATAAAGACGTATTATTATTTTTTTTTTTTCGGAATATCCGATGCCAGTCAGTCCTCCCGTGGCCTCCGACGCCTCACAGGAGTCGCGTCGGCGCATCAACTACAGCCACTCTCCACATGCCGCAGGGTTAGTGACTGTAGATACCAGAATCGTGTGCCCTAAGCAGACGGAGAGAACCCAGAATGACCGCCTTCTGCATTTGGCCTACCAGCCACTCGGCTGATTTTTGGCAGGCCGGTATGATCTTCAGTTCCGAGAGCAGCGTAGGCTTTATCCCACCGAGTACACCGATTATAAGGACGACCGGTTTTACCGAGTAGCCTGGGTACAGCACTTGGAGCTCGTACCGGAGATCGCGGTATTTGGTCCGTTTCTCCTCCTCCTTCAAGGTGATGTTTTTCTCCACAGGTGCCGAGAACTCGATGACATACATCACCTTGAATTGATGGTCGAGGAGGACTATGTCAGGCTTGTTGGCTTTGATCAGCCTGAGCGTCGGGATCTACTAGTTTCAGTAAATCCGGCATTTCTCGTTCTCGACCACGGACTCAATATCTCCGGGGACGCAAGGCAGCACTGGTGTCTGGTCTACCCCGTACGAGTGCCTTAGATAAGGCACTCGTAACGCCGCGTTATGTCGGTGGATGTAGGCCGAAATCGAATATATGGAGCATGCAGAAAGTGCATGAGCGATTCCGGCGCTTGACGGCAGGTCCTGCAGTTGATATCAGGAACCTCTACATGCTACTGTGGCTACGATAGACCAAGGTGTTGATAACACCATCCTGACAGGCCACAATGAATCCCTCGGTCTCAGACTTAAGCCCGGCTGACCTTAAAAAGGCGAATGTTAGCCTGGTCGATAAACCCAGTGTTTCTATGTTCCTATTATAGAAGATACCATGCTGGGGTTTATCGACATGCTGCCGAAACAGATTTTCCTGTTCGCCAGCTCTGATTCGGGCTTTCAGACGATTTGGCTGAAGTTCGGTGACTGACTTTACATGTCGGCCTCCTCGCCTGATGTCAACCGCGAGACCGAGTTCATCTGCGGCTCTTTTTATTATTATTATTATTATTTTGGATTCTCGCTGGGAATATATCTATTTCTATTAACCCATCGTAATTATTAATTAAAAATTAATCGGCGCTAAATTAACGTTTTCCTTGACTAAGGATCAATCCAGTTAGCGAGTAATTTTCCGAAATTAGTTTCTAAATAATAAATTGCCGTCAACTCCGTGAACGTGTAGAATATCTAAGGCGACCTTTGACATTCAGGTGTGAGGCGGCATAGCTAAAGATGGGCTGCTGTTAATGTTTAATGGGGCTTAAACAGGCTACCTAATATTTGGCGCTGCTGGATGCGCCTTTAGTGTTTTTTTAAGGATATTATGTGAGAGCTTATTTCAATAATGGATAAATTGTACAGTGCGGCCCGCATATCGTTCTCATCTTATTTTTAACACTATTTGAAGATTTTTTGAATAAAAATTAAAAAACCGATTGAGACCTTTACAAATTTTCGTATTCTACTGCGCGTGTGAATTTTCTGTGCCAACAGCAAATAAAAAAACCGCCGCCAATTACTTGGGGATCAGAACTTCCTCACCGTAATAAAACTCGACGTGTGTTGGAGTTTATAATAAAAGTAATTTTTGACGTTTCAAAAAAGTCATTTTGACGTTTCAAAAAAGCTCATTTTTTGACGTTTTAAGAAAGTCACATTTTGACGTTTCAAAAAAGTCACATTGACCTCTAGAATGTGTGTACCGAAATTTGAAAGCTTTATCTCAAAAATTGTAACTGCTATCGCGATCCACACAGACACACACACAGACAGAAATTTTTTCTGTCTGAAATTTTGTGTATCGTCATCATTCGTCGAGATTCGTCCCGAAATGCAATAAAAATTTTCAAAATTTTTTTCACGATTACATAACTTCCTCACTTTGTGGGGTGAGGAAGTAAAAGATATTCGACAATGAGTTGCCCCGGCACGCCGTGATTGTTTATGCATTCATTTACTCGCTGAGGTGCACTTTGTATCAGATAATAAACAATGTCGCTTTAAAGTATCTCATTCCAAGCTTCTTGGCCGATCATATTCCAGACATTTTCAATTGGTGATAGATCGGATGAACGTGCAGGCCATGGAAGCATATGCACATTAGCTTCTTCCTAAAACAGTGTAGTAACTCTTACCGTGTGGCGGAGGGCATAATCTTGTTGAAAAATTGGATTCATTAACCCTGAAGATATCGCACTGCAACAGGATCCAATACGTTGGTTATGTAACTGGTCGCGTTCATACTGCCCTAAACGTAACCTAAAGATGATCTGCTGACAAAGCGTATTGCACCCCTACGAGTTAGACCACTATCAAAGTCGCTTAACTGACGGTAATTTTGAACTTGTCAAGTTTAGGCACTGAAGCCCTCGAAATATACACTTTCTTACATGAAACCCCAGAAAATGCCACGATAAGATTAGAATTTTTTGTTGATACTTTAATCATGTCTTTGTTACATTGAAGAACCTTTTCTGTAAAAATTTCAAATAAATTACTTATCTAATACGAGGTGTTGTGGTTTTTATTTAAATTAGTATACAGTATGTTCGCAGATTGGGTTTACACAAGTAGAAATTGCTAAAATAATCAACTTTTTGAGATATTTCGAGATATGAGACATTTCCGGATATTTGGTTTCTAAAAATTAGCAAACGTCGTTCAGTATTTCCAAATTTTGTTCAAGTTAAAATTCCAAATTCTTCACACATTTCAAATAAAGTTACAATGTTTGCAAAGCAGAAATGGCTAGATTTAGAAATTAAGTATCTGTACAGTAAACGAAGTACGCTTGAATTACAAGTATATGGACTTTACAAAAAGCTTACCTATAATTTAAATAATTTAGAACATGAACAATGGTGTGACTTCCAGAGGAACATGTGTATATCAATTAACGCGAAATTTATTACGAAAATGTCGTCACAAAATAAAAAACTCAAAAGATTAATCGGTAATACGTCAAAAGAAAGTGTTCCTAAAAAAGTTCTCAGCATTGTAGACAATCATTCCTCACAATCGATTGATATAGAAGAAATTAATCTCCTTAACAAGGGATTAAATTTTGCTTTACCTGCCTCTGAAGGCATTTTAGATGAGACGGTTGCAAATGTTGAAAGTTCAATTCAATACCTTCTTGATTCCTCTAAAGGATTTATCAGAGAAGCTTGCAGAAATCAAATTTCGACAAATATCGTCACTAAAGTAAATAAAAAGTCAAAATCTACAAAAGACAGAAAAATTATCAAATGGTTGCGTGAGAAAGATTGTTTTTATTTAAGAGCTGATAAGGCAATAAGGTTGTTATTTTAGATAAAGTGGACTATTATGAAATGGTAGACAATCTGATTAGTAATGGTGGAAAAGTGAATATTTTGCGCAGGGAACGTGAACATTATTCACCGAGCCGAAGGCGAATTGCTTAGTAGTTATTTACAAACAAAAAAATCATATCGATATTCGTAAATATTATAACGACGCTATCCCGTTTTTATTATTATTATTTTTTGTTTAAATAAGATTAAAGTCAATATATTAAAAAAACGAATTGCAGTTTACAATGGCATTTACTCAAAACAACAGAACACAAATAGAGATTCTTTTATCCCGGGCGAGGGAGCGAGTGATTACTAGAATATTTTTAACTACAAAATTCTTAATACTAAACAGCAAAAACGTTGGCACGTGATAATTTAATAACTAAAATTGTCCCGCGAACTTAATAAGATTTTTGGATTTTGTTTTGTTAGGAGCCACCTTTTTATGTTTTCCACTAAAGTTCTGGTAAACTAAAATGCATGGTTACCGTTAAAAAAAAAAGGAAAAAAACGTTCTCAGTTACTTAATTCTTAATTTCAATAGCGAGAAAGTCTAATAACTCTAAGCTCGATGTTCCGAAACGTAGACAACTTTTGCAAATCTTAAAGTAAGATTAATTTTTCTGGGCAGACCTCTCCAGCCGGCACCGGCAAGATAGCTTTCTTACTAGGTACCTAGTGTATATTGGAAGTGATAAAATCTTACCAGGGGTTGGCTCCTCTCACACAATTTGTTTCTTACTCACAGAAACGTAACAAACTCCAAGGCAACAGCTCATCTAACCAGCATAATCAAGGTAACGGACTTCGCACAGTGGCGCCACGACAGAGGGGTAATACAATAATTTTCAAAAAAAATAATTTTAAGCGAGTCTGGAGCTTAATGTATAATCCAAACCATTTTAATTATTCGAAAACGATTGTGGTACAAACTACTTATTCAAAAAAAAATAAAATGGACCGTTACAATATACAAATATATAAATAAAAAGAAAAGCAGAAAGTTGAAGACCTAAAAAATCTAGAATATTTTCGAAGCAAGAGGTATAAAGATTAGTGAAGGAAACGGACGATGAAATAATGAAAGTAAAACGATTACTTGTACAAACAATTTTTTATCGAAATACTAATATTTTGTTTATGTTGTTACGTGTTTACTGTTCCCACAAAAACCTCAAACCATGGATTCATTGATTGAAATTTCTGGTAAATCTTACTCACTACTTTATAACTATTTATGAATAATCTCTAATGAATGTGTAATGACTTAACTATGACCACAATTAAATAAAAGAAAAGACTAGTTTATTCTCTAACTTATTTCTTCTTTACTAGCATAATTCCAAATCAGTACTGAGCTCCATGACTCACTGTGTGCCTGATACATTGTTGTCAACCTTGGCATTCGAAATTATTGTAACTAATTCTCAAAATTATTGTATTTTGCTCGATTATTATTGTATACCAACTGCCCTAAAAGACACTCTTAAATTACTGTTGTATGGTTGGCCTGATAAATTCATCTATGTACAGTCTTGAGCTATATTGAATATTCCTAGCTCTTCTCGAATAATTCTAGATCCTTTTTACAAGTTCAGATTTCTCTGGCTATTTAATTTAAGGTTTAATACCGGTAACTTCATCTGTGATCACATCTTGGAATTATTAGTCCATTGGCGTAACGAGAAACTTACATTCATGGGTGAAGAGGATATTGAGGATGCTGGATGCTCCTACTTTTATAAAAGTTAATGTTCCAAATACAAAAACAAATATTTCAAAATTGTTCACAATAACTGAATGAGTTGTTGAAGGAGTCACCTTTTTGGAAATGTTACGCAAATATGCTAATCTTCATCAATGTTTTATCGTTACCTACATAAATTCAAAATGCAATATGCAACATGTACGTATAAAAAATACAAAAAATACTATAAATATATGCTATACCTAACAAAATATACCATCTGAACTCGACTTTGGAACATTTTTTAAAATAACCGTGAAACATTTTTTGGATATATTCAGACTCGCACAATATCAGGTAGGTAGTATAAATTCATAATTTTTATGAAAATATTTTCATGTGGAAATCAGGAATCTTTCGACCGTAGTGAATGTAGGCAGAGTTTGCTGAAGAATCTCGTTTCACCGAATAGTTGAAAACACAGTTTAGAAATTAAATATGAACTTAGAAACTCGTGTTGTCAAGTTTGCTAGTAAAAAACCTTATTGTCTCATTTTTCTATAATATACACTTGAATATTTATTAATGTTCTTAGAATGACAATCGAAGGTGAGTTTTATATCCAACAATGAAATATATTAACTACATTTGGACAGCAGCCAACGTCGTAAAATTTGCCAATTTGCTAAGTAATGGCAAACAAGGAGATGATTTTCAATCGATTTACCATAGGGCGCGTACACCATGTGACAGATTAGAGGATGTATATCCCTGAATTTTTCTATTTACTGTTTACTTTATGTAAAAATACATTGTTTGGGTGTGGTATATGACCATTTAATTTACGAATTGACATTTAAATATAAGCAATTGATTTTGTCTAAGGTAGTTTCATAAAAGCAATTGAAATATTGAGGCACAATACAGAAATTATTATCTATACAGGGGCGTATACAAACAAATTCCCAATGGGCCTCCCAGTGGCGGATATTTCAGGGTACTAAATCTTTTTCAGCATTTATTTATGAATACCAATAATAATAATAACTTTATTTGTACATACATACCTGTAATAATAATTTAGAAACAACAAACATAAGATCACCATAAATATTCAGAACGTCTGCCTGGAGATTCCACACTGGCCCTAGCCATTGATCTTTTACTCTATGGAACATCCCAAGAGCGTTTCGATTAAACGTGCCGCAGCTCATTATTCTCTGACAAAGAAAAGCAACATATTCTATAGAAACTGCATAAACTAGTGATTTTAGATGTCTCCATAAAAAGAAATCAAGGAGAGTCAGATCTAGCGGGCGAGCAGGTCAATCACTAGCCCTCCTGGTGGTAGATCATTAGCCAAAAACTGCCTATAATTTTCTCCTGTTAAGTGTCTTGGTAACACAACTGGCCCTATGACCCCTGTTCATACATTGATACCCTACTTTTTTTGGAGTTTTCTCTGGATGATTACATGAGGATTATCATCAGCACAAACATGGTTACTGTGCTTCATCACAGTAAATAAAACTCTAAACAAAGTTTGTAACCATTGACAATACGACTCACGACAGGGGATGATCTGCGGACTGTAGACCTTGGAATTCAGAAGCTGACCAATCAGTTCTATTGGAAACGTGTTTCAGACGTCAAGTAGTAGATCTATTATCATTTACGAGAAATTGGAACTTTAAAGACAAATACCAACGAAGCAGAGAAAAAAAGAACCACAAGAATGCCACAGTTTGAAAGAAGAGTTCTGAATTTCACCGCTAATCAATAAAAAAAAAATTTCTAACTCTTACTGCTACCAGGATTATTAACAATGTAGTTCAGAATCTTTTCCATCCTCCTTCGTCGAGCTCTGGTTTGAAAGTCCCAATTTTTCGTAAACGGCGATGGATGGAGGCAAATATTCTACTATATGGTAACTGGTGATCCGTTAATATTCGTCGTAGAGTCATTTCGCTTCGTAGTAATTACCATTTTCACGACCATAGAAAAAAATGCACATTCAACTATTTTCGAATGATATTATGTTGAACTGCAATATTAATATTAGTTGACAGTACTGACACTATGACTCAAAAGAAAATTGTCACTGAATGAATATTGATTCGGAAATAAAAATTTTCACCATGGTTATCAAAAAATGACCAAATGAACCGATAAAATCGAGATCTAGAGAAAAACGACAAATCCTAATTTTTTTTATTGTAAATACAAAGTAATGATAATATAAATTCGAGTATTCTACTTGAACACTTTTTATCAAATTTGAAAATGACATTCCCTATTGACCTTTTCTGTGAATTTTGAGTAGCTGCATCATAGAAGATGTACATCCAAATAAAATCTTATTATATTATATAAAGAAAAATGTTTTATAAGAAAATTGTTGATATATTCAAAACTTATATAGGATGTTAAAATTTTCCCGGGTCCAATAAAGTTGTATTTTTTAAAAAAAGAAAACCCTATATATTATTATATTTTGGAATCCTTGAGAAAAATGCTTTTTAAAAAATATAACATGTTGTGGTTTAATCTCACTGTATCATGAAATACAGACTGCTCAACATTCCAAATCTGCTCTTCAGATGCCATAGCGAAAGTAAAAAATTTTTTTTACTATTAAAGATACGGAAAAAATCGCACAGGATTTGTTATATATAGAGATTGGACTACAAATTGATATATTTAAATAGTATACAGCCCAAACAACACAAAAACATCCTATGGATATCCATTGGATGATCAATGGATATAGTACGTACAAGAAAACTTTTATCTGTATCTAAGATAATAATGTCTCTATTTAGAGTAACATCTTAAGTGGTACACCGTACTTTATTAAAAAATTTGATTCATTAATAAAAAATATTGGAAAAGAGTGTAGTACTCCCAAATCTCCACCCCAGGGTGGCTAAACTCTTCTTATTTTTGTTTGAGAGATGATTGTACCAAATTTCAGTTTTCCTCATGTATTTCACAGATAATATGGTCAAAAATCCACATTTTAATATTGACATGAAGCAGGATTTTGACACCCATGTTGACAGGAACTTTTATCGTTGAATGAACAAACTGGTGAATTTTCTACATCCTGTATAAACTAACGGAAAATATTAGAAATATTCGCAATAAATAATACAGCACAAGGCCAGTAAAATCGTAAAAAAATATCACAAAAGACACCAAATAGTAAATAGAAAGACTAAGGCTGTATGTCCTCAAATCTGTCAAACATTGCACGCAATCTATTGGAGTAACAATTTGTCAACCTATTTAAAAAAATTTGTGAAATTTAAGATCCTAAGTAATATCGATTTTTAGAGTCTTTGTTAGTAGAAATATAATACAATATTTAAGAATTAACATTTCTATTTTATAACATTATTTAAAGTGAAATATAACTGTTTCATTAAAATATCGTGCGGGGGTGGAAAGTTCAACAGTGTACGTGTACTTGAGAATTAGAATCTATAAAAAGTTAAAATACATAAATAATTAATTACATTTATACAGAATGTTGAGAGTGGATAAAGTTTTAACAAAATTTTGTAATTATGTTTAAAAAAGTAATATGAACTCTAAGTGATTAAAAGCTTATGTAAACAAATTCACTACTTCTAATTATGTTGACAACACTCTAAATGAGTTACTTAACTTAACAAACACGCAGGGAAATTCTATCGGAACTCGATAGCATAATCAACTAAATGTTTAAAAATGAAACATATCCAATAAATTTACATTTTTGCAAGTGGAGTGTTGACTTATATAAATGAACCTATTATGAATTATTCATATCCGTCATTAATCAAAATAAATGCCCCTATAACTGGCTGAGCTTCAATCAAAAAGTTCTCACAAATTTGCAAGGTGCTAAAAGTGATAACGCCTTTCAAAATCAGTGGTGGCAATGAAACAATTAAATATAATTACAATAAATGTAATGATAATAATTTCTTTTTTATTTAATAAATTATACCTCGAAAGCGCTTGTCACTGAGTGGGGAAGAGGTGATTATAATTACCGTCTGCTGTGGCGCCTGATGACCGATTTCTTCACGAAGAGGTTTAATTTGTATACAATCATAATGAAATATAAAACTCCTATCTTTTCATATTGGATTTAAATTTATTGACCTCATTTTAGCGGCGAATATCATAGAAGCCGCACAGCGGAAAAAATTAAGAAAATTATGTGTATTGTTTATCAGTTGTGCATTATTCATCAACTTTTGAGAGACTTACGGTTTTGAATATTTGATAATTTATAATAATAAATGTACCATCAATTTTAATGAGATATTCGTTACACGTTTTAATCTGTCATTTCTTGGAAAATATGTATGCTATGTAGACAAAATTTCAGATGCCGATGAAGGAGAGCCTTCTTCATTGACTGAAATTTTTTCGTAATTTTGGAGATTTTCTCAAAAACGACATTTCACAGCACTGAGAAATTCCTTAAGAAGGAAAAACATCTTTAAATCGAGAACTACTCAAACACGTCTATATGAAATTGGTTTAAGAGATCATTGACTTTTTTGACACGCCAGAATTTCAAAGGACAAACTGCTTCCATCTCTTTTTTTAGGGGAAATTTTCTTAAAAAACCAATCACTTTTATGAAAAACAGATCAAGAGTCAAAAGTTGTTCTAAATTAAATTTCCTGGGCCTGCTAGATTTTAAAATTATTTTTAGTTAATTTACAGATTTAATAGCTCTCAAGACATGGATGTAATCATATTTAGAAATTAATACTGACTTTTGTTGAAACTGAATCGCAAGTTCCCGAGGATAATAATGAAAGTTCTAAAGATGATAATGTCTATTATCATTCGTCGATGTGTATGAAAATTCTGATGAAAATTATACTAAACAATATTTCGGATTAAGAATGTATAATAAAAATTTTCCATTTGAAATGTATTTCAGTATTTAATACACAGTTATTTTTTATATTGTCTTTTTTATTTTTATTGCAAAAATAATTAAAGAATCTTCTTTATATTTTTATTAGAATTCGATATTAAACATCTATTCGAATTTATTAGATAAATGATGACATTCCCAAATTTCTTAATTACTTTTTCAATAAATAAAAATATAAACATTTATTACAAACTACCACACATAAGGAAAAATATATACTTTCGTCCGTACATACTTTGAGAAAAGAAAAAAGTACTAATAAAAATTGCAATTTTTTTTAAAAATATGAATATTTATTCATTAAATTAGTAAATCAACTTGATGTTTTTGCACAAAAGTGATAGATAACGAGTTTAATAGTTCTTAATAATACTTCACCTTTTACCCCTAAAATGGGTGGTGGGGGAAGGAGTCGAAGATCTTTTGCTCCGGCTGTTTTTGGATACTTAATTTAACATAAAATAACATCTACCTACATAGAGAAAACTATTCCTGGTAAATTTCTATTTCTACTAGTCTAATGAATCCAGAATATGTTTATTTCCAGATGACATGACGAGGAAAAGGAGAAAGATTTTGGAAGAGCATGGTGTTCAGTGCATTGGTGTCAGTTGAGGCTCGCATATAATCGTACCATGAATGCTGAACACACAGTAGCCTCTGGCACACATTATCGTTCCAGGTTTGACTTAAATAATAACACAAGACCTCACAGAGCCGTATATGATGATTATCAGGAACCAAAAACTTTTGTAAAAAGTAAATCGATGACATCAACTCGCAAACTATGATATGATAAAAGTCGACGTGTCCGTAGTTTTTTTCGATAACCCTGTATCAATGGAGGATGTGAATTTATTTCTTATTTTTGTTACACCTCACTGTATATCTTATACATAAAATATCAATGTTTGGTATAAAAATACTAAAGCATGAATAAGAGCAAATGAACCCTCTGTAAAACTTCTCGTGTTTACCTAAACATTTCCACCGCTTACTTTATTTTAAGATTAAAAGAAATTGGATTTAAAAGGTTTGTATTTGATTACTAAATTATGCTAAAAGCTTCGTTAAAGGTTAGTTTACAAAACTGTCTCGCAGATGAAGCAATTTCATTGTAAATGCAAACTGTTCAAGTTGAATTGGATTGAACCGTTCTATTATTACCCAGCAGAAAAATTCAGTAGCGTTTACTGATTAAAAAAAGCTATTGCAGCTGTTGCAAGCACATTATTGGAAGTTTCATTTACCTGATTGATCAGAAAATGTGGTAAAAGTGTAATATAATAAAACTGTCAGGCGATTTTATTTCCTTATACTAATGTATGTAATATAAGGAGATAAATAGTAATTGAGATGGTAATCAAGAAATTATTAAAAGATTTTATTTAATGAGTATACTCCGGATCACACTAGATTTGTCTGAACTATTTTTTAATTTCTTATTTAAAAAAATGTTACAATGCGTGTATTACGTGAAGGGTGATTAGAGATTGACTTTCCAAAGTTCCTCAAAAACTAGTAACCACACGATTTTAGAACTAGAACGCTATATGTTCAAACGACATGTGAAAATCTTAAAACTCATTACAAATATCGTTAAAATGTTGCTAAAATGATTCGTAAAATTTTTTAAATATTTGGTCGAAATGATGCCTAAAAAAAAGTTTAATGAACCGGTCAAATTGCGGACATAAAAAAACCCTCTACGTCGTCATACTGCATGGTCAGCCAAAAATATAGCCGCAGTTGTAGAAGCTGTCGCAAGTGATCTAAAACTTTCGAGTCCAAAACAACTATTTCAAAAACTAGCCTCCATCGATTTTTCGTACGGTCTACATCTCTACAATTTCAGCTGATGCAAAAATTGAAGGTGAGAGCGTTGTGAATTCGCTGATTAGGCCTGGAGCATCAAGTTGCTGATCCGAATTTTGCTTCGAAAATAATCCTAAACGATGACGCTACATATTAGGGACTATGTTATTAAGCAAAACTGCAACATTTTGATTGATACACGAACGGCCGTTGCATCTACAATGCGTGAGAGTTTGGTACAGTTTTTGGACCCTATTTCTTTGAAGACGGTGAGGGAAATGCAGTTACAGTATGGGGAATGAATGGTATCGTTCCATGATAAACAACTTTCTACGGTACGAATTGGAAGAAATGGACTTGGACGATCTTTGCTTTCAACAAGATGGCGCTCGTTAACGTATAAGTCGTGAAACAATACAGTTACTGTGGTCGAAATATCCAGGTCGCGTTTTTCCCGCAATACCGATACCAACTGACCCCCAAAGTCATCTGATTTAACACCTCTGAATCATCTCCTTTGGGGATACGTGAAGGGAAATGTCCTCGCTAACAATCCTCAAATGATTATTAACCTTAAAGACAATATTTGAGCGATTATTCAAGAAATTGAGACAGATTTATGCAAAAAGATAATGAACACTTTTGCCGAACCATTTGTTCTCAGAGTCGAGGCGGACTTTAGTCACGATTATGGGGGGCGGTCTAAATCGTCTCGTAAAGCAATTTTACAAAATATTACTTTGAAGTACGAACGCTACTGATATTGGTGCCCTAAAATCCGTCGCTTTTATGAAGTAGGAAAATCCAATGATTACGACGAATCGTTTGAGAAGACAAAAAGAGTAAAGCAATAAAATTAACTAGAGATTGGTGTTTCTGCTCGCAACCTATGAAATTGTGAGAGATAATATGTGGATTCCAAGGTTGAACAATTTTTTTATCATCTGTTATTTCGGTTTCCAATACAAAATAATTAACTTCGCTTTATATAATGCAGTCATATTATCAGCATGAATTACGATCTTCAGTTCAGTACAATTCTGTTCATACATAGGGGGTTGTGTTAAGATTTCAGTAAAAGCGGAAATTATACAAATTATTGTGTTGGTGAGTGCTTTAATTAAAGTGGGGAAATTATTCTAACAAGATAATAATAATCAAGTTATCTAGAGAAGGTTAATTCTGGGAAAACTAATTTTCAGATGTTATTATACACCTATGTAGATTTAATTACTAACATATGTTTAGATAAAAATAATTAATTCTTATTCTTTTATTATATAATCACTGTATTTTATTGGTTCATTTTTCCATGAACTTTACCAATTTTTTTAATTATATTTACCATCAATGTATTAACGTTCTGAAATATCTAAAGTAGCTCTCGATAGATAATACAAGTATGTATATGTATAAGTGTGGTGGAAAATAATGTAGTTGATCGGGCTTTAGACCTACGCAACATTATATCAGAAACATTTTAGGTTCTTGTCCCACACATTTTTACAAAAAAAATGACCAAAAAATGTAAGATATGTGAGTTCGCATATCAAGGTTGCAGTGTTTCATCTGCATAGTAACTCTGACTAATTCTGGAAATAGCACATCATTTTCCTCTATTGTGCAGTAAGCAGTCTACAGTTTTGTGTTTTGTTTATTCACAATCCTTAGATGAATCTAATATATAAAAATACAATCCAAAATAACTCAAGTTATCCATTTTGTACCCAAAATAAATGCAAAACAAATCAGAATAACTTAGCCACATTCCAAAAACAGCAAACAAAAACATAATAAACTAAATGAAAGAACATCTACCTCACCTTGATTTATTGTAGATTCGTCTTTGAAATGATGTACGGAAAACAGCAATCACATCTCTTGACCAAATGTACTTCTTCAGTTCGCACTTGTTCAGTACAAAGTGACGGTTGATTTTTTTATTTTTTCCATTAATTTAAAGAGTAATTGGTCCCAAATTGAGGATAGTTTGTAGAAACCATTTAAATAAGCAACAACTCAATATTCGATATCGACTAAACAAAAATATTGTTTAGTTTGGATTTCGCAAAACACACAAATAGATTTGATGAGCGACTATGGCACACGGAAGACTGTAGTAGTCAGGCTATGTCGCGGAGCTAAAGGTCAGTTTTTTTTTCGCTAAATCGATAGGAACGGCTTCATAAATACTAGCTTCTTCTTTCTTTGTATCTGGACTTCTTAGACCATGCCTGCAAATAGAAATGAGAAATAGTAGTACAGGTAAGTACAATTAAAATGTAATAGTCCCGCCAGTGAATATATTTAAAGAAACACTACATCTTGTCTACGTTTCGTTTATTCTAGTTTTTCTTATGGGAGTCTAAAGTTGACAAATAATTTCTTTTGTTCAAATTTATCGACGGTTTATTGTCATGTTCTATTATCGGTTAGTGCAGAATGCAGTTTCAACAAAAAGAAATCGATAAAAATACATAAAATAGGCAACTAATTTTATTTTATTTCAATATGATCAATGTTTTTATGATAATGCTCTTAAAGCGACTTTTTAAGTCAACATTTTCCTTCAGTTTATTTAAATAATATGTTGTAAATAACTGATATTAATTTTAATATATTTCCGTACCCTAGAACCAAAAATATTCATCACCTCGTTAGATAATGTATGCAGTTTCTCCAGGAATACCAAGTAGGTTTTGGGACTTAATGTCTTTTATTTGATTCTAAAGAAACGTGAGAATTCAGTGTAGTTTTTATTTTAATCTCAAAAATTGTTTAGAGAGAAACATTTTTTAAAGATAAAAAAAACAATTGTTATATTGTGGAGCTTCATCGAAAGATAAACATTTTGCGTTTAGCAGCGATTTGTAAGACACTATAATAAAAACTATGGTCAGTATTTCCCACAAGAAATAATCTGATCATTTCACATAGCTAAATTTGAGGAAAAGCAACAGGATTTAAACTAAATATCTGTAACAACTATTGTGTTAATTCGCTAGATGTCTATAGTTGCAATAAAGGCGTTTAATTTAATATCTAAGACCACACGACATCTTCCTTCTATGTTTATAATTATATAGTTTGTCAGTTTGTGGTTTAAAAAAACTAATATAATAAATTGGACTACCTACTAAATAAATAAGAAGTATATTAGTCCAGTCACATTAGAGGTTTCACCTCGGAATGAGAAATAATAAGCTGTAAACTTGTATAAACCTTTATTTTGGCGTTCTAAAAGTTGTCTCAAAAGTCTCATAGAATCTCGTGTCCGCGTCTTAAGATATTTAAGGTCAAAGGTCACAAAAATCGGTTTTTTGCAAATAGCTCGCTTCCTATGGTTTTAAAGCCATTTGAATTTATTATAAAAATTGTAGAAAATAATATTCTCTACAAATTTTGTCCCAAACATTTTTTTTATATACTCTACCGTTTTTGAGATAGAGGGCGGAGAGCGCGCCGGGCTTACCTATTCACAGCATAATGCAATGTCAACCGTAAGTCCCGGTAAATAATACGCCGTATAAAGTCTATAAATCATTAAAAAAATATATAATTATGAATAATTTGCATTGTTTATTAATTAATACATTATATTTAATGATATTTTTTATTCATTAAATATATATTTGTTTAATATTACTTACCTTTCCGTGTAATCAAAAAAATTGTTGAGTGGAATACTTTAAGTAGGTATATTTTAATTATATTCTAATATATATTATGTTAATTATATTTTAAGAAAAAAAAGAATAGAGTAAATACATTTTAATTATATCTTTATTTAGAAATACTTTTTCATATATTTGTTACAGTTGAAGTTCAAATGTGTGGAAGTTTTTCAAAAACTTTTATAATTAGAAGGACTTGAGTCTTAGTTTTCTTCTTCTTCTTCATCATCGTCTTCCGGTCGCTCGAAAATTTCCAATTCAATATCATCATTTTCGTTCTCAAGGTTATTTGTCTCTAGATCTTCGAGAAAATCGGGGTCAAATGTACTATCTTCATCGAGATCACTTTGATACGGTGAAGAATTGAGGCACGCTTGCTCATTACATGGCCACAAGCTAAAAAACATTGCAACCCCAATTTCCTGCATCCGCAGCATGAACCACAACCATTCTTGCAGTTGATTACACGGAAAGGTAAGTAATATTAAACAAATATATATTCGATAAAAGAAAAATATTATTAAATATAATGTATTAATTATTATTAATTGTTTATACAATGCAAATTATTCATAATTATATATTTTTTAATGATTTATAGACTTTATACGGCGTATTATTTACCGGGACTTACGGTCGACCCTGCATTATGCTGTGAATAAGTAAGCGCCGCTCTCCGCCCTCTATCTCAAAAAACGGTTGAGTATATAAAAAAATGTTTGGAACAAAAGTTGTAGAGAATTTTATTCTCTACAATTTTTATAATAAACGCAAATGGCATTAAAACCATAGGAAGCGAGATATTTGCAAAAACCCCATTTTTGTGACCTTTGACCTTGATTATCTTAAGACGCGGACACGAGATTTTATCAGACTTTTGAGACAACTTTTAGAACGCCAAAATAAAGGTTTATACAAGTTTACAGCTTATTGTCTCTCATTCCGAGGTTGACTCTCTTTTGTGGCTTAAGTGACTGGATTAATATAACAAAAAATCGATTAATGCCGAGCTGTCAACATAACATTCATATTTGTTTGTTAGATTAGGTGTTAGATGTCAAAGGTTGTTGATTTATGAAACATTTGTTGCCAAGTTGTTTTTTATTTTTATTTGCCTACTAAATTTTAAACATACTACAAAATAGAAGAACGAAAATAGTTCATTACCTTTAAATAACATAAAATTTATCTTTTATGTTTTCTGTAATGATTTTAAACCAATTTCAATTATTTTAGTGTTATTAATCTGGCGAAGAAATCCTATTGTTCCTGCAACTACTATATATGGCCGAAGAACAACCAATATTAGAATAAAATATTTTAAATTTCCTGGATTCCAGGATTATCCTCGCAGGAGAAAATTGAGTTTAGAGCAAAAATATTACTCACAATAAATTTAAAAGATTTTTGAATGTGTTAGGTCAATAACAATTGTTTTTTGTTTTTTCTTCGTATGTTAATTCGATCTAAAAACCATGAGTTATTTTTGAGAACCGTATATTTTCTTTGCTGCGAGATAAATATTTAGAGTTTTGCAGGATCCCATCTTACTATCGTTAATAAAAAATGCCCGTCCTTGTCCTTTATTTTCACCTTGAATTATTTGCAAAGTAAATTATGCACATTTTTTTTGTGGTTGTGGTTTAGAACTGACATTTGAACCTTGTGGTGTGCATATATAATATACTAATATTTTTTGTACAAACCTGTGAAATTGAATTTATTATGTGATATATAAACAATATATTTAAAGGTGTATTCCGTCATAATAAATTATGTATATCCTTTTATATATTCTAAGATTTATTTTCTCTTTTCAATAAGAGAAATTATTCCTTACATCTTTATATCGAGACACGTGGTGTTAAAATACCTTATTTTCGATTCTATTTGGACAACCAAAGATAAATTACATTAAGTATTTCTGTATTTCATATAATATTTATTATCTTATATATTAAAACTAAGAAATTAACTATATTTTTGAAGCATATACTGCACAATAAAGTCGACATCTACATCTCCACCATTCCTGACCTCATTGCACATGACTCCATGTGGGTGTATATCTAATTAAACAAAGTCCCTAGACTGGCTTGGGATATTCAAAATATATCAAGCATATAATGAGGAAACTGCGGAATGAACGTCTAGCTGTGATGGACAATTTAACAGAAATATGTAAATTAGAGTTCTATCTCAGCTTCATAAGACAATGTAAAACAAAACAAAAGAATCAGTCCTGCAAAGTTGCATATCAGAATTTGACTAGGTTTTAAAAAGACGGAAAACAAAGATTTATAATGAAGAGAAAACAAGTGGACTTGTTTTAAATTGTAAGTACGGATTCTGGGATTAAAAAGTATTTACAAAAGCCGGAAACATGAACTGTAGTCGAGCAATTTGCTGTTGAGTTTTTATTGTCTTTTAATCTTAACGAGGACAAGTCTCTGCGTATACGGAGTTTTCTTTTGTATCCATTCGGTATCTATTTATTTATTTATTTATTTTAATACAACGGAATTATGTCCCAATTACAGGATAAGATGGAACCGTTCAGCGAACGAATTAGCAAGAGGCGCAACTTATCGCAGGTCGAGACACCAGCAGGCGCTGTATTTTCCCGCCAAAAGCTTGAAGATTGTCATCAAGTTTTAGTGCTATGCAGTCAAGTTACAAACAAGATACCATTACACTAACAATGCACTCAGGCTATTGACAAAGAAACACAATATCTACCAATATCCCGACCTACGACAGGCTACGTCTCACGCTAATTCCCCCCACTTACAATAAATGTACATATAATAATAGTATACATTACATTTAAACACTTAAATTATAAAAAAAAAATATTTAAAAGTGAAAGTAAAACATATGTTACAAATCTATAAATAATATTAATAAGATTAAAAGAATAATGTAAAACATATAAGAGTAATTAACATTACAAGAACTGGTAAGTTACATAGATACGACAAACAATTTTTTAATAGATTGAATAGAACAAAAATATATCAAGTCTCTCTTCATACACATACTGTTGGTAACTATAATGCCATGTTAGATCTTGAATTAATTCTTGGTACATGATATAAAATTCTTGATATAATTGATTCAGAACTTATTGTATTATTAATAATTTTGTGCAGAAATATAATCGAGTACATGATACGTCTCTGATATAAATTATTTAATGAAAATTTGGTCAGTAATTCATCCTGGGGTGTACCCCGAGTGGGGTAAATACAGTAAGTAATAAAATGTAATGTTTTGTGGTATCTACGCTGCACTCTCTCTAGTTGAGTCGTATGAATAACATATATAAGGCTCCAAACCGTAGAAGCATGTTCAAGTTTACACCGAACAAAAGCCGTATAAAGGATATTTAAGGTTTTTGCATTACGAAGTATTTACGCAATACAAAACCTAGGCTCTTATATGCAGACAGGGTAATTACACCAATATGTTCCTCGAATGACAATTTGGAGTCAAAGGTAACACCAAGATTTTTAAGTTGTGTAACCCTATTTAAAACGATGTTGTCAAGCTTACAGTCAAACATTTCAGTACTTTTACGCCGACATGATATTACATTTACTGATATTTTAAGGTAGGTGATTATTTTCGCACCAAGCATTTAACTTATTCAAAATATCTTGTAATTTTATACAATTTGAAATTGACTTGATTTCAGTATATATTTTAAAATCATCAGCATATAGTAAGTAATTGACATCAAATAATTGTGTTATATCATTAATGAAAATAACTAAGAATAACGGCCCAAGAATCCAACCCTGTGGAACTTCTGACGACTGCGAAAACTTTTTTTGGTTTAAAACATCGGTATTGAACAAACTGAGATCTATCATTGAGATAGGATCTAAGAAGTTCTAACAAAGGTGTAGACGTACCAAATGCATCTAATCTTGATGGTAACAATTTGTGGTCAAGCCGGTCGAAAGTTTTAGATAAGTCAGTATAGACGACGTCTACCTGATTTCTCTTATCTAATATTTCAGATATATACTGTGTCTTTTCCACAAGGTTCGAAATAGTAGAGCACCCAGACATAAATCAGTGCTAATGTGGAGATATCAAATCTTCAGTGTGGAAGTAAAGATCATCATGAATAATTATTTCGAATACTTTGCAGATTATTATTACAAATAATAGCGATTGGCCTGTACTTATTAATTTTATTAATGGTTATTTTCCTAAAAACGGGATATATTCTTGATTCTTTCCATAACTGGGGAAACTTACAACATTTTAGCATAAAATTAAATATAATATACAGGGGTTTGGTGAATTATATTGCACAATCTCTATTACTAATTACTATTAAGGTTCTCTTATCTGATGTGTTACATAGATTTTCTGGTGAAAATGCATCGGAAAAATAACTGGCGAAGGCATTAACAATTTGTCTAAGTGGGTGTCATTATAATTCAAACTGGATAAGACTTGAATGAGACTTCGATTTATGTGAGACCAAAACATCTTAGGAATACTGCATAATTCATCCTCAATGGAATTTAAGTAAATTTTGTAAGCTACTTTGATAACTGATTTTACCTCCGATCCAATTAGTTTAAAGTTATTGCACTCATTGTCGTTATTGGACTTTTTATACTTGTTCATCTTCAGAGGCACACATTATTATTACTAATAAGGGTCTAGTTGTCACTGTTACGTCAGTTCGGTTAGCTCTAAGTCAGGATAAGGATTTTCAATGTCATGTCAGTTGGAGCCCTGGCCATGATTTTGAAAAACTCTGGTTACAGTTGATTTTAATATCAGATTTCCACGACATCTGATGTGATCTTTATCTATGCATACACTTCTAAATCATTTTTGTTGAATCAAAATCTTAAGTATTTTTAAAGAAAACTATTTTCTTTCATTCAGTGAGAGAAATCGACAAAAACGAACATTAACATTTTGAAAAAATTAATATTATAACGAGTTAATTTTTTAATAAACATTTTTTATTAAAAGTTGGCAAGGGTTCCCTTTTTTGCATAAAATAAAGTTGTGATAAACTTCATTTTATTAAACGCGGAGGCGATTCGATTTACCCCAAACTTTCTACTCAAGTAGTAATGGGGTTCTTGTAAATTATATTAAGTAATACCCTTTTAGTAATATAATTAAAACACACTGAGAGACAAACTTTCTAGATTCTCTTACGACAGGCCACACTGGCATTGGTATTGACACAGTTTACATAGGAGCGTATACAGGGTGGCTCCTCTAGACTTTACACCCCCATGAATTCTTTATTATTGATGATATCAAAAAACTAAATAAAGTTGTAAAGATTTTCTTTTGAGATTTTAACGGCATCAAGAAAAAACATTTTTTATAAATCATTTTGGATATTAAGAAAGTTTTTGTTTTTTCTTTAAATAAAACGCTATATATATTTTTTCATTATTGTATTCCTTATTTTTTCCTTATTCAAAAATATGCAGTTTTAATAAATTTTATAAATAAATAATAACAGTTTCTTACATTTAGAATAATTCTTAACTTAATTCATTTAAGTTATCAGTCACAGAGGCCTTGTAATAAAACACTGGCAATTTTGACATTTTTAATAATTATAACTAGTCTCAACTGTGTAGTTTAGCTTTAATAAACTACTACAAGAAGATACAATATACATTCAACCGCAATATTCACCGGAGATACAACGCTCTGTAAATTGATTTAACATGGATACACACATGTAAACACATGAAAGAAATAATGTTCGAGTTTTTTGACCTTCACGTATCACGAGAATAATTTTTTGTTACCTATTTTTTAGATATCTTTCAATCGTCAGCGTTTTACTTGTTTTACACAGCTCTTTAATATGTTTCAATTTCTGTTTCTTGTGTTTCTTGTATGTTTCTGAGGTTTTCCGAAGAAAAGAGAAAATTTTTATTATGTCAAATTTCATAATGTGTCCTGAAGAAGCCGCTTAAGCTGTTGTTTTACATAATGATGGACGCAGTATCCAATATATTGTCAACTTGCTTGGCATCCCTCGAAGCGCTGTATTTGATACAATACAAAGGTTCCGGGAAACTGGTTCTCACTCAAGAATACCTGGACAAAGGAGACCACGAGCAACAAA
The DNA here is from genome assembly GCA_029963845.1 of Rhamnusium bicolor. Taxonomy (NCBI): domain Eukaryota; kingdom Metazoa; phylum Arthropoda; class Insecta; order Coleoptera; family Cerambycidae; genus Rhamnusium; species Rhamnusium bicolor. The sequence goes on from JANEYF010000128.1 coordinate 1,519,967, forward strand.
TGAAGCTGAAGATCGATTTCTTCGACTCCAATTTCTACGAGAACGGACGTTTCCCAATTTTGACTAGAAGATTGGTAGATGTTCATGGTACCGTGGTTTCATCCGATACTGAACGAAGAAGGTTGAGGGAACAAAATTTTACACCTCATGCACCAGCTCCTGGCGCTCTTTTGGATGCAGGTCCTCGCAGGCAGCGTTTGGAATTTGCGCGAACTCATGCCGATTGGATATGGATGAATGGCGATGCGTTGCCTTTACGGATGAGTGTTGTTTCACAAGGTATTCACCTGATCGTCGCCAAAGAGTGTTTAGACGACCTGGAGAACAATATGCCTAGTGTTCCTTTTCTCCTAGAGTACAGTTTGTTGGTGGAGGTGTGATGATATGCGGAGACATTTCTTTGGAAGCTTGTACGGCTCTTGAGGTAGCCTCAATGCTGACAGGTACATCAGGGAGTGTTTAGAAGAGCATGTGGTACCTTTTGTGCCATTTGTAGGAAAACATTTTATCCTAATGCAGGATAATGCGCGACTGCACATATCCTGGATAACTCGCCAGTATCTTCACGATGTTGGTATTCAGGTACTAGGGTGGCCACCTATGAGTCCTGACCTAAATGCGTGGGATAATCTAGGCTGAAGAATTGGGTGGAACTACTCAATAGAGTACTTCAGCTGGAACAGCTGCTGAATGAATGGGAGTAGATACCCCAAGATGTGTTTGCTACTTTGATACAAAGCATGCCACAAAGAATGCGAGCTGCCATTCAAGCTCGAGGAAGAAATACTCGATATTGAGGCATGTTTTTTCGCAGTTCCCTAATTACTTCCTCACCCCTCAAAATGAGGAAGTTATTTATTCGTGAAAAAAATTTTGAAAATTTTTATTGCATTTCTGGACGAATATCGACGAATTATGACGATACACAAAATTTCAGACAGACAAAAATTTTTGTCTGTGTGTGTGGTTGTGTGGTTCGCTATAGCAGCTACAGTTTCTGAGATAAAGCATTCAAATTTAATACACACATTCTAGAGGTCAAGGAAGATGAATCTTCAAGAAATTGAAATTAATTTGATTCAAATTGAAATTTTCCTGAAAAACCTAGTGAGCGGTTAATTTTGTTGTTGAGCATATAAACTACAAATAAAAATTAACTACAACATTGAAAACTTATTAAACATACTAACGACAAAATTAGGGGGTAATAATTTGGACAATAACAGATATGTATATTATAACTGAACGTTTCGATCATATATATTGATCTTCTTCAGAATCTACAATACATTTTTATAATTTAATTAAATTAATAAATAACACATGAAAACAATTAACAATTGTACACGTAGCCAGTAGGCAAAGTCAAAATGAACATAAATTTCACATATACACAATTACACATTTACACAAATTAAAATTTGTTTAAAAATAACTTCTAAATATAAAACAGTGACCATACTTTACACTATTTGTCAAAACAATGGAATTCTAGTTTAAAGGTAAAACATTTTTATTACAAGTTTATAATTTTTTGCGTATCCTTGAAAGATTAAAAAAGAAAAATTTTATAAATAATGATTAAATTTGCTACTGCGTGTGAATAAATTCAAAGTTATATATTTTTCTCGTTGCATAATATGTCAAGCGTGAAATTTGATACATATATTATTTGTTTATATAATAACCATAGATATTTACATAGAACTGTTGATATTTAAAAATTATATAACATTAACTTTGTTCAGTTCTTCTTTTAACATCAGTAACCACGTTGTGCCATAATCTACAGAGCAATTCAATAATATAAATTGCGATTCCTTAAGTTTTCTAGTTTTGCTGTCCGCTTCTTTCATTAAAATTTTTGCTGAATCCCAGTTTATTCTATGCCCGTTTTCCCAAGCGTTCGCGAATTTTCGAAATTTCACCCTCCTGAATACAATTTTTATAATAAAGAATGTTTAGTGCCATATCCCCAAAAAAACAAATATGCAGCTACGGACACGTGTTTCGGAGTTATTGCCCCTCATCAGCGTAGCGTAGCTAAAGAATTGGATCTAGGATGGGATAGATCAGGAACAAGAACTAAAACAAAGCTGGAAAGTACAGTACACAGTACTTAATTAGTGCCTTCATGTTCCCATGTGCCCAATTTGGGACCTCGATGAGCACAGTCGACACACAGAGCTCTATGTGTACTGCCCGTTTCCGCCTGGCAAATACGAATAAAATTATATAGATTTATTGGGGTCAAAATAAAATAAAGAATGTTTAGTGCCATAGTGTCCGTAGCTGCATAGTTGTTTTTTTGGGGATATGGCACTAAACATTCTTTATTTTATTTTGACCCCAATAAATCTATATAATTTTTATGTTCACCTAACTTTACACTGAGAAGTCTGGATGACTCTCCCACATAATGTTTATTACACTCACACGGAATACTGTAAATATAGTTTTTTGAATTTTGTTTACAATTTGTTTTTGTTAAAATGGATCTCAAAGTATTGCTCGTTTGAAACACTGCCCTAATATGAAACTTATCTCCAACACGACGTAGTTTTTCAGATATTAGGAATTACTGTTGTATATTCAGGTTTTTGTTGTACTGGATTATTAACTCAACATTTACCAGAGTTCTGTCAACACTAATAATTTTTTTTCTTATTATTTTGATCATTAGATGAAATAATTTTCGCTCTATCATACATACATTTCTGGTTAGATTTAAAATTTAAATATCTATTGCTATGAGTTACTTTCTTGTATACACTACTTTCAAATGTGTTCATTATTACTCTCTACTTTCGAAGTGAATTTACTGGATGATTCTTTATCATTAATGTTTTCTAAAAAATTATGTAATAACTCAATATTATGAGACCAAATTGAAAAAATATCGTCGTCATATCTCCACCAAATAATCGGATTATGTATATAATCTGGTATATAATTATTTTCAAAATGCTCCATAAATATATTACTTAATATTGGAAATAATGAAGTTCCCATAGCCATACCGAAATCCTGCTGGTTGAAGTCATTATCTAATTGAAAATAAATTTTCTTAACACAAATAGTCAATAATTCAATTACACTGTTCACACTGAGATTAGTTTTTTCCGCCTAATTGTTTTCATTTAGCAATTTGTTTTTAATTATTGTCATCAAAGTGTTATCTACTTCAACTATTTTGAACTTCGCTGGACAGTCCTCCCGTGGCCTCCGACGCCTCACGGGAGTCGTGCCAGTACATTAACCACATCCACTCCTCACATCCCGCAGGGTTAGTGACTGCCACAGCTCGTGCGATGTATCAAATGACTTGCGGTAGACAATCCGGGCCATCGATAGATTCCGCTTGTATTGCACAGAATCCTGTGTAATACAGCGGTCTATCAGCAGGCTGTCCTTGCAACCTTCCATGCCTTTCTTGGCACCACGCTGTTCGTGTATCTGCTGGAAGACCGGATCAACAGACCTCAGTGTCCTAGCATACAAGATACGTGTAAATATCTTGTAGCAGGAGTTGAGACAAGTGATCGGCCTATAATTCCTCGGATCGGAAAGATCCCCCTTTTTGGAGATAAGCACAGTACGTCCCTCGACGAACCAGTCTGGAATCTGCTGCCCTCGTTCAACCATGATTTAAAAACTCGTGCCAGACGGTGGTGAGTGGAAGGAAAATTCTTCCACCACCAGTTAATGCCGTCTGGGCCCGGGACAGCAAAGTTCTTGGTACCAACAAGTGCTTGCTGGACTTCTGCCGTACTGATTGCCGGGCACACTTCTTCTGGCTCTTCAAGATGTCTGTGACACAGAACCTCGAGGTGTGCAATTGCTGGAGTGTCGCTATTGAATGAACGCATCGTTTCGTAGATTCCTTTCCAGAAGGTTTTGACATCTTCCACAGTCGGCAGATTATCTACAACACGCTGCGGCTCTTGAAAGAGGCGGGAAGAATTCGTACGGAACAAACTGTTTTGCTCCATACTTCTCACCCACCACTTCAACGTTCTCTATATAGCCATGAGCACTCCGATCCGATCTAGACAGTGCTTCTTAACTGTAAGCATCACTGTCAGATTTATACTGCTATGCGCCAAATTCTGGGAGTAAAAACTCTATCACTCGCCGTGTATTTTACCACACTCTGGATCCGAGAAGCGTGTTGTCTGGCCTACTGTATCTTGCCCTCGATTTTTTTTTACACGCCGCTTGGCTTTCTTGATCCCGCCCCCGTGATCGGTTGACCTCTCACGAGAGACAAGTTGGCTTATTATTATTATTATTAGTAGTAGTAGTAAAAAGACTAACTACATCAAAACTCACCCTTAGATATCTATCATGACGTAGACACAGGCGCATAGACTTATTCTTCCAGTAGCATACTGGGTCAATATTATTCAGATAACCAAGAATTATTCATTTGGTAGTAATCCCCAAGAAAGAAAAAGAAAAATCTAGATTCAACATTTCTAAGAAATCAGTTTTAAAAGTTCTTCATAATAGAAAAATGCATCCTTATAAATATCAACTGGTCCAAAAAATACATGAATATGATAAAAACGGACGAGCAGCATTTTGTCAAATCTCATAAAATGTGAAGAAGTTAAAGACTCAAAAAAAGTGCAGTAATAAGTCTTATTTTTCAATTAATGGTAATAATGCTCAAATAATCTTATCCAAGAATTAATCGCTATCTTTCATCATCGTTTGATCTGCCAAATGAACAAATTGTTGATGGAAAACATAGAGTAATGTTTCCGGCACCTTCTTAGATTCAAGAAGCATATGGCTCATCTTAAATATGGTGAAACAGATAAATCTAGTGTTGCCAAACATTTGTTTGAGAACATAAAATAGCTAGTAGCAATTTAAGATTAGTTATGAATGTAACAAATATTAGACAGCTGGATGTATATCAGAGTTTGTAAATTACAAAGTGTAAAAATAGTATGAATAGTAACAGACGGATAAATAAATATGATACATTGTTGTCATAAGTTTTAATCATCTCCAGATGATGCCAACTTGGTTGCCGAAACGCACGTCGAATGCAATATACGGTGTTTTGATGTTTTGTGGCAACCACGTAAAAATCTTTGTTGGTTAGTTATATGAAACGACCAGTAATTCATAAAACTGTTAGGAATTAAAAAATCGTATGACTGTTTTTTTTATTCTACCATGAATAAAGACATAGGGAATTCACCTTTCGATGTCAATACATATTTTTTTGGTAGATATAAAAAGAATGATTTAATCATGAAAAAAACATTCGAAGATGGTGATACGTAAAGTGCCGCCATCAAGAGGTAGTTCATTGTAATCTATTGATTACCTATTGTTAATTTCTTATATTTGTTGGATATACTTAGACCCTTGCCACATGGAATGTAAACATATGAGAATATGAAAGGTGATGATGGAACTTTATTGAGTTTTTTCATATTTCCTGCTGTGTGTAAAGCGGATCATCAATCATGGCGCGCGAGGTGTTCTAAGGAAACTTAATACATCCTTTATATAGTGATATATGGCGGTGTTTGATTTGGTTTAATACCCTTTGTCAATATAAACTTATTGTTAATATTTTATAAAAACATTCCATAAAAGGAATTTAATGGAAAATAAATTTTTATACACATTTGCTTTAATTTTAAAGGCATACGTACTATTATAGATAAGAACGTTTAATTTTGATTACTATCGAGACATTTTTTAATTTACAGCTAAAATACGATAAAGAGAAAATAGTGAATATTAAAGTTATGCAACTAAATTGATTTTTTAAATAAAATGACTGATGGATGAAGCGTGCTTTATAATATACGAGCCAGACTAAGTGCACTTTCACTCTACCACTTCCATACCTCTAGACTTAAAGGGATATAATTTTTCATGGACAGTAGAGTTCATTAAATTCTGCCCATGAAAAAAATCAAGGTCTCTAAAATTTACGAAATTCTCATAAAATATCACTATTTCAATGTATTGGGTGATCCACTTAAGGTGGACCCTGGATTTTCTGCCTTTATTAAGATAAACGAAAATTTCAAAAATTACGAACATGAAATTTTTGCCGTAGATTCCGAGTCCAATGAGGAAACTTTTGTCAGATCTTAAATAAAATTTCTATTATGAAAGGTAGATAATGTGATTAATAATGGTCCTTATAAAAACTTTCTAGAAATCCATTACCAAAAATGATTACTGAAGAAGAAATTTACTTGTAACAACCTTATTACTTCAACTTAAAATAGGTTACATGTATTTAATCTAAGTGTATGTAGATTGTACTGCTTGCCTCTTAAGATACATAAACCAGGAAAGTCAGTGGAGTCCTATTATTTCAGCAATTGGATCACCTACAAAATGTTTAACAGAGGAGTTCGTAAGTTTACTCATCATGCACCACCTAGTTTCCCTGTGATTAATTCCAATGATTTCATGATTAAAGTGAAAAACAGCCAGTTGCAAGAAGGTAAGATTTTGTTCTTCTTTGATGTCTGTTCATTGTTTCCAAGTGTTCTGATACTATATACCCTGGACTACCTTGAGGATTTAATCGAATCAAACAATCTCAGTCAAGATGTAGTAAATGAATATATTCAGATCACAAACCTTTGTACAAAACAAGATTACTGATTCATTGACAATTTCTTTTCACAGCTTGAAGGGACAGCAATAGGTAACTCCTTGTTACCATGCATCACCAGTCTCTTCACGAACAGATTCGAAACACAAGTAATAGAAAAATTCGAGTATTTTGATAATTTTGCAGTGCTTGATATAGAAGTCACTGTTATTAGATAACTTTATTTCTAAATTAAACAGTCGTTTCGCGTCAGTTAAATTCACATACGAAATTGACAACTGTGGACAACTACCATTTTTAGATATAAAGGGTATTTAGATGGGTTGAAGGATCATAACAATTAGGCAACATTTTTCCTTTTTAACTTATCGAAGTTCCGCCAAATTTATTAGCTTCTTCAGGACATTAAAACCGTATAAATATGATTTTCTTATGCACATTATTTTACATTAAAAATAGATATCAAAGAGAGTAGGCACTTTCAAAAATTTTTAAGCTTGGAAAATGTAAAAATATAGAAAATATACAAAATGATAAAAAAATAAAATTGGAGAAATACGCAGATATAAAAAGTTACGGTTAAATTAAAATTTTGTTGTCATTTTCTCAAAACATTTACGAGACATATTAAGTGCGTAACTTTTTCTTAAAATGTCTATTGAACAACATAAATATAAATGCTACGTTTGGCGATTGAAATAGCACTTATGTATGATACTTCCGTGATCTTATTCTTATCATTTTAATTTTTTTATTATTACGAGTTTTTTATTGTATTAAAAAGTGTTTTTTAGGTGGTCAATAATGTTAAAGTAAACGCTGTTTAAATTTTCTATATATGTTCCTTTATTAATACTGTTAGGGTTTTTCTTTATACAGATTACACAGCCCCACAAAAACAAAAAAAAATTTCTGACCTAACAATGAGATGAGTATATTCTTATGTATTTTTGATCGCTGATTCCGAATCCGGGGTTAAAAAAAGTCGTACACCCCCCAAAAAAAAATTTTAGAGCCAAAAAACACCTCCTGAATCGTTTTGTCTAATATTTTCGGGACAAATTGAATGTATTACGATAAAAATAAAGGTGAATTGCAGCGTTCACCCTATCGGTATGAAACGCACACCCATAGAGGGTGAGAACCACCCTCATCTGCCATCAAGCCAATTGATGACGACAATGACTGAAAAACATTTAAAAATGTTTAAGTTTCGTTAGGTTTGCAATAAACTGACGTCGAATTCACGTAATACCCCAACACTACCCCTATAGCGTTATGAAAAACAACCCTTAACTTCAATTACAGAAAAAGAAAGGAAAAAACATAAAATTTGATAACGATTTCATTATATGGATGTTCTTATTTGCAGAGATCCTTATGGCTAGGATATTAGCAGTCATTTGTCACCAATCTTAACACCATTTGGGTATAAAACGCATCCCTGAAGGGGGTGAGAAGTACTCTTACGTTAGTAGCTTTTAATTCTTCTTTTTTTTAATCTTTCTTTTTTTATGGTATCTTTTAACTTTATTTTCAAACGATCTTCTTACTGACTGTCGTTTGTGTTGCTCTTTCGTGTCTCTTTTCAGAGACCAACAGTAGTCTGCTATCATGTGTTCGTCCCATCTTCCTTGATATTGTTTTTCCATTCATAACGCTATAGGGGTAGTTTTGGGGCATTACGTGAATTCTACGTCAGTTTATTGCAAACCTAACGAAACAAACATTTTTAAATGTTTTTCAGTCATTGTCGTTATCAATTGGTTTGGTGGCAGATGAGGGTGGTTCTCACCCTCTATGGGGGTGCGTTTCATACCAATAGGGTGAACGCTGTAATTAACCTTTATTTTTACCGTAATACATTCAATTTTTCCCGAAAATATTAAACAAAACGAATGATTAAAATGATAACATCATTTTCAGAGCGTTATCTCATATATACCCTATTCAGGGAGTGTTTTTTGACTCTAAAATTTTTTTTTGGGGGTGTACGACTTTTGTTGACACCGGATTCGGAATCAGCGATCAAAAATACATAAGGATATACTCGTCTCGTTGCTAGGTCAGAAAATTTTTTTTGTGGGGCTGTGTTATTTCGTTAAACATTCTCTTTCTGTATTTGTTATATTTGGCTATTATCTTGGCATCATTAAATACAAAAGTTTAGATAAAATGCTCAACTAACTCAGTTGGATTTTTCAAATTTGCCAATGTCACTATTTTATTAATTTTACTTAAATACCTTAAATTAATTAAGAATCCTCTTTCTTTTTGAACAAGAAATACGCATTTATTGAAAAATAATGCGTGCAGGGCTGGCATCGCTTAAAATTCCATAATTAAGTACATATTACTTGTTATTCACATTATGTAAATCATTTCTGATATACAATAATAAAAAAAATTCCATGTTCATTACTAAATTGGAATAACTTTGGAAATGTCGTATGGTTTGGTATACGGTGATTTGGGGAACTATTTGTTTAAGTGATTAAGTTTAAAAACGTCCATTTTGGGCGAGTTCTTGCAAATTCTTCGATTTCGTATTTAATTTATTTCTTGTTCATTGTGCCTAACTCTATTTAATTGTACTGGATGAATAATGACGCTTTATTAATATTATTATTATTTTTATAGCTCTCCCATTTCCCTTGCAAAGACCATACACAAAAATAGTATCTTATCCATAGAATAGTGCCGCGAGGAAGGCTAGAAATTTGTATAAATTGGCCTAGACGTTTTGTCACATTTATTACTAGACATCAATACTGGCATGTGGCTTCAATATGACGGTACTCGACCACATTTTTTCTTTTCTGTACCGGTCAGAGATCATTTGAATCAGCATTGCCCAACAGACTAATTGGTCGAAGAGATCCGGTTAACTGGCCACCAAGGTCTCCTGATCTTATACCTCTAAATTAATTTTTTATAGGGCCAACTCAAGTACGATAAATAATTCAATGCACGGGAACAATAATTACCAGAAAAAAAATATTAATGTATGTGATAACATTAGAAATAACCCGGAATTTTATCAAAAATAATTTGACGTTGGTTATTTTGAAAATCTAGTGTAATTTCAATTAATTGCAAAGTTCTCTTGTATAATTTTTTTTTTAGCTAGAAGTGTTGTAAGTTGTTGATTAACTTTGATTTGACTTATTTTGTCACAATAAAATTGCCACTCTTCACATTTAATACTTCAATAATATTATTTTCTATGGGTATTTAATAACTATCTTAATTGTGCTTGTTAATATAAGCCTCATTATTAACATTAATTATTTTTCCTATGACAGAAATGGAACGTAGGTACGTTATTTTGAATGGGAGTTTTAAACATAAAAAAGCGCTGCATATAAAGAAATCAATAAAAATATTTTATTACTGTATTTCAAAAATTATTTACATAATGTGAAAACAAATTTAAATAAAATGTACTTTTTTATCGAATTTTAAGCGAGTCCAGCCCTGCACGAATCACTAATTTTTCAATAAATGTATATTTCTTGCTTCAGAAAATGAAGTTACTTAATTAGTGTGGGCTATTTAAGTAAAATTAATAAAATAGTCACATTAACTAGTTGATTGCCTTATTTGTAGAATTTAAAATTTGGTCATTCAATATTTTTGAAAATCTATTGAAGAACAACTTTAAACGTGCGAAATATTATGACATAATTACATACACTGACCCATTGATTTTTTAAACGTTTAATAATATTTTCAAAAAATGATACACAGGGAGATGTTATGGGCATTGAGAGCAACATTATAAAAATTAAGTCTGATAATGGAATTTTTCCAAAGTAAATTATGCTTTTGATTGGACTAAAAGTGTATAATATTTGTACAAAATGTATTAAAATATTTAAAGCCGTTCCAGAAATATGGCCGACTACAGTTTTAGTCAACAAAAATAAAACACCCTGTATCTCAAAAACAGTTAACATTCAAGAGTAAGTTTGGGGGTGTTTTGTGTTCTATCTCCCATGACATTATTTCACTTTAAATCTGAATGCCCTGTATTAATACGATTATAATGATTTATGCTTTAAATTAAGGTAAACAAATGCTTCTTAAGATAGATTTAACATTATTTTTAAAAAAGACGAAAATCACTACCAATTATATTTAAAGAATGCAGTTTTTTAAAAATGTCCACTATTTTAAATTTCTTTTTATTTATAAACAAAATCCACGTAATACTGACTTTCATTTAAGCCTAAAACCAAAAAAAATCGGATTATAAACAAACGAGTTATAAAAGGAAATGTAAAAGTGATTTCATTTAGGTTCAACCTTTATTTATTATGCGATTGTGTGATCAATGTTAGAGCTACAAAGAAATTACGAACTCTGTCTTACAGATCATTTTGTGCTTTGTGAATCAATTATGAAATAACTCTGAAAATGTTTTTCAGGTACCATTTTCCTAAGATGGCGACCGACAAGCACTGAATCTAGCCTGTAGCCTATTTCCACAGCGAAAAACTGTACTGACATATCATGCTCCACTATACCAAAACTAATCTTTAATATTCGAATAGTTTTGTCCTTTGAAATGTTAAGAATATGGCCATCTAAATAGCATTTCATTTCAACCGAAATTACGAAATATTCGTTCATAATACACACCATTTACATTTTATAACGACATACGTATGTACGCATGAAATCAAATTGCGCATCAGAGATACGGAGAACTGGTTGTTTTCTTTTATTTCTTTTCCTGCATAAAATCATACTCTGGTTAATTATAGAAAAAGTCATATTTTTATTTTTTTTCCGTAAGAGGCCTAGGTATTTAAATTAGGAACGTAAAAAACTATACATGCACACAATTATTTCACTCATATTGGTGATACTGTTAAATTCGATAATTATTAATGATGCAATTTATAAATATTCCGAAACGTTCGTTACACATAGCCAAATTGTATTAATTAATAACATAACTTTTTTAATTACAGGATCACATTCGGCATTTGCGTTGTTAGTGGGTAACACGCCATTTACAAAATAATTTTTAAGAATTACGTTTCGAAAATAATGTTTAAAAATTACGTTATTCTTTTATCAAAACAGAAAGTTTTTCAACATAAAACTTATTACATAGTTTTACATATTTACTCATATTGCATAACCATTTACATCCTTCATATAAATTTTGTAATAAAATTAACCCCACATAATTTGTCAACATTGCCAAAATATTGCACCATAACCGACATATTACACATATCAAATCAGAAATAACTATTCATTTGTAAATATTGAAACAAATACCAATGCAACTAACCAATGACAAAATCAAGAGCGCTGAGATAAAACAAAAATGACACCAAAGCCTACTCTAGTCTTATCTAGGGTTTCACTATTTTGGCAACTAGAGGATTGACACCAAAAACACGCGGTGAAATGACACTCTACGTCTACACGGCGTAAAAGATGTGAACAAACTGGTAGAGACAAGCTGATGGGCGGATCCTTGCGTATTGATCAGGACTTGGTGCCCCCTATTCCCACCAACAGATCGGGCTCTCCTAGGATGTCAACAGTGGTGGGTACAGGAAAAACACGGACAGGGACCGACAAGACATATACCGTATTTATATGCACATATATCAATGCAAGTTGTCATGGGACTAGTATATTTCTTTTATTACTCAAAGTTCAACTGTTTTCACGGGAAAATCAAACTAAATTTTCTACAGGGTGGATGAAATTTATTTAATGTAGAGTACTTGTTATAAAGTATAAACAACCGTCTATTTGCCTTTACTATGTTTCCCTGAAATATCAAAAAATAACTACAATCTATGACTTCTTTTAATGAGTTGCATCATTTGAACCTTATTTAAAAAACAACAACAAATATGAAACATACCTCACAAAATAGATACCCCCAAATTCATAAACGGTCCGGGGAGAGAGCTCTGAAAAAACATGGATGTACAACCATTCCCTCCGAGATTGCCGGAGCTGGGGATCGGACCTAGAAGTTAGCTAAATAGTGAGCGCGTTTGACGAATGCAACTGCTGACAATTAGCACTCAACCCGTTTAGTTATTATTACTGTTAACAGGTGTAATTTCGTTGAACCTAAGATATTACCTGTGCTGATATTACCTGTGTTAATTAGAAACAGCATAAAACTTATCGATGTCTACTTTGAACCGCAATTTCCAGTTAGCGCAGTCAACCGTCTCGTTCAGCGAATTGCTGCCGGTCAACGTCCCAACTGCTTACAACTGTTGTATTCGCTAAACAGTGATTAGTCGCACTCTGACCAATTGTGCTACGATGCTGGAATTTAAATATTTTAGTGAACAGATTAAGCGGTTGGCTGCTTGTGAAACATTATTAAAAATAAAGAAATTGTTTGCTTTTAAATGTTTCAAAAATATTTTATCAAAATTCTACACGTTTTTCGCTTGTTTAACTGTTTAACTTATTACCGACTTTACTGCTTATGTTGGGTATGTACTTCATACATTTATAATTTTTCCTGGGGACTTCTGAATAACCATATCAGGAGAGTTTAACTCATAATCCAATAAATCCAAATCAAAGAAAAAATATTCTAAATGAGTTTAATGCTGGTCATTCAGAAGTCCCCAAGAGAAATTATAAATATATCCTGAATAATATTTACGGGAAACAACTACTCAACGGACAAAATCCCCGACCTGCGTTGAATTAAACCCGCAAGTCTTTTTTGATAGCTAAGAGGGATACACTTATCACTCATTATGTATAAATATATCAATTAGAGACCTAAGATTAGCAATAAAGTTAGTGATAAGTTATATAGTTTATAACCTAAACTATATCCGTAAATAAACATAACATGGGAAAAATTCTATCAAATAATGAAGACAAACCAGAGAAATTGCAAAAACTTTAGTGTATGAGCTAAAATGTTCTGATTCTGATGTTATGTATACTGGACAAACTAGTCGAAATGTAAACAAACGGATTGAAGAACAATTTTATGGATTTGGATAATAATATCGAATTTTCACCGGTTACGACATTTTAGACAAAAAGGTATAATTTAAAGAAAGTCCCAGTTGACTTACGTGGTAATGCCATGTAGATCAGTCGTAGTAAAAATATACCAGTTTTTTCCTATATAGTAGGGCTACCCTAGGAACAACTTTCTTTGTGTCAGTTCCGAGTTCATGAAGACAGTTCACAATGCACAAAATATCGTGAGTCATCTTTCTACTACTTTTTGACAGAGACTATTTGAATCGAGTATATCCATTTGTTGGTTCTTGATTTGTGGAATTGGTACATTTTAAAACAATCAACAAATGTCATCGGCGATCAAAACGTCATCTTGTAACTAAAAATTATTGATCAAATCACTCAAATAACTGAAGTATACTCTGTTCACTTGGTGTAGACGGCAGGCAAATATACACCAGTGCAAAGTTCCTTTAGCGTCCATTTTTATGTTTATTTTGTTTCATAAGCATAGGTTGTAGTTGGACGTTTCACTCTCTTAATTCCATCCCAACACTGCAAAGTTTAAGTGAATAGAGTATAGGTTGTGCAATGGGTAAATTTTCGATCTCCAGCAGAGTCAATCATTTTGATAGCGGCAGTTATTGAACTGCTACTTCAACCATCGGAAGTATCATTACTATTATTATTATTATTTCTAGAAAATTATTCACAAAAAAATACAAGTCAGATTATTTAGCTGCGCATCAACTTATATTCACGTCTTAGTTTATTGGAAAATATGTCCATTAATTGTTGTTAATGTTTTGTTGCTTAGATAGATACGACACAAAATATATTAAAGTTCCTTGTTTATATATGGCTCCGTGGTCTAGAGGCAACGTACTTGCCTCGAAACTTCGGGGTCCCGGGTTCGATTCCCGATCGAGGAACTGGGATTTTTCTGTGAGAGAGATTAATCGTAGTATACTCGGATATTGGGTGTGTGTCCATTGTCTTTAAATGTGTAGCCCTCTCCCACACAAGGTTATTCTAGACCTTCAGGAATAAAGGGGGTTGTAATTTCATGTGGTTTTATTATATTATTATTATTACAAGGTTCGAGTTTCATACTGTTCTTGAGCCAATAATGCCACGAGTAAATTATTTATTAACACCACAGTGCATTGTCAATTTCTGAATAGATTTCAACTCCTAACATTACAGATAATCTGTAACAGGTACTTTAATTTTTATTAAAAATATCTTTCCTGGAGTGGGCTGGAATCTTCAAGTGTTATTACACACTAGCACTGGGTAGTTAACACAAACATTAAAACCCTTGATATTATACTTGACGCACATTCCACCAATCAAGTTGACATCATATGGAGATGATAATGAGTTTTAATCATCTCCAGATTATGCCAACTTAGTTGACGAAATGCGTGTTGAATATAGTATCCGTTGTTTTGGTGTTTGTGAAATCTGTCAGTATGAGTGCTAGTCACGTCTTTATTATTTTTATTAATAAAATAAAGCAAAGACCCGTGCCATATATCTGAAAAAACAACGCAATTATGGGCACGTGTTTCGGAGTTATTGCTCCTCATCAGCGCAAATGGGATCTTATGGGTTAGGTAAGGAATAAAAACTTGCACAAGGCTGGGAAGTACAGTATGCAGTACTCAATTGGTACCCTCATGCTCTTATATGGCATATTTAGAGCCTCAATAAGAGCAGTTGATACTGCTTGCACTACCATCTTCCACTTGCATTTCATTTCGATCCGTATTCCATTTCAATCTGTAATTCCCCGTTTTCGTATCCATTTATTTTCTCACACAAATTTAGATCTCTCATATTGGAGGCACTTCCTTGGTTGATTTTAGAAGGCAATTACATTATTACTATATTATTATCTCAAATACTGTACAGTTCATAAATAAAAAGAAACACAATCAAAGCCTTTTCTTTTTGATTGTCATAAGCAGTACAAACCAGCCATATTCAGTAATGAAACAATGAAATTGTGGAAACCTTCCGTAATTAATATTTAATCCTTCCAGGCACATTAATTATACATTTTCAACAGTTTTTTCTGTATCACGTCACTGTCAGATTGAACGAACTTTAACCGTTTAACCTTTATGCCTTGCTCTGATTTTTCACTCACTCTCTTATTGAGAACAGGTTGAACAAAATCTCTTTAAATCTGATTATAATTTTAAATCACATTTGGGTTTGACACATCATTTTTTCTCATAATTTAGTTAGTTCATCAATTAAATATTCCTGACATATCAAGGACCTACAAAATTTTTTACTTGATGTGAATGCGCTTGATCGTTAATAAGATTCTATATATATTATAGTAGGGGAGCTAGACTATGTCTACGTAGCCCCCCACGGACTCGAGGGAATATGACTTTTCTTATATAACAGAGTACATTAAATGCTTAAAGAGATGCCCAAAAAAAATTTCTTTTGTAAAAATGACGGCCGAATTAATTTCTGGGAAAGAAATCAAAAATTAATTTTTTAAGCAATAATTAATTGTGCACATTTTGTGTATGTCCTAGAGTCAGGGGTTGGGGTGCATGGGGAAATCAATTTTTCTTCGACAAAGTATATGCTATATGCCAATTCGTCGGCAATGTCTTTGTCTTTTTCCCAGCACAAAGTCATTTCGGCTAATATTTGTTCCTGACTGCCATATCCTTTTACAGCGAGAAATTAAGGGTAACCGAATCTATTACTACGAAGAGCTTATCGATGTCATATCTCATCTGAACAAAAAATAAAAAAATTGATGATAGAACACATAAAATGTAATATTAAAATTCTTAAGTATATATATCTTTAATACATTTATAACTTCTAATTATTTTTAAACTACCTTAATACAGAGCATTACGGTTTCCGTAATTAAAAAGTTTAGTTCAAGGAGAGTGACACGACAGACAAGCTCAACTGAGTAACTTTAAAATTATTTCAAGAAATTGTACATAATAGAATTTCTTACTTTAGAACAACACACTTTACTGACAGCATTAAAACATGATTTTAGGTCTGTAAGTGAACGAAAACTTGTTACTTTTCAGAGTTTGTTTATCATGTCATAAGAGCATGTATACCATCTCATCAAATGTATTGGATTTTATTGATAAAAATAATGTAAGCTATGTCTATGCGTTTAGAATTCGAGGATTTCTATTTTGTTGGATAATATTACATTCGAAGGGAAGATTTTTAAAAGTAAACATAAATAATGGTCAAAATTATTGCTCCAAGGGTTCCTCTTGAGGCCATTGCCACTTATGATGTTCATTGATTACGAGTATTTACCTAATTATATCATTAGTGGTCCAAGAACAATATTTTCCGACTTCACAGTCACTATTTGTCGAGATGAATTTTGCAGAGTAACTGTAAATTAGTAAAACAATGTTTCATGTATAAATGTTTATAATTATTTTGTTTTAATCTTTGTGTAGTTTGTTACAGGAATACTGTTTACATAGAAAAATATTTGAAGGGAGAATAGGGCATGCTTTGTTTTTTTATACCATGTTACATAATAAATACTACGAAACACATCATTATTCTTGTGTAAAATGGGTTCTGACATGATTAACAGAAATATACTTATTTCAACTAAGATTCATAAGCTTTCTAATAATAGTGCGCGAATCGTCCCTATATACAACACACTTAATTATCTTTGCGGTCTCTTTGCTCCTTCTCCCGCGTCATCCTTTAGATACAGCGTCGCATTTCGAATTTATAAGTTTCACGAAGGACGACGGAAGTGTATCAGTGCTAGGTGGGTTAATAAAATATTTTAGTAGGTCAGTAGGTAGTATTTTCGAGGTATTTTATATTGATTTTAATAATTAGGAACATATACAGTTTGTGTTTATATATTTTAGTAGATTGTGATAACTTAAAGTGTTTAACAGGTAGGTAGGAGAATTTTTCTCTGTGTTTAAGTGTTATATGTTATACAGTTGTATTTTTATAAATATTTTGGTGGGCGATGACTATTTAGGTATTTCCTGTTTACAAGTGGCTGTGGTAAAATAACAATAGAAAAATATTCAGGCCTTGGGAATATCCACAACTTACCACCAGCAAAAAATAGCAGGAATATGTGGAGGATGGTAATGTTTCACAAACAAAGCAAGTTTCAAAATAAATTGCCAGTGATCACAAATAATAGTTTCAAACGTTTACAGAAATATGAAAAAAAGTGAAAGAGAAACAGGAGCCGTGGAAAAACACTCTACTTATAAGAAGTTCCAGAACGAAATGTTAATAAATTAACTCAGGAAGGGCAATATGTACGATAAGCTAGGCAACGATGATAATTTAGTAAGTTAAATTGTAATTATCATTGACGAAGATGAGCAACAGGAGAATTATTTGCTAATTTAAATTTAGAGTTAGATTTTATAGTAAAATTGTGTAACATTTTTTAATATAACAGAAGCGGTATCAAATATCTATTTATCCAAGACACTACTTTTAAATCTGTTGTATTATTATGTTCATTATAATACACAGAAATTTGAGGTACGGCTCTGTATACCCCTAATTAGGTGTTGTTGGCATGTGAGAATGTTGGCTTTAAAATTTTTATAGCAGTTTAATTAGCAAATTATTTAGAAATAGTGAAAATAAGTTAGAATTTGACATATGTAGAAAAGGTACCAGTACTGTAAGATATATCCCTAAGGACTCCCACCACAGTGCTCAACACAAAATGACGAGTTTTAATTTTCTAGTCCATCATCTATTAAGCTTCCCCCTCAATAAGGAGAGGTTTGAAAAAGCAAAGGCATTGATTAAGTTCTTAGCTTCGAATAATGGATATTCTGTAAATTTAATTGATAAAATAATTAGGAAACGAAAGTTTAAAAAGTCGCTTCGAAATTCCTCGACCTTTCAAAATGAAAGAGAAAATTCGAAATTTGTATCGATTCCATTCGATCTTCGATTCATCCGTGGTATTGGTACGATTTTTAAAGATGTAGGTATGACAGTGGTTCATTTATCGGGAAACAAACTACAACAACTTTTAGGCAATCCAAAAGACAAAATTGAAACAAACGAAAAGTCGGGGATTTACGAAATGAGCTGTAAGGACTGTAATCAAAAATATGTTGGACAGACTAGACGATCAATTCAAACTAGATTCAAAGAGCATATGGCCCATCTCAAATATGGTAGAACAGATAAGTCTCGTGTTGCCCAACATGCGATTGAGAACAACCATAAAATAAATATTAGCAATTTAAGATTAATTAGGAATGTAACAAATACTAGACAGGTGGAAGCATTTGAAAGCTAGGAAATCATAAAGTGGAGAAATAGTATGAATAGTGACAGAGGGCCTATCCCGCTTTATTAGTTCTGTGAACCGTGACAATTGTATAGATATAAATGGGGTAGATTGTTAGCATAAGTTTAGTTTTAATAATCTCCAGATGATGCCAACTTGGTTGGCGAAATGCGTGTCTAGTGCAGAATAAAGAGTGTTTTGGTGTTTCGTGGAAAACTACGGCAGTGTTACACTAGTAGATACAATTCTGTATGCAGTTCGTATCGTAACTTACAGCTAGTACCATAATGATTGACGTTACGATCCTACAACATAAATAATTATTATTGATACTTTTAGCGACTTTATTTATTGTTGGATAGTGCAAAGTAAAATAAATAAAATAATAAACGTTTTACTAGGAAAATGGAATACTCCCCGAGATACGTCACTGTCAAGTCGGGGCAATGCACCGTATTACTACCAGGAAAACTGCTCCTGCAGTTAAGCCCACTTTTATACGTGCATTTCAATGCATCTAAAACTCAAACCAGCAAATATAAATACATCATCAAGTTTTGTTTTAATACGCAAATGTCGCTTGTTTACGTGAAAGACAAAGAGCAAGTAAACCGAAATAGGGTTTTCTATCTATTGTTAGATTTTCCAGTTAAGTATTCATTTTACTAGTTTGTTGTGTGGAATAATTACTTATTTAATTAAATACCGTTAAGCTCCATTGAATTACATAATCATTAAAATGTAATTTGTACCACGATCACTGTCTTCATGTAATGGCAGACTTGGCATATAATGGTGAATGCGCAGGGAATTGGTTTGTTTGATACAAATTATTTTTTTGTTTATACATCATCAAAAATTCCGTCAAAGCAGAATTACGTCTTCATTACTGGAGATAGAAAAAAAGTAAAAGTAAAATTGTAACCACTTAGTTGATGCCTATTTTAAAATTGTTTCCGATAATACCGGGAGTTACCTAAAAGAGTGACTATACAGTAATGAAAAACAGCATATATTTCCGGTACCTGAGTATTCCATCTTTAGATAGTTGTCTTTAAGGCAAAGACGCTAATATAAAAATATGCCTGACTTTTACCATTTCAAGTTAATCAAAAGTTAAATAAAAATCCAAATATACAGCCAGTGTCATAGCTAAATTTACAATTTACGCAATTTCTTTAAATGGAACGCCTTGTACATTATTCAACGTATAAAAATGTTGTTTAACTTGATAATGGTAAGAGTTAGACCCATTTGTACAGTAGGATTTTTACTTTAAAAAGTACTAATACGTAATAAATATAAGAAGCAAAAGGTATCATGGGTGAGGACCGCATAAAGGATGCAAACCGTGGATACATGTATTGGATTTATTTATTTATTTATTTATTCTAATACAATATCCAACGGGATTAAGTCCCATTACTAAATTAGTGTTCTCAAACTATTGACAAAGAAACACAATATCTACCAAAATCTCGACTCACGAGAGGCCGCGTCTCCCACTAATTCCCCCACTCAACGGTGGAACAATAAATATACATATAATAATAGTATACATTACATTTAAACCCTAAATTATAAAAAAATATATTTAAAAGTGAAAGTAAAACATATGTTACTAATATATGAATAATATTAATAAGATTAAAAGAATAATGTAAAACATATAAGAGGAAATAACATTACAAGAGCTGGTAAGTTATATAGATACGATAAACAATTTTTTAATAGATTGAATAGAACAGAATAAATATAGTTTAAAAAAACTAAAAATCACGCTTTTAAAGCACATCAAACTAAAAAGTGAAAAATAATTTTTAATATAAACTGAAAACAATAAAGAACGAAAAATACTAGTATTATTGTGAAAAAAGCGTGGGTTGCTCGGTATACGAAAAATATGGCACAAAGCGCCCCACGCTCTTTTTCACAATAATACTAGTATTTTTCGTTCATTATTGT
This sequence comes from Rhamnusium bicolor, assembly GCA_029963845.1. Lineage (NCBI taxonomy): Eukaryota > Metazoa > Arthropoda > Insecta > Coleoptera > Cerambycidae > Rhamnusium > Rhamnusium bicolor. The sequence continues at coordinate 1,540,837 of JANEYF010000128.1, forward strand.
TTTCAGTTTATATTAATAATTATTTTTCACTTTTTAGTTTGATGTGCTTTAAAAGCGTGTTTTTTTAGTTTTTTTAAACTATATTTATTTTTCACTTTTTAGTTTGATGTGCTATGAAAGCGTGTTTTGTAGTTTTTTTTAAACTATACTTATATTGCTTATTGATGCTGATATTATAACATTTTACAATCCAACAGATATTTCTGAAAAAAAAAATATTTTTTATTTCAGCCATGGATTTGAACTCACGCCCGAGGAGTCCGTCGTTTCTCGTCGACTAAGACTTGCCCGCTCGGCCAACAACCGAACTGAGAATCACCGAATATACTTACAATATTAAGCCTCTTGCTCTCACGCAGAGGATACGTGAGGAAAGGACTGGCGATCCTGATCAGGATAATGATATAAACTTTTCAAATTATTGTATTGTTACCGGTTCTCTGTAAGTGTACAAAGTTTCAATTAAATCTGTCCGTTTAAAGTGGGTCAAAATCGAGTCCAAAGAGTCGGTTACAAACAAACAAACAAACAAACATACAGGTGAAGCTAATAAAAGAGTGTTAAAAATACATCAAGTCTCTCTTCGTACATATGGTCCTCATCCAATGAGCTGCTAAGTGAAAGGATGGGCACAACTTAGGAAAATGACACATATTCTTTCAACTTAGCAGACTGTGCCGATGAGGATCATGTATGTCCGAAACACGTGTGTCTACGATTTGCACCTTTCATGTGGACCTCACCCATGATACCGTTTTCGTCTTGCATATCTTCCCGTAGCAACAATTTCATCCTTTGTAAAACATGTAGTGGGCTCCATTTAAAAACGAATTTCATGAATTGTCACTCTTTTAAGAAACACTGTATTATTGGAAACAATTTTAAAATATGCTTCAAGCTTCAAATTAGTTGCTGAAATTTTACCTGGTAATTATTTCTATTTATAGGCGTAACTCTACTTTAACGGACGCGACGGTGGAGACACCCTGTATATACATACATTTAATCTACATGAAACCTTAATTCACTACAATCTGTACCACTACTTTTAAAACTTTTTTTAATAACTATATCCTTCCCTGGGTATTACGCTCCTTTGGAACATAAAGTCCTAACAGTAGAATCCTTTATAAGATCTCTAAAGTGTCGTTCTACCCTAAACTTTAATGAAACTTCTTGTCAAACAAGAATTGACAAAGACAATAAAAAAATTTAAGAATATCATCATAAAAACCCTTAGAACTTTTTATGTATTTTTCGTCGACTGTTATTAAAAGATCTTACTGCTGATTATTTATAAAAAATAAGTATTATTAAAAGCAATGACGATGTTTACTTAGTGTTGGTCCAGTATATCCATCTTCTTGTAGAGTGGCTGTTAGTTACCAAACAGATTTATAATAATCATTACGTATCTACTTTTGCAAAAAACTTATCACAATGAAGTATATTCTCCTATGGAATAACTCCTCTGCAGAAATAGAAAAATAGTAACTACTATTTTTTTTGTTCAGATTAATTCATAAATTTATCAATTCGGTAAATTTACCCGGAGGTAGATATACTAGCCCTAAGCGTAAGATTCGAAGCAAACTTTAGGAAACAGTTGGATTGTGTAGGTCACTAGAACAATATCGAACATCCCGAAGGAAAGTCGGCATGATCCAGTTCTCTATTATCCGAAAATTTGTCGCATGATTTGTGTTTGAACAACTAATCAGATGACAATATACAGCATTAATTTATTAAATTAATTACTAATTAAGTTTATTAGACATTTACAACATAAGTAACTTTTTCTTTCCGTTGTTGAGGATTTGCCATTAAAACCTGAGCCAGCCTGTTTATAAATAATAAAAATTAAAAACATATCTCTACTTGGAAGTCTAAATTACCTTCGATGGTACAATCATTAGTAGCAGAGTGTCTGCTTAGTTATAGTCAAGATGTAAATGGTGGACATTTTGAACAGGTACTGTAACTAATTGAGATCTAAAAAAAATTTTCAAAAATTGTTCTAATTTCTATAGCTACAAATTGGTTTAAAGGCATTTGAATTCCATCTCCTACTTTGAGAGATGACGGAAAAACTAAAAAATGCAAATAAGTCAAAGCCTTATATCTCCGTTATTTAAATATAGGTACATGAAAACATTTCTAACACGAGAATTATTGGCAAAATAGGGACTCTTAACAGTCTTAACAAGGATATCTAAATTTTTCCAGAACTTTTCACGGTGGCGGCTGGTGAAATTTAGGCTGTCATATCTTAGTATTGGAGCATGGTACCAAGCGATACTTGAAGCTTAACTCTCAAGACTAAATAAAGAAGTTTTGCAACAAAAATTGCGACTGAAATTTGCGAAGAAAAGTTGAAAAATGATAAGCTTCCCAAGTTATATTTTACATGATTTGTAAAATATTTGCGAGACATTTTTTTCGGAATCAGGTGAAAAATAACGACAGATTTCAAATTTCATAAAAAAATATTGATTTTTTTTACAAAATTGCACCTTTTTGAAATTTGCGCAGTGAAAAATGAATCTACCTGATTCTGGAAAAAAATGTTTCTTAAATATTTTACAACGTTTAAAAAATAACCTTGGAACTCACAATTTATATATCATATGCCATACCTATTTATACATTGGAACTAAGCAAACTACTATAACATTTTTTTAAATTCAATAAAATTTGCGTTTTAAATAACATCGTACTTGCCATGGAGAAGTATGAAAAAAGAAATGAATTAAAAAAAATTGAGGAATTACTCCAATATTTAATATATTAAAATATTAATACAATTAACAAAATTAAAATAAATTCTGACAAAAACAACAAATATTGCTAAATTTACAAAAAATAGAATCTGTGAAAAACAAAAAAAGAAGTAATCCTCGGTCTTGAACGAAGGAGCTCGCAGATTGAAGTGTTGGGGTATTTTGTTTATTTATTTATTTGTTTGTTTATTTATTTATTTGTTTGTTTATTTATTTATTGAAACATACATCTACAGACCGTATAAGTTCAACTACAGATTGTGTGTTAATAGTACTTAAAATTAAACTAAATGAACTAAACACAACTAAACTAAACTACAGTAATGTTACAGTATTCCAAAGAGGCTGTATATGCTGGTCTTGCATATACAACAATAGTATTTTTCTTAATGAAATATCAACTTTTTGAAATGGAACTTGTGTATCCCTTAAAAAATATTTTTCAATTTGGCACAAAAATTAAAAACTTTTCAACATAAATTAAAAATTGACAAAATTATACCCACTTACAAAACTGATAAAAAAACCGACGTACGTAATTATGGGCCCACTGCAATTCTATCAACTATTTCTGAAGGGTTTGAAACAATTCAGTATTTATGTGAAAACCTAAAAAAGTGTATTATAAATTGCCACTACGGGGATTTCAAATTGAAAAGTTAATATGCGGAAATTAATGCTGGTTTTTTTTTGATTCAGCGTATTGATATACTTATAAGCGGGCAGTTTTCCTTGGTTAAGCAGTGACGTCATATATGAATGCGCTTCAATACGCCGTCAAGCGTCCTCTGAGAACGCTAATAAAATGTATTCAGGAGTGGGGATAAATCATCTTGTTATTCTTGTAGAAGTTGAATGTGAGGTTATTGATTTGTGTATTTTCAAATACACAATACACTACTCAAGGGCTAAGGATATATATTTCTTAACTATGTAACGATTAACGAGGTTAGAGATACTACTGAATAAAGCTGTGAAATGTCAAACTTGTCAAATTGAAGCGTTCAATTTTTTGTGGAAATCAGTTTCGTGAGGTCATCGTACAATGCGCTGGTAAGCACACGTTTAATACGCTTAATCAAAAAAAACCAGCTTTAGTAACTTTTGCAGATAATGTAACAAATACAAGAATCAACTTGATGTAGTATATACAGACTTAGCTAAGGCATAAGATAAAGTTGATTGTGGAGTACTACTAGATAAATTGAGATTTTGTTCTTTTTAAACCTATTTTGAAAAGAGAAAACAATATATTTTGATTAACAAGTATAAATCAGGTTCTTATATAGCGACGTAAAGAGTACCACAGGAGTTCAACCTGGGCCCTTTTCTTTTTTTGTGATTTATTAATGACATTGTTGATACAGTACATTATAGTGGTATTTTATTATTTGCTGATAACTTAAAAGATATTCACAGAAATAACAAACTTAACATATCGTATTCAGCTACAGGGAGATATAAATAAAATTTGCATCTATTAACATTGTACTATCAGCGTATTATTATGGCTATCCTGTTCTCTACAAACTTATGAATATCTAAACAAAAGATGGCATGTTATTAGGAAAAATTAATATTTGGGTTCCTTGTCAAAAAACAAGATTCTATAAAACGTTTTATTACGAAATATCCAGAAACCATTATGAATTTAGGTCCTCCCTAATTAATATATGTTTGATTTATAATTTAGTTCATAAACCCTGTGATATCTGTGGCGATAGTATTAATGTATTTATGAAAAAACTAATTTGATTTTAATAAAACAATAAATCTTGTAATTTAGCAAATAGACAACCTCTTTGAAATACAGTATTACTGTACTGCAGTTTAGTTTAGTTTTGTTTAGTTCATTTAGTTTAATTTTAAGTACTATTAACACACAATCTGTAGTTGGACTTATACGGCCTGTAGATTTATGTTTCGATAATAAATAAATAAATCAATAAATAAATAAATAAATAAATAAATAAATAAATAAAAATAAATAAATAAATAAATAAATGAATAAATAAACAAAATACCCTAACACTTCAATCTGAGCTACTTCGTTCAAGACTGAGGTTTGCTTCTTTTTTTTTAGATCCTATTTCTGTAAATTTAGCAACATTTGTTGCTTTTTTTGTCTGAATCTGTTTTAATTTTCTTAATTGTATTAATATTTTAATATAGTAAATATTGGATTAATTCCTCAATTTTTTTTAATTCATTTCTTTTATCATACTTCCCCATGGCACGTACGATGTTAGTTAAAAAACAATTTTTATTGAATTTAAAAAATGTTATAATAGTTTGTTTAGTTCCAATGAATAAATGGATATGGCATATGATATATTGTTGAAAAGGGGTAAAATATTCTATTTAATGCCACTATTTCCCGCCTGGTTCATTATTATATTTTTAACATCCTCAGGAGTAAATTTTGAATTCCAGCTGTTTTGCAAAAATTTAGATAGAACCTTGTTAAGAATCTATATTTTGCCAACAATTGTCATGTCAGAAGTGTTTTCATATATTTTTAAATAACCGAGACGTAGTAAGGCTTACAAACATTTGCATTTTCGAGGTTTTCCGTCATCTCTTAAAGTAGGCGAAGGAATTCAAATGCCTTTAAACCAGTTTGTAGCTTATAAAAATTAGCACAATTTTTTTAATTTGTTTTTAGATATCAATTATTTAGTAATTAATTAATCAAAGTACTTGTTCAAAATGTCTACCATTTTCATCTTGACAATAATAAAGCACACTCTGCTACTATAATGATTGTACCATCGAAGGTAATTTAGACTTCCAAGTAAAGATATATTAGACAGTTATTTCCCCCAAATGGGCCATATATTCTGAAATTAACTCACAAATATTCACTTGTAGAACTGTTTACGCAAGCTACAAACTTTATTTTAAGGTAATAAATGTACACTTGTTGCCGCCTTTCGTCGATTGAAATGCAAATTGTGTTTCCTTGATTGTCGTGCGACATTAATTTCACAATTATTGTTGTATGAACACTAACTAATAATTCGTTGTTTGGGTGATTTCTTTACAATATATTTACATACATCAAGTAAAATATTATACAAATTATTTTTTTTTAACATTTGGGATAAATATTTATTTAGAGTAATTAGTGGAGTTGGCAAATCGATCCGCAAGTAACGGGCGGTGACAGGTAGAAAAATACCCAAATACGGAAGCGAGAATTGTTTACAATTTTAGCAAAGACTAACATTTGGTTTTATGCTACGTGGTGTGTACAACGTAATTTATTCCTCTCCATTGTATTGTTGATCATTATATTTGTAGTATTTTCTTGATATTAATTTAATAACAAAGTTTGTTAGACCTGCCCAATGGTAAAAAATGCCCATACGCTGAGAAAGTGAATAAATCTATCAGTGAATTCCCAATTCCATTTCCAATTTAATCAGCTTTATTTCCTATTTTATAAATATTTCTAATTAAGGCTACTTTTTATTTTATTTATTTCATATACAAATATATAAAAACAAACAAACAATATAAGATGAGGAACAAAGTTGACAAAAAATGGTATCCAACCAGGACGACAGTACCGTCCAGGTATGGCTGGGCCCTCCTGGTTGCCGGTGTTGTGGTAGCTCATGTCATTTTTCACCTTTTATCAAACTGCATGGAGGCATTTCCTGCACAGAAACAAACTGCATTATAATTCATAATTAAAAAAGTCAGTTTACAGAGAACATGTGGGTGATTGTATGTACACAGGAAAAATTCCAAAAAACCTACTCAAAATAATGATTTTTTTATTTTGAAAATAAAAATTGTCTATACGTCCCCGGTGGGGTTTAAAGTAGAGAAGTTGTGTCTACGTATTGTAAGACGTCAATTCCTGGATTTATTCTACAATGGTGCTGTAATAACTTGTAAGCTGTGCGAGACATCTGATGTGCTGGGGCAAACGTGATTGTAAACGTCACGTAAATTCTGTGCAACATAAAACTAAAACAAAAAGGCGTGACATCAACAACACAGTTTAAGTTCGATTTACTGCCTGAGATGTTGCGCAGCACATACTCGATAAACAGCTATTTTAGGAGTTCTGGAATAAATACAATCCCAAGTTGACGTTATCAAGTCGCACAACGTTTCGTAACTATGTAACTGTAAGCGAAGACATTGTAAATAAGATCAAATGTGTACTAAAAAATACGGTTATGTGTTGACGAGACGACAGATTGTAAAAAAAAATTCTGTTTTAAATGTTATAGTACTTGTACTGGACTCTCTTAAACCCACATTTCCACTGTTACTAGCTAGCAAAATACTAACTGAGTGTACTGGTCAAACAATTACGCGGGTGGTGCTGGAGACGTTAAAAAAATTTGACCTGTCAAAAAGTCAAGTGTTGATGTTTGTCACCGATGGTGCCGCGACAATGCGTTTGGTAGGCCATTCTCTTCAAGAACAAGGTTGTAGGTTGGTACATGTTATGTGTAAAGTGCATGCTTTACATCTTGTGGCAGAAACTATTCGACAAGGTTTTTCAGAGGTAGATGTATTAATAGCAAGTACAAAAAAAGTGTTTCTTAAATCTCCTAAACGTCTTCGCGCAATTCATAGCATACATAATGCTGCACAGTTTTTACAGATCTTTTTTCACTTTGTGATAACCAACGTGGTTAAGAGGATAAGTTGTGCTTACATTGTAATAAATTGTAACAGTTTATTGCTTTTATTACTAGTTAATTTCTTTTATTACACTTATGATACGTACGCCTATGTCCTGCAGCGCATTTTTGCCAACTCCAGTAATTATAAATTACAAGTAATTTCAACTATTCATAATTGGGTGGTTTCGGTTTTAATAGCAAATCTTCAACAACGTAAAGGAAATTTTCTTTTATGTTGAAAATATCTAATAAATTTATACCCTAAAATACTTTCGACTAGAGTTACAACACTTTAAATGGTGGAAACATTTTCTTTTTTAAATATTTGACAAATTCTTCAAATATTAATTAATTATTTACTGTAATATTAAAGATTTTTATTATCTCATGAATTTTCTGACAGGAGAGTTAGCACTCTTCGTCAACTTCTTTGGTTGAAAATAAAATATTTCCTACCGTCCTTAAAGTAGACAACGGCTGAAAATAAAATTACATATACAGGTTGAGGCAGTTTTTAATAACCAAATTGCCAGAATAGATTCAGGATATGAAATTAGGAAGAAAACTTTATATAAACGGATGCCCTATTCATTACGGAGATTCAAGGTGTCAAAAATTAAGATTATCTTTGAATTTGTTCAATAATATTTGTTCTAAATTTTGTATTATGTATAAAAATATATAATTTTTGGCATAATCGATTATTTTATGAATCTCCATTGGCGCATTGATCCAATTTTTACCTATATTTACTACACCACTGAAATAAAGTTAATTTTTTTTAAAATGTTTGTAATATATGTACAATTTTTCATACAAAACAATTTCTGGAAAATGTATGTAATATTAGTAGTTTAAAAGTTAATAGAGTTAAAATGATAAAAAAAATGAAATACTGAATAACGAATTTTTTACACAAATCTCTATTTTATTTTGCCTGTTAAACTTTCTTTTATATAACTACAGATGTTATAGATTATGACCAAAATGACATTCTTCTGCTCTTGTACACTTTTGGCATCTTCTTAGGTTTAGTGTGTTGAGCACTGAGGATATTTGCGAGGATATTGTCTTATTTCATCAAAAACATATTCAAATCGCAAAATGAGCGAATCCTTTGTTAAAATTGGCTCAAACTTTCACTTTTTCTTTTAAATATCCTCAGACATAATCATCTAGTGGGTTCAAATCTGGAGACGGGGGGTGGCCATCCCACGGAACCTTCACCATTAATTCGCTGATGTCGGTATTTAGCCATTCCCGTACAACGTATCCACAATGCGCTGGAACTCCATCCACTTGTGTCCAGCTTCCAAATCGCAAGTTATTCTGCATATTATCTAGTAATTCGTGCAATGTTTTATCAAGAAATTGGTGAAATAAAACAAACCAAACATTCACTAAATTCATGCTGAAATGATGATGGGCGAATTTCATGGAAATTTTCGTGTGATCAGATGTGTAAGTAAACTTTGGTATTTTACGACCCTAATTCTTGTGAATTGTGCTTTATTTGTCTACAATATTTTAAAAATAAATTCTGGATCAGAGGCAGGTGAATTTAATATCCACTCACAAAAATGTATCCGTTTTCCTGCGTTGTCATCCGAAAGAAGTTCTTGAACGGGTTGTAAGTGAAATAGTTTCCTATGATCTTTGCGTTAAAGTTCGTTGCACCTTCCACTGTGACAGCTGAGGTTATTGACCTGCACTTGACCTGCGCGTATGGAGACGTCGATTATTGTCGAAGAGTCGAAAAACACGAACGTTTTCTATATTTTCAATTCTCCTGTTCGATTCATTATCCTGCGTAAGCCAAATTTACAAAAACGATGATGTGTAACATTAATCTCTTTCTTATCTGAAAGTCGCTTATTTGCGAAAGGCTTCCATACACTGACTCACCATGTATCATGAACCGTTTTGAAATATTTTAATTTGCCATACTCCTAAACAAATATTGTGGTACATCTAGGATATAGACAAGGAAGGTAAGTTCAGATTTATCGCCGATAATCATGGAGTGCCGCAGGGATATGTGTTGGGTGCAGTGTTGTTTATTAGATAGATAATTTTATTCAACAATTACAAATTTTGTATAAATATTGTATAAATATATATTATAAATTATATATTATCCCTGTTATCGTTCTGGTTTAGTACAGATACATACCTCCCGTAAGTTATGCAGATTATACCTTAATAAAATGATTAGTTAACAAAGTATAAGTTTTCTCTTTTTCTTTCTTGGAACTTATGCAACATGAATTATTCTTCTAAGCTTGGTTATCTAAAAAAGCACAGTTACCTATTATGATACTGGAAGAATAAGCTTCTGCATCTGTGACAACGTCAAAGTAAGTAAATATCTGACTCTAAACGTTAATAAAATTCAGTCACTATTGTTCTTAAAACTTAATCCTGGAAATCGCATTCATATCCTTATTGCAAATTTAGACTTCTCCTCGGTTTTTTACAGCACATCAACTTTCAAAGAATCTCTCTATCTCTATGTATACAAATCAGAAAATTGTGACACTGATCTCTTTATTGCATTATTTATTGTGGTATGTAAAAAATGGGATGTTGTTGGCATGACACAACAGATAGGAATAATCTCCGGATAATAAGACTACAAACGGGGTATTTATATACCAAACTTTAATATAAAAAAGGAAAAGGAAATATAAATGGAAAAATAAACGAAAAAATCCTCTTACTTGGCAGGTGGAGATATTGCTTCCATTTGTATTAATTTAAGCACAGCAAGGGCGGAGTAGAAATAAAACAGGTTTTCTACAAAGAAAGCGCTCATCTGTGCGATACACCTCCCTTTTCATTAGGTAAATAAATACAGAAAGTATCAGAGTGTATAAAATTATACACTTATACTATGGTTCTTAATAAATATGGCGTATTAGACGTTTAAAACGCAGATATTATTATAAAAAAATCTGACATATTATTGCTTCATATTTATGTATTTCTAGAAAAAACAATATTTATTGGGTATTACATAAGCATTTCTCAAACCTAATATAATGATAAGAATAAGTACCTACAGTTTCTTATGATTTATAATGTCATTCATATCTGAATGTGCTGGTATAAAAGTTTTAGGTATATAATAAATCAAAAACAACACTTCCAATACATTCTATCATATAAACTATTAAAGCAATCACTCAATCCAGGAGTAAGAATTGCATTGAATTAAATAACAGCGATCTAAGTATTTACTATATGGCTCCGTGGTATAGAATATGGCTCCGTGGTCTAGAGGTAACGTACTTGCTCCGAAACTTCGGGGTCCCGGGTTCGATTCCCGGTCGAGGAACTGAGATTTTTCTGTGAGAGAGATTAATCGTAGTATACTCGGATATTGGGTGTGTGTCCACTGTCTCTAAATGTGTAGCCCTCTCCCACACAAGGTCATTCCAGACCTTCAGGGATAAAGGAGGTTGTAATTTTATGTAGTGTTATTATTATATTATTATTATTACTAGAAGCAAACAAATATTAAGTTTAAAAAATATTAACTCGCCAAAAAAGAAAAATTTTCAAACTCAGATACAGATACAATACAAAAAAGAAAAACCACTAGTCTGATGTATATCTACTTTCATTCTTCTCGAACTCTTCAGAAGAATGCATACGTTATACCCAATAGTTATTTTATTATTATTTTTTTTTTTTAGAAATGCATAAATACGGAGCAATAAATGTCAGATTTTTTAAAATGTATGAAAAGAATGGGCTTATTTAGGTTAGGTTACATGTCATGAATGTCATTAAAGCTGGCCGAGGTCACCTGGTCGACAGAGCCGTCATATGACTCATATGTTTACATCATATCATAATACTTGAATAAGTACAATAAATGGAAATAAATTTTAACAATAATGTTACATTTTATAAAAATTTGTATAAAACTCACCCGTTTAAGCAGATTTATGAAGTAGTTTGGTTGTCGTCACCACAAAGTGGGGAAGATCTATAGTATAATAGCATCAGGTATGTTTCTACAGCTGTCTCCGTCAGCGATGTTCGCTTTGGTGAATAAATATGTTTGTGTTTTGAAAATGACCGTTCGACATCTACGGATGTAATACAGGCATAAGTAAAACAATCTGTGAACTCACTTAACGAAGTTGTAGATGCATCATCACAAATTTGTCTTAATTTGCTAAAATCAGGATCTTTCTGTAATACACTCTCGAATTTTTCACTAACGCGATTATTTTTTATAGTCTGTAGCTGTGTATTTACGTCGTCCACTATTTGCAGCGATTCCACTAACGACAACGAACTATTTTGCAATTTTTCTATTGCGTCGTGTAGTCCTCTATAATTGTTATTAATAGTTTTTAAATCTGTTTCAAGGGAAACGTCTTGAAAGCTTGTCTGGCTTTCCCTAATAGCTGCAGCCTCGTTAGAGTTGAACTGTAGTATCACAGTTCTTATTTATTGAAAATATTCAGCACAATAAAAAAGCCGCTTTCAACCACGTTCCCCAACGTGTAAGAATCGGCTCTGGTGGTTCAGGGATACCAGGACACTGTCTGTGAAATGCTCGAAGCCGTTTAGGAGATTTGAGAAATACTTTTTTAGTATTTGCTATTAATGCATCTATCTCTGGAAAACATTTTCGAATCGTTTCTGCCACAAGATGTAACGCATGCACTTTACACGTAATATGTAAAAAGCTACAATTGTCTCTTTGAAGAGAACGGCCTACCACGCGCATTGTCGCGGCACCATCAGTCACAAACATCAATACTTGACTTGTTGAAAGTTCAAATTTTTTGAATGTCTCCAACACCACACGCGTAATTATTTCGCCAGTACACGCAATTAGTCTTTTACTAGCTAGTAAAAGTGGAAATGTTGGTTTAAGAGGGTCCAGTACACGTACTATAATATTTAAAATAGAATTCTTTTTACAACCAGAGCCGTGTATTTTTTAATCCACATTTAATCCTATTTACAATGTCTCCACGAACAGCTGGAATATATCTACGTAACGATGTACGACTTGGTAAGTTCACCTGGGGATTGTATTTATTCCAAAACTCCCGAATTGGTTGTTTATCCAGTATGTGTAGCGGAATATTACAGGCTATTAACATTAACAATAAATCAAACATAAACTGAGTTGTCAAAGGCATGCAATTTTTTTTATTTTGATGTTGCACGGTATTGATATGACGACGACAATCTGTTTTGAGCCAGCACATTAAGTCTTGATTGCAAACTTTACAAATTATTTTGCATCCGTCATAGCATAAATCCGAAAATTCACCGATAAATTTATTCACTGTGTCCGCGTACGGTCGTTTTTTACCCTTTGGCGCGTTTGACATTATGTGTAATTTATAGGTACAACCTCACGCATTAACCTTTCAAATAAGACTGCAGCGTAAATCACTTCTAAATCGGTACGTGTGACGCCAGCGCAAGACCGTGGCTGTACTCCAGCCACCTCGGCCAGCTTTAGTCATTACGATTATTGTAGTTACAAAAATTAATCTAATTATTGTCTTTCAATTTAAAATGTCAAAATAATGTTCATATTTTGATTTATCTAATTTAAATATTTTTATAAATAATTTGTCACGAACCAGCCCCCTGAAGAGTTCAGGGAGAATAAAAGTAGGTATACATTGGACTAAGGTTTCGTTTCGTGTATTGTAACTGGAGGAAATCATTTCTTAAGTAAAAAATTTTTTCTTATTTGGTGAGATATATTTCTTTTAATCTCAATATTTTTTTGCTTCTAATACTAAGAACGTTGTTATTTAATTCTTGCTCCTGGACTGAAAGATTGTTTTAATAGTTTTTATGATAAAATGTATTGGAAGTATTGTTTTTGATTTATTATATACCTAAAACTTTTATATCAGCACATTCAGTTAAGAATGATAGTATAAAACATAAAAAGCTATAGGTACTTATTATTATTATTGTTAGAATTTGACAGAATGCTTATGTAATATCCATTATTTTTTTTTCTAGAAATGCAGATAGTATTGTTTGTCTAAATAATATATTATTATTGCATATAAACTTTACGAAAAAGTACTAAACCGTTTGAAATAAAAATGATGGATAAATGTTGGATTTTCAACTGTAGTACACTGATAGCTAAAGCATCTTATCGAAATACCACTCATTTTCACGAAAAAGTGATTTTCTACCAAACGAAATTTTCATTTTTAATCAAAAGTTATCGGACTCTTAGTCCGATAGCTTTACCTGCATGACTTATCTTTGATTATAAATGAAACTTTTTTTTAAGAAATTAAATGAGAAATTAAGGAAATTAATGGTTCCAATATTAGAATGACGTTTCTGGACATGTAATTAAAATATCTTTTCCTCTTATCATTTCATATATGTATACACACGAAAAGAAAACTATTCTATATCAAAGTAATCGATTATTCTTGAATTTTTATACTTGTCACTAGAAAAATATTACTTGGCATAATAAATTATTATTGTTTTAATATTATACCAATTGTAAACCAAGAATAGATATATTTTTGAGTTTCATTAGCGCAAGTCTTTAAGTCAATATAAGTTTAATTCAGGGGCGTGCGGTGAGTTTTGATACAGGGGAAGCAGTTTGTGATGGGTAGCGCGAGGCACCGAGCGAAGCGAGGCAAAAATTATTTTAAGAAAAGGGACGTGGCTTCCGTATACTCATTTTAAAACAAATGTCGAAAGCTGCAAAGTTATGATATCTAGAAAAAAGTACACTTGTAGGACCGCCACTCCTCAATAAACATAAAACATAAAAACCACAAAAATTAGACAACCCCCGATTCCAAAGCCGAAGCTGCACGGGCGAGGGTTACACTTATGAAAAAAACGCAGACACACAACCATATCCACCGACATTGCCAGCGCCGGTGGCGAGGATTGAACCCGCAGCGAAATAGAGAGTTTGTTAAGTAGTTAACATGCACATACCTACCTATTTACAATGTAGTTTAATCCGCCTCTCTTTTTTTGCGATGTCGGAAATAACTTCGTCGTAAAAGTTTGAATTTTTGGACATCTTCACAAAGTCACTTTCTATTGTTAACAGGGACAATTTTGAAAGCCGCTCTTCACTGGTTAAATTTCTTGAAAAAGTTTTTATTCTCGTGTCCGTTTTGATGATTTTGAAAAAAAAGGCAGCCATTCCACTAATACTTGAAAAAAAACACTTTGCACTCTTTAAGACACGCTGCAGATTGAGCTAGAACTAAATTTAATCGATGCGCAAAACAATGTATAAATATTGCATTCTGAAAAGTCTCTATTACTTTGGCCTGCAGGCCCCCCAATTCACCAGCCATTACAGCGGCCCCATCATAACTTTGGGCGATAAGTTTGGCACCACACTGTAGATCATCGACTATCTGACAAACTATAGTATATAAAGCTGCGGCCGTTCATGGCGTTGCTACGTCTAAAAATCCTAAAAAGCGCTCTTGGAATTTCCCATTTGGATTTATGTACCGTACTACGATTGACAACTGACTAATATTCGTAATATCGGTTGTTTCATCTAACATAACTGCACCAAAGGAGCTTTTTTATTTCTTGCTTGATCTTTTCTAAAACAATATTGCTTATCGACTGAATCAAATCATTTTGAATATGATTTGATGTACCGCGAAATATCGTGGAGTGTTCCAGATGGTTACTTAAAATTGTATCGTATTTTGCTAATAAATCAACTAAATTGATAAAATTGCCCCTATTAGCAACGCTTCGAGATTCAGTATGACCTCTAAAACTAAGTTCATTTTCGCCGAGAAAACAAACAATATCAGTAAGTCCTTTTAACACTTTCTTTCAACTGCTGATCTAATGAATGCCTCAATTCGTGATTTTCCAAATGTTTATTCTTTTAGTACCGCTCCCAAATGAGTTTCACACTTACCATGCCTTTTTGTCACTTTGTGAATGTTGTTTAAATCTGAAAAGCCATTTTTATTCCAAACACCTTTTTCATTTGTGAACAGTACACATGGCCAACAAAATAATTTACACAAATTTTCACAACCCCTTAACCACTGATTAGCACTGTACACTTCAATATTAAAGTACCTATAGCATGATTTAACTTTCGTTTTTAAGAATTTTAAATCAGGTGTTGGTTTCCCATTTCTAATAATATCCAGTTTATCTTGAAACGAATATGTTGAAAATCCCCTTTTCAACAAATTGCACACCACACAAACGCAAATAATATTTTCCACAGTGCTAGAACCAGCTTCCAAATTTAATAAGTAATTCTAAATCTGCGTACACGCGCACTAATATTCAACGTTTTAAAAATCACTTGTCGCCGCACCACAGGTTTAGAAACACCAAAAAAGTTTTTACAAATATAGCACAAAAGCTGAGAATAATACTAGGAAGATTAATATTAAGTATAATATTAAAATCGATATTAAAATCGAGATTAAAATCTATAAAATAAAACGTATTACGATGCTATATAGCTCAGATATCAAGATTATGAAGTGGGGATGGGATGCATTTCAATAAGTTACCTACTTACCAGAGACAGTTGTCTCTGCTTACATATATCGAAGTTGCGCGAGTTCGTGTTGGCTGGATTAATCGAGTGCGTCATCGTTACGGTTTTATCGTGCAACATTATATCAGCTGCTGAAAAGCAGGTCCGTATCTATTGAAATTGGGTAAAAGTAAATTTTAATGATTAATATATGTGATAAATAATAATTAGGTTCTATTTATGTGTTTTTTTATAATAATCCCAGGGGAAGCACTGCTTCCCTTGCTTCCATGGACCGACCGCCACTGGTTTGATTCCTTCGAAGTATAAGTATGTATTAAATATACTCTTAATAGTACACTTCCGTCGAGTACTGTTAACCATGAGAGTAAGTATGAGGGCATCTTGAAGCAAATTCTTATTTAAATGTTTTTTTGGACATAAGAATACTACTCTTGGAATAAAACTACAAAAAACATTGCTGGAATAATCTTACATACTATTAATCCAACGTGAAAAGATATTCATCTGAAGTTTAATGGCTGTGTATAGATTTCCCAAGTTATTTTCCTTTTTGATAATTTTTGCTTGAGTATTATATACAATCTAGTCAAGATCTGCATTTTTATTTTAATGGCGTTTTATTGTACAATATATATATACCGGTTGACTGGTAAGTCGGCTCATTCCTTTGAGGGTGGGTTAGTAGAACTCATTTGGAATTGATTTAGAGATCTAATAGTTTTTGAGATATTTTATTTTTAAAATAAAAAAAGTAATAAAACTTCCTTTAATATTTCAGTTTCCATCGTTAGCTTACATAGTTACGTAACAAAAATTAGGTTAAATACTTTAATAAGATAAAAAGTCGAGCTAAAAAACTACATTTGTGAAAAAATTTCAACCCAATCGTACATTCATAGGAATTTATTTTTAAAACTTGATAAAGCATTAAACGTGCAAATTATTTAAAAACTTCTGTACTTAATATATTACTTTTCGAATGAGGTTTATATGAAGTTTTAAAAACTATATTTTACTTCCATATATAATACAAAAATACTAGATGCAGGTAGAGCGTCCATTGTTTTCAAATTAAAGTGATACAAGGTGATTCGAAAAACATGTGCCATCGCTTAAACGGAGATTCTACACTCAAAAATAAGACAAATATACCTAATTCCTATCAACATAGGTCCATTTTTGCTTCGTTTCTGAGATATTGAAGTTTTATTTTGCGTTAACTGTAAAAAAATATATACGCCACTGATTTTTTTTAGTTTCTGATGTCTGTTATGTAGAAAGTTAATTGCCGAAAAAATGTCACCTCTTGACGTTTTTTAGATAACAGCATAGTGTAGAAGATAAATGCAATTTTTAAAGTATTTTTAAGTCTATTAAAAAAAATGCTATTAAGTACCCTACATAAAAAAATTGCATTTATCTCCTATACGAAACCAAAAATCAAGAGGTGACTCCTTTTCAGCAATTAACCGTCTACATAACTGTGCCATCTAAAACTAAATAAGTCAGTGGTGTATATATTTTCTTTACAAAATTAACCGATATAATAATAAAACTTCAACATTCTGTATTTCAAGTACGAAACAGCAATGGACCCATGTTGAGAGTCACTATTTGTCTTATTTCTGAGTGAGAAATCTCAGTTTAAGCGATGACACATGTTTTTTGAAACTTATAAGGGCAAGGGAAGTTTCTAAAAAAAAAAATAATAATAATAAAATATCTCAAAAACTGTTAGGTTTTGCTTTATGCATATTATAGTTAAATCAGTTGCAAATGAGCTCTACTAGCATCTCTTGAAAGGAATACGGCGACTTACGAGTCATGCACCCTGATGTGTACCTATATGTAAGATTATTAATCAATGACTTTCTGAAGTCATTGATATTAATTTATTATCAGTGTAGGATTAAAGTTCTTTGTTCTTGCCAAAAATGCTAAGCCAACATATTAATTATTATGTATTTTAGCTGCCTATTTACAGTTTGTATATGTATATGCATGGAAATTTTGTGAATATTCAAATGGGCTTAATAATTTCGGTTTCATATGTACAAAACTTGTTAGCTACAATGATTTGTTTGAATTATTTATACTTTAATAATATAAATAATTGTTTTATAGGTCAAGAAAATTAACTAACGTTGGACAATTTACTGGAAATTTCAGAAGAACAGATTATAGAACTTATTTCTCAAATCGGAAACAGAATAAAATTCATAAAACACTTAAAAGCACATAAAGAAATAATATGCCTTCCTGTGGTAAATTTGAAGTCTCACATACAGTGTGTTCACGAATGGACTTATACTTGTAAAATTTTTTGTTTTTGGTTTCTTAATAAAACGTAATTCTTCATAAAAACTTCTTCTAATTCTGAAAAGTCCTTAGCCAATCACATAAATTTAAATTCGATTTAAATAATTTAACAGTTTTATTTAAATATTGTCTGAATGTTATTTGTGGCATTCTCTAAATTGTCTCTTTTCTTTTTTAGGAGTTGCTACCACATGAATAATCCTTCGTTATCTAAAAAATGTAGTAAGTTACCCAGTATGTTACTGGAAAAATAAACCTCTGCGCTTGTGACTTTACATCAAAAGATTATTTAGAGGGTGTTCTTTGACAACTAATATGAGACAAAAAAATAATAATATAATTCCTTAACGTTTCAAAAACACCTTCTGACTAATATTTTAATGTAAAGTCACAAGCGCAGAGGTTTATTTTTCCACTAACGTGCTGGGTAACTAACTATATTTTTTAGATAACGAAGAATTAATATAAAATCGAGAAAGAAAAGATTTCAGTCAACACCAAATATTTATTGATTCAAGTAATTCATCAGTTTTGTTTAAACAATACAGTTGTTGAACGAAATGACACATTTCTTACATTAAGTGTTAAATGTAACAGATCGCAATATCTCTACTTTTAAACTGAATAATAGAAATCTTAGATTAAGTATAAGTTAGTGTTGAATATTGTTCGAAACATCCTCTTAGCTGAAGTAGAACCATTATTCTAAATTTAATAATTACTTATCATTAAAAGAAGGAGACTAAGATAATGACTTTTAAGAATAACGTTTTCCTTGATGGAAAAATATCTATTCTTGCGAATATATGAATACAATATTATCTTAATTTAAGAATAGTAGTCTTAAAAATAGTTTAGATTTTTTCCGTGCATACACACTAATGTATCGACATTAATTTAGAAAACATCCTGTAGAGAAGCTACATATCGAACTAGTTTTTTAGTACAAAACTGTATTACCTACTGTTTCTTCGAAAAGCAATTATATCGTATTTGCATAAAGATAAAGGCAACAACCAGCTTTCTGAAATTGAAAATTTCGCACAACTGTCTATCTACTAGCAGTAGTGGGCAACGTAAGAATCGGGATAATCCACGATAAAATAAATTCTATTTCAATTTCTCTCGAAGGTCTCCTATAGGTGGGACGAGATTATCCTAAATCCTCCAAGGACTCCACCAAAGCCTTCCCCTTTTGTATCACCAGGGAGTTAGTCTGAATAATGCTATTTGATAACTGTAATTTTAGTGTGGAAAAACACTCCAGAACATCTTAATAAGAGATATTGACCGTAGTCATGTTTGTAATAATTAAAATATGATT
Source organism: Rhamnusium bicolor (assembly GCA_029963845.1). Lineage (NCBI taxonomy): Eukaryota > Metazoa > Arthropoda > Insecta > Coleoptera > Cerambycidae > Rhamnusium > Rhamnusium bicolor. Next base: position 1,560,451 of record JANEYF010000128.1, read on the forward strand.
GAGGTTGACATTCAATTATCTTGCATGTATACATCCACAAACTGTATTGTTCCGAAGTTTCCATTAAACTACCATACGCTGGCTCTAATATGTATAGGAATGCAAGTGTTACTAATACGCAGTCGAAATCTAGACATTTTTTTTAATAGAAATTGAATACTACGCCTGATCAAGTGTTTTCTTTGTAACAAAAATATATTCAGCCTTTGACAGTTTCGATTCTTTTAGACTTTCGCATAAGTTTTTGTTAACTTACACAGAGCATCTCAATTTCTTATAGAATAATCAGATTATACGGAAAATATCAGTTATGTTTCAATAAGAGCGCAATATTTCAAGGTTCAATAACACATGGTTTTCTGTAGCAAAGTATTGAAATATATATTGGGTTATAATGTAGACATTTGGGAGTTATATATGGAATAACACATCTGGCAAATGGTCGCCACGGCTTTGCTGGCACATGCGTAATCTTTAGGAGAAATTTTGAGCACGTGGTGGTATTTCGCTGATACAGGCGATATTTCGCTGATATAGCGTCTAATTTTAGCCTTCAATGCTTCGGTGGTCGCGGGCTTGTTGGCAAAAACCTGTAACTTCAGATAACCCCACAGCGAAAAATCCAAAGGTGCTAAATCGCAAGAGCGTGGCGGCCACTTCTGGTCACCAAACCGAGAGATGACACTACCAGGAAAAGACTCGTGCAAGACCGTCAATGTTTTACTGGCAGTATGGCAAGTGGCACCGTCCTGCTGAAACCACATGTCGTAGTGAGCAATATCTTCCAATTGAGGCACAAAAAACTGGGTTATCTTAGCACGATAACGTTCGACATTCACCGTTACTGCATTACTTACTTCGTCTTCGAAGTAAAACGGTCCAATGATTCCTCCAGACCACAATGCACACCAAAAAGTGACACGTTTTGGATGTATTTCTTTCTCATGAATCATTCGTGGATTTTGTGAGCCCCAAATGCGGCAGTTTTGTCTATTAACGAAGCCATCGAGGTGAAAATGGGCCTCATCACTGAAAATGATTTTGTCCGCTTCTTGTTATTCAAGGAACTCTCTTCGCTGGCAGAAGTTGTTGAGTCCAGTTTTTGTGCACGATGACGAATCGACTCCCTGGACTCTCGGCCACGCTCTCGCGAACTGCCGTGATGTTTTGTTCTGAACGACCTCTCCGAGCTCGTGTTGTGTTTCACATCACTAACGGAACCAACACATTCGAATTTTTCGATTATTCTTTTCACAGTAGATGAATGAGGAACATTATTTCGACTGAAAATTGGACGCACTTTACGAATCGTGGCAATTAAACTTGTGTAAAGCTCCATGTTTGCTAACTCCCATCTGTCTCCTATCGACATGACATGTCATAATCTTGTGACATCATATTGTCAGTTAGGTAATCATTTTTTTAATCTTTTTTTAGTTGCTGGCATTGCAATTTTAAAACACTATCACTTCCTGAGTCTTTTAAATCTTATATTGATGGGGATTTTGAGCGTGTCTGGGTGAGCCCAGTTTTTAAGAGGGCGATGTAAACTTTGTTAATAACCTCCATTCCGTAATAGTTATCCATTTTTTTTTTTTTAATAAACGATTTCAGTTCAGTTTCCATAAAAATAAACAGGCACTTCAAGCAGTATGTGAAAATGTTGATCAAAATACTATGTTGAATTGTTATCAGAAAAATTGGACCGCTATGGGAAATGGACTCCACACTTACTTACACTTAGCCATCTTAGATATTATCTTGACGACAGAACATAATGTGCATTTTTGACATATTATAATTTGAAATGAAATGAAATATAATAACGTTAAAATTTTGCTAATCATTATATTCTAATGTTTACAAAAACTTATCAGAGATAAGTATAACACATATCTTTTTAAACAATTATTTTCCCAGCTATTTGCCAAAATGCTGAAACTCGGATCATAAAAAAAGATAATATGCACATTATGTTCAGTACAACTGACTCAGTATTACTTTTATTATCAAATTTCGTTTTGTGGGATATTGGACAATAAAATAAAAACACATAACTAAGATTGATTGGTTTCTCCCGTTTAATAAGGCTTCGTCAGATTAAACGGGAGAAACGGGTCAATCTTAGTTACGTGTTTTTGTTTTATTGTCTAATATCCCACATAAAGAAATTTAGTATATAACGTTGTTAACACAAATTCCTCTAGTGTTATTTTTAATTCTAACTACTCTGTTAAGTAAAAAAACCGCTGCGTTTCTAAAAAGTCACATTTTTTGACGTTTCAAAAAAAGTCATATTTTGTCGTTTCAAAAAAGTCACATTGATGGAATGTCACTAATATTTTTTTTTAAAAAGTAATTTTTGACGTTTCAAAAAAGACACATTGGTGGAATGTCACTAATTATTTAAAATTTGAAACGTCAAAAAAAATTTTACATTTCTAATTGACGTTTCAAAAATGTCACAAATATTTTTTTGACATTTCAAATTTTAAGAACCGATTTTCCTCATCAACGAACTCAATCTCCTCCTTGACCTCTAGAATGTGTGTACCAAATTTGAAAGCTTTATCTCCAAAACTGTACAGCTGCTATCGCGAACCACACAGACACAGACAGAAAAATTTTTCTGTCTGAAATTTTGTGTGTCGTCATAATTTGTCGAGATTCGTCCAGAAATGCAATAAAAATTTTCCAAATTTTGTTCACGAATACATACCTTCCTCCCTTTGAGGGGTGAGGAAGTAATAAAAATATATAAAACAAGAGTATTCACCAGTTGAACAATCACTTTAAAACTGTAACATATCCACCGAGACATATTTCTGCATCTTTGCTTCGTCAGGGTGGCCCTTTTGAAAGCTTTGGAACTAACTACTAGTCTTAGTATCCTAGGTATCCATTTCTTGGTAAATGTTTAAAATATAGAGTGATATAAAAAATAATAACGCTCAAAATTTGTTTATCACTTATTATTTTCCAACTTTTACAAAACTTATCACAGATAAGTATAACATATCTCTATAAACAATTATTTTCCCAGCTATTTGCCAAAACGCTTAAACTTGGATTATAAAAAAGATAATATGCACATTATGTTCAGTATGACTGACTCAATAATGTTATTTTTAATTGTATCTACTCTGCTCAGTAATTTTATATTATAATTTAATTTGTGTGGCTTCGTGGTAAGGCTACTTACCTCTTACTCTGGAATCCTGGGTTCCGAAGACCAGTCGAGGAGCTGGAATTTTTTCTAAACCAGAAATTAATCCTAGCATACTCGGACATTGGATGTGTGCGTATTGTCGGTTCGGTTTTGGCTGATATTGTCTCTAAATGTGTAGCCCTCTCCCGCACAAGGTATCTTGGTACCTTCAGGGATACAGGAGGTTGTATTACCTGTGGTGTTGTATTAGCTGTGTTGTGTTTAATTTCAGTTTTTCTGCAATGGAGAACCCTAGGGTTCTAAATCTGTGCCTCTATATGTTGTTATTTGTATTAATGACATATAACAAACTAGAGGGTACCAGTTTTATTTTTAGGCATCTAAAAAGATTATTAACTTGACATCATCGCCATTGCAGTCACATATTATTCGTTGTTTCATCTCTTTATCACATATATTATTTTATATAATTTATATATATTTTATAAAATAGAATAAATATTGGGAAAATCAGTCACATACTGTATAGGAAGCTGATGTCAGAAAAAAAATTCTACCCTGATATATCATCTAAAGCATATTATCAGCACAAAAATATTTAAAGATGAAGTACGGACTTTTAAAATATGCTTGTTATTGTTTTGAGTAATTTTTAGAATTCGTGTTTTAGTGTGTTTCTGGGTTTATAAATTTTAACTAAATCTTATATTGTAGAAGTGATTTTAATGTATTTTTGTTGGTTTATAGGATAATTTACTGTTATTCATTATAGCAGTTTTTATTTAGTGTTGTGTAAGTTATGTATTTAACGTTATGTGCTTTGTATTTTGCCGAGTCCGATACCTATTTATATATTGATCAAACGGACAATAAAGATATTATTATTATTATTATTATTATTATTTTATTTTATCGGAATATCCGATGCCGGATAGTCCTCCCGTGGCCTCCGACGCCTCACAGAAGTCGCGCCGGTGCATTAACTACAGCCACTCCCCACATTCCGTAGGGTTAGTGACTGTAGATATCAGAATCGTGTGCCCTAAGCAGACGGAGAGAACCCAGAATGACCACCTTCTGCATTTGGTCTGCCAGCCACTCGACTGATTTTTCGCAGGCCGATATGGTCTTCAGTTCCGAGAGCAACGTAGGCTTTATCCCTCCAAGTACACCGATTATTAGGACGATCATTTTGATCGAATGGCCTGGGTACAACACTTGAAGCTCGTACCGGAGACGCGATATTTGGTCCGTTTCTCGTCCTACTTCAAGGTGATGTTTCTCTAAGAGAACTCGATGACATACATCACCCTGAGTTGATGGTCGAGGAGGACTATGTCAGGCTTGGATTAGCCCGACCGTCAGGAACGAGTAGTTCCAGTAAATCTGGCATTTCTCGGTCTCGACAATGGATTCAATATCCCCGGGGACATAAGGCAGTACTGGTGTCTGGTCTACCCCGTACGAATGCCTTAGATGGTAGTATAACACTCGTAACGCAGCGTAATGTCGGTGGATGTAGGCGGAAATCGCATATACGGGGCATACAGATAGTATGTGCATGAGCAATTTCAGCGCCTGATGGCAGGTCCTGCAGTTGATGTCAGGAACCTCTACACGGCACACGCGCTGAGGTAGACCAAGGTGTTGACAACACCATCTTGGCACGCCTTAATGAATCCCTCGGTCTCCTACTTATTATTATTATTATTATATAATATACCATTTAAAAAAAAAAACACATTTTTACCCCATAATTTTTGTAATGTGACGTTCTATTGTTACATCAAATTAAAATTCTGACAATATATCCAAAATACCACAACTTTCGTATCTACTAAAATTTTAGTATTTTCAAAAATATACAGAATAAAGGAGGGGGAATACAATATAACCAATTTTCATATTAGATTAGATTGCGATTATAACCAATAATCTGATACATATCTGAATTCTTTCCAATTTGGATACAGGTATGTAAAATATTATGACTCATGGTATGGTCTTACCTTGTACCCATTAAATTTAAATTTTTCTAATATCATGTCATTTTTTGTTCCAATATTTTTTTATATATTTTATTATGGATTTGTAGAACAATAGTTTATTTGAATTGATCATCTACTATTAGGGTTGCACCTTTTGAAGAAAATATCAAAGACATAACACAGCACCCAAAAAACAATGATTTATTAAATAACGATCGGAAAAATGTACATCAGCGGTAAATATGCAACTTATTTTTTACTTTCTTATACCTAATGTAAGGAAGTAAGTATAGTAATAGTGATTTTTTTCGACCTCGAGATTTTGAATCCATTTGAATCCATTTTCACTATTTTACGAATGATATCTGTCGGTGCGTGCGTGTGTGTGTGTGTGTCTATCCACGATAACTCAAAAAATGCTAATGGGAGGTTTCTCAAATTTGGCAGTTAAGATTTTCAACAACATTTTAGGTGACACATTAAATTTGGTGAATGTGGTACCACCCAGAAGGGACATAATGAATGAAAGAAGAAAAAAGGTACAATTTCGGGAAAAAAAATAAAAAATTTTATTGCATTTCTGGATGAATCTCGACGATTCATAATAAAAAAACAACTTTATGGAAAACAAATCTGTCTGCATGTCTGTAGTATCGCGATAGTAGCCACAGTTTTTGAGATAAAGTTCAAATTTGGTACACATGTTCTAAGGGCCAAAGACAATGATAAATTCGATGATGAGCAAAATTGGTAAGCTGAAGGGAAGTCCACGGGACCCTAACTTTTTTTGTATTTGCCTTTATAAAAAAATATATTCTTGATGAAAGATTATAAATCATGTCTACTATATCAAGCTAATAAAATATGTTTTCCAGGTACTTAAATAAAGATGATGTAAACTGAAATTTTTTACACATTTGACGTCATAAAATGGGGTTAGGATAAATTTAACAGTTTGACATTTGAAATATCTAATTTAGTTACAAAAATGTCAATGTCAATAAGTAGAAATTATTAAAATATATGACACGAAATATTATTGACAATATCTAATGACGCTGATAATTAATTATTTAAAAATTTTAACGAAACATTTCAAGGTACGTTATTAAAATTTAATTGAGGTAAGGGAAGAATTAAGTAGAATGATTTTTTTTAGATCAGGATGGTATATACTGGTATAGGAAAGTTATGTGCTGGCCACATCAGATATTTTAATATGTGCTAGCTACAGAATTAAATTTGCAAATAAATTAAGTCGCAACTTCGCTGACGCATTTTTCAGCAAAATATCACTTTGAATTTATTTCGACAATGTGTAACGTGCTCAAATGACTGAAAATATAAAAGTGGTAAATGACATATCGGAATAATTAATGAGCTTGTCACAGCTCCTGACCTCCCTTCGGCTACAATTAATTTTATGGCAAACATTAAACCTGATATATTTACTCTTCACTTAACTTGTGTTGATTGTCTTGAAAATATTAACCGTTATGGCCATTGCAGCCATCTTTACTATTTTAGAAAGAAAATTACCCGCCACCCCTGAATAATTTGTAAGTTTCCTCGCCTGTATTAAATACGTTTATTATTTTTTGCATTTACATCATACTGTATGTTCTTGAAAAAATGTCGTCATTTAAAAATTTGTAGTAGAGATGTCCATTTGAGTAGCAAGCATAAGGCAGACAGAGGAATGAGAGATCCTCGTTGGGGAAATATGTACTCAACAACTCCATGAAATATTGATATTTAATAGGCATTTTTCTTAGTTTTCTCACAACAGGCTTTGGCTCTGCCATAACTTCTATAGACTCAAATTTAGAAACAACTTCCTCCTTGTAAATTTTTCTTTTTTCACCATTTTTCTTTGTTGCATTTTGTGGTTTGATTGTATTTGCCATTTCGCTTTCCAATTTTTTTCATTTCTTCGCACTCGCAAAAAATCGCTCTTCTTTGCAGTTTTCTTTTCTGTGTAAGATGCAATTTCACTTGTATAAAGAGAAGTGTCTAATTGCTTTAAGGAACTTGCGTGTCGTTGAAGCAACATAGAAGTGTATTTTTCTTCAAAAATGCTTAGTTTATTTAATTTTCTATTAAGAGTACTTCTTCGATTTACATTTAAACCATCTGTACTAGCAACAGAGCCAAACAATGTTACTTCAGTGTCTCTCCTTTTTCTAGAAATTAGAAATTTGGAGCTAATAGTTGGATGTTTTTCTTTCAAAAATTTTGTACCATAAATATCCAGCTTCTTTTCTTCTTCCAATTTTTTCCTTTCCATTTCTCGTTCGTCTTCTTCTTTCTTACGCAACCTTTCACCGCAATTTTCCAACGCCCTCTCGCAAAGTTCCTGTAAGTTTGCTTGGGTAACCACGTCTTCAGACTCACATCGTGCTTTTTCTGTCTTGTAGAAATTTATGTTGCAAAAATGTTGAGCTTTCATCTTCATATTTAGTTTGTTACACTGTTCTGAACAGAAGTATACGTATTGGCATCTTGGGCAAATAATCAGCAATTTGTTGTGCTTCCTTAAGCAGTGGAAACAGACGTGGTACTTTGTAGTATTATCTAGGCCTGGTTTTACGAGTTTAGCCCTCCTAGTTTTATACATTTTGATGAAATCGGGAGCATCCAAAATATTACTGTAATTTATTACTGGTTCTTGAGTATTTTGTAAACCCTTCTTCGATTTATTTGAGGTAGGACTACCTTTTTCTTTTTTCCCCTTTTTTAGCTTTAACCACTCTTTTATATTTATCCACGAATTCTATGAGCTGTAGACAGATATTTTTGTCAAATCTACCAGCTTTAATCCTCGTATGATTGAAAAGGATTTTGAGATTTTCAAGGGCAACCGAAGGGGTAAGAAATTCTGCCATAACCTTAACCTGATCATAGTCTAGCATGTTTTCTTCTACCAAATTATATAAATTTTCAACGGCCTCCATTTGAATATATTTAATAATAATGTCGCGAGTTAATTCTTTCAGATACTCTTTAAGTACGTTCTGATTATTTCCTTTACCTTTTTTTGCCCCTTTTTTTTGTCCCTTTCTTTGATTCCTTCTTGGATCCCTTAGATCCTTTGTTTGACTTTTTGTCTTTACCTTTGTTCTTTTTGCCCTTTTCCACTACTTTAATAATTTCATGTTCTTTTTCCATAAATCCAATGGCATTTTCACACTCGCCGACTGTTCTTAGAGGATTGACTGATGAATCTACCAGGAATTTTAGCATTTGCTTACTTTTTTCTAAAGGTAATACATCTTCATACCTCTTCAAGATATAAAGTGTTAAGATGTTACCCATATTATATCCTAATGGTAAATATGGATCTACATTACTTTCGTTTAGCAATCTTTCAGCTAAAGTCATATTACCAACAAGTACAGCTAATGACAATGGTGTATGTCCCAAATACTTATCATTGATGTAGATATTGTTTTCCAGAAACAGTCCAGCTAGTTGTTCAAAATACTGGCAATTATCTAAGGGAAAATCTCGTCTGAGGCATAACAGATGTAATGGGTTTTTACCATAATCTTCATAATCTCCGGGTTTCACATTCTTTCCTAAAAGTACAAATGATAATAATAATAATAAAAATTATTCCGAAAACATTTTAATAAAGTAATAGTTTCTACTAGTAAATAATAAAACCGAAATATCGTAACAACAAATTGCTAGTTATTCTTTATACATACTTCTGCAAACAACCCATCGCAGAAAGTACAAAATACACATCTCTTTAAACAACTACTCTCCTGAGTATTTGCCACAATGAACATTGAATTATAAAAAATATATTTTGTACATTATCAGTACAGCTGGTAGAGTAATGTTATTTTTAATAATTAAAACTATTCTGCTCAGCCAAACCAGAATCAAATAATAAGTTTTGATGTTTCTAATTAAAAGAAATATTGCATTATAAACCCTAAAGTCTATTAATTGTATGAAGCCAAAAAAATGGAGTAATTTGTTCATATTGGGAGACCTTGTACTGGAGCTGTCACAGTTCTCTTTAAAGATGCATAATCATTAAGGACAGTTTCAACTTTTTTAGGTAAGGTAGTTGCAACAAAGAAGGTTCTAAGGAAAATAAGGGAATTTACACTAGCTATGAAAACAATGTCACAACTTTCCAGCACTGACTAGCATCCATTTAGTTGTTGTTGTAGTCATCAAGATGCTTCTATGATATGGTTTAACTAGGGTTTAAAATCAAAATAAAAACAACCTGCCAATGACAGCCAAATCGAGGTTGCGGAAACATCATTAAAGCCCAGTTTTATCTATCACAGCATATAAGTTGCTGCTTGGGAATTGAAAGTCCCCACATCAAATAACTCGGAGGAAAATTATTTCTTCAAGTTATTTGAGGTGGGAACTTTTAGTTAGGACACCCTGTATAAAAAGTATTTCATTATACAGGGCGCTTTTAAATGAAATGGCGCAAATTTTACCAGCGAATTTAAAAGTAAAATTATGACGATTGAACCACACACACTTTAATCCATATTTCGATAGAAATATGGATTAAACTTATAAATAATTCAGATATAAGCGCAGAAAAGAAAAAAGAGTTAAATATCATTATTAAAAATTGCACTAACCAACATTATTTTAAATTCAACGGAGAAATTTATAAGTTGTTAGACGGATTACCGATGGATACACCAATCTCTCCTTTATTAGCCGAAATTTTCATGTCAGATTTTGAAAAGAAATTATTTAACACCAAAAACATTTTAATAGAAAATGTGTTCTTTTGGATACGATATGTAGATGATGTATTTTGCATTTGGAAAGGAACGGAAAGACAGTTAAAACGATTTCTAAATTTACTTAACTATTTTAATGAAAAAAATTCAGTTCACGTTAGAAAAAGAAAATAAAAACGGTTTAAACTTTTTAGACGTCAACATAAAAAATCATAATTGTTGTTTAGAATGCGATATCTACCGTAAACCTACCTGTACAGATACAGTAATACACAATAGTTCTAACCAGTCTTTCCAAATAAAAATATCATCGTTTCATAGTTTTGTTCACCGTCTGCTAACCTTTCCTTTAAGTCCAGACAATTTTGAAAAAAGAAGTCAACACAATAAAACAAATAGCAAAGAATCAAGGATACAAAGAAAGTATCATAGATAGTTTAATAAAAACAAAAGAAAAATATGTATAAGGAGTTTTATGCTGGTTCTGTACAAAACGCCAATATCATCCCTAAATGTATTAATTATAGACCTGGAATTAGTGATAAAGTCAGCAATAAATTAAGTAAATTAGGTTGCAAAACAATATAATAAAAAATAAAAATAACCTAGGAGAAATGTTAATAAACAGTAAGGATAAAACAGAAAAACTACAAAAGACAGGAGTGTATGAAGTAAAATGTAGTGACTGCGACGCTATATACATTGGCCAGACTGAACGTAACATAAAAAAGCGACTTGAAGAGCATAAAAGTCTATTGTAAACAACGTATACAGCACCGGCATGTCAACACACTGTATAGAAAACAATCACTTTAATAATATGGATAATGTAGAATTACCTCATTCCGAAAAGAAAAGCAAAAAATTAGACTTACTAGAAATATTAGAAATTAAGAAAGCTTCCAAAAATAAAGAAACGGTTACAAATGAACAACAAATATTCGCAGGTCACCACATTTTAGATAAAGTAATTTAACTTTTCTAAAGAATTCCAAATCATTCAAAGCATCTTTATTAGTATAAGTTGCCAGATGTAACATTCATATATAAGCAAGGAACACAAATTATAATTTAGTACCTCTCATCTGTACTCTTGAAAAGGGCCTAAAAAGCCCAAACACGTGTAAAGTGAAAATATAATTTTGAAACATTTAAAAGCAAATTTTCTTTGTTTGTTTAAAATACTAATTTAATTATTAACCATAACATATTACTCTTATTCTTCTTCTAATTGACTAGTAACAAATTTTAGTAAGTAGTTTATTTAGCAGTTAAATAAATGATTTAGTTATATCCCCGTAAATACCGGGCCTTTACTGAAAATGGTTACTTAAAAAAATGTTTAAAATATTTTATTAGTAAGGTATTTTACATTAAAACAAACAAAAAAACAAATATATAAAGAATTCAATCTATTTAATACAATGACTGCCATAACTCGGTCTATAAGACCGAGTATCATATTTGTACAGTACCACCATCTCGGTATATCAGACCGAGCTACGTATTCGAGATCCTGACGCCAGCTACGCGGTCTGGCATACTTTTAACTACATTTTTTTTACTCTTGAATTTGATTGTCCTTCATATTGTTTAACAAGTTTTTGCAACTCGAATTTTCCTTTATTTACAAAAGCAAGTTCTTTTTCATTTTCTTTGATTTTTTTTTCCTAAATTCTTCATTCTCTAGCAAGAGGATATTATAATTACGTAGTAATTCTTCATATTATGCACCTTCTTGGGGATTTTCTTTACTTGTAGATGGAATGTTTTCCACATATCCTATAGACTATAATGGACTTAAAATTTGTTTAACGATCCCTTTGCGTTCACCTATTATAGTTGGCACATAAATTTTATTGTCTACCAGTTTTTTTTTTAGTTTTTCTGGCAATATATTCATCCATCTAGATTTCATTCCATCTTCAAAATCATCAATTGTAACATCTTTATTGCAAAGTCTTTTATTGTCAGGGTTAAATGTTTCATTTCTTTAACATTATCTAATCCACTTTTTCCTAATTAAAATGTCAGTAGGAAAGAAGAAAAATGATATATTTTCTCCATTCTTCTTTGCCTTCTCAGCATTACTCTTACAAATAACAACACTGCATATAGTTCCGGCCCTCTTAAAACGATTATTTATTATAAATTGGATATTTCTTCTCCTCAAAATAAATATAATTGATCTTATTGTACATACCTTCTTAAAATAAATGTAATTTAAACCAAATATTGTCCTTTAGGTAAAAATGTCACTTAAAGTGTCAAAGAGGCACGTAAAAACTATAAAAAGTGGTCCATAAACAATATAATATACCTAACATAACTAATAATAACTATAAGCAAAAATCAAAATAATAGCAAATAACCACACAAAACGATTATAAAATGAACATAACAAACGTATGATTCACAACACAGCATACACTATGACGCGTTACATTCCCCTTCCGTCTCTCCTCACCCAAGTTAATAGGTAACCTACTCCTTTACGCACCTCGTGTATGAGGCCCATATACAATATCGTGCGTGGATCAAGTGAGCGTAGCACTAGATTAATTTGCACTTATGTTTACAGTGCGCTCAAAGCATTTGTGTGTGCCGTTTAAGTTTTAACATGGTACTTATCCTAAACCAAGTATAACACTCTTCAGATACTCGACGAGTAAAGATTTGGACAATTCGTTAAAACTTGAAAGTTTTATTAGAAGTTTTAAAAAGAGACCCTCCTCTAGGTGGGCCCCTGTACTCTTATAAGAGTTTTAAATAAGTTATACGGAGTTCTTTCAGACTATTTACGTTTATAAGGAGTCTTAGAAATAAGCTTTGAGGATATCTTATAGAGCATTTTAAAACTAAAATTGTTACTTGGTTGAACCGTTTTATTTTTACTCCTAGATTCACTGGTACCATATATGTTCCTTCAATTAATAACACCCTAAATATGAAGAATGAAGATAAACTAGTTAAGTACCTAAAATCTTGATCTTCTGCTCGTGCCAGTGACATGGGCTGCATTTTAAGTTTGGATCGCAATAATATTCAAGTAGCACTTCAGCAATATCGACATTTTCTTGGCAAAATTTTAAAGAAGCTATCACATGGAGACCGGTTAATTGTTCGTCCGTTGTAATGTTTGGATCTGCATCTGCTTCTAGTAACCGCCTAACCAGATCCGCGTTCTTTGCAAATACAGATAGGAGCAGAGGAGGCAGTGGTACTTCGCCAAAGTTAGGATTAGCACCGCAATCCAGGAGTACACCTATAGTCTTTTCAAGTAGATGTTTATTTTCATCTTCTTCTTTCCTCTTTTCGGGTTCACTGTCCGCCTCTACCATATGAACTTTTTTGTTGCTTTTGTCGCCAGCTTTTTTCTTCGGTTCTACATAAATTGGATATGCAGTGCTGAACAAATAATTTTCTTCCAAATTTATTCCGGGTTTCAAGGGGGTTTTACCCTTTTTGTCAAATTTATCTTTTGAGTCGGGCAAATTTTTAATGGCTTCCACTAGAGAAATTGAGTCGGACCGACTGCTCAAAGTTAAAAGTGACCTATTTGGATACCACTTACGCACTTCCCTTTCTTCTTGGGGTGGTAAATTTGTATCTGGAAGAAAACATTTCTCCCAACTCATTACATCATTTTTCAAAGCTAAATAACTTAGGAAAGATAGCGTTAAAGGTGTCAATCCTTCTCCATTGACTTGGTCGAGTTTGGCTCCAAAATTTACCAAGGTTGACACTATGTGTGATCTGCAGTTTGCCACTGCAAAGAATACGGCACTGTTACCTCTTGCATCACACACATTTACGTTTATATTGTGTTTCCTTATGTTTTCTAACAAGTTCCTGACTTCACCTTTGCAGCATTCGATTAAAAAGTCAATGCAGTTTCTCTCATGAGCCCCTGTTTAAAAAAGTTAGTACTTATTTTTCACGTATTTTAATTTGGTAATTATATTTTGTACCGACCTTTGGGGGAAGGTTTAAATACAGTTTAAACTGAATACGCGAATAGCTGCTTGTTATCCACTCTCTTAAAAAATATATACAGGGTGAAATCCCAGTCAATCAAATTTTGTATCTATAGGCCAAGCACAGATCACAGATTTACTTAAGTATTTTCTAACCTAAATACTTTTACCGATGTGGGGGTGGTCAAAAATAAATCAACTGAATTCAGAATTTAGAATTATTAATGACTGTTATGCCCGAAATCGGTATAATCTAGTAATAATTTATAATGTTAGGATCTTCATTTAAATATAGGCATGGTAGAAATAATATGATTGAAATTTGAGATGTCCTATATATATAATAAGCGGCACTTTTTGACATACAAGTGATTTTTTTACTTCTGGTTTCGCGGGAAGTGACTAACTTTCGATTTTTAAATGGAACACTTTGTATATTATTGCATTTTTGATTTCTACATAATTTTCTGATTCCAGCGATACCAAATAAGTGACACCTCAAACGTCTGCCATGTTCATCAAAATGGTTTTTGGGGCCAAACACAATTTTCTCAAATGGAATCATGTTGGTACCGTGATACCATTTATTAGTACTATTAATAAGGAATTTATTCATATGTCGTATTAAAATGTGCGAGAAATACAAACAAAATTACAGCTAAAAGAGAATAAGAAAATACAATTTTGTTCTAATTAAATGTTAAGAAGTAACTAACTAAGGTAGCTTTGAAAACAGTGAAATATTTAACTTGTCAAACTTTAATGATTTACCGGTGTTTTTATTGTGTCTTTAAAAAAGTGTTTGAAACTCTTGTTCAAATTTATACAAGAAATGAAAAAGTGAACGTGTTAATTATTTATGGGGAATGTAGAAAAAAATGCCGTTGCGGATAGACACCTTTATGCCGAACGATATCCTGATAGACAATGTCCAGCGAGAAATTATTTTAATCGTCTTGAAAATCAATTCCGAAGTGAGCCCAATAATGATCCCCAAGAAAATTTCATTCTTGACGAAGGAACGGAAATTACTGTTTTGGCTCGAGTAGAAGTTGATAAGACTGTTTCCTTAAGGCAAATTGGGTTTGAATTAGAAATGAGTCACCAAACAGCACCAATTTTGCACAAATATCACTATAAATCTTTTAAATACCAATTGCACGAGAACTTGTACGAAAATGATTACGAACGTAGGATGGAATATTGCAATTGGATTTTGCAGAATAACGTGCAGCCAAACAATGATTTTTTTGCTAATGATTTTATTTTCGGACGAATCTAAATTTACAAATTTAGGATTATTTAACCGACAAAAGACAAAATATTGGTCACAAGAAAATCAAAATTTATTACGGGAGGGTAACTTTCAAATGCGGTTCGGTTTCAATGTTTGGTTTGGAATAATCGGTAGTAGAATCATTGGTCTAATAATATTTGAAGTCCCCCTGACTGGTACCAGATACTTGCGATTTCTGCAAAATGAAAATGAGGACAGTTTAGATGAATTACCTTTCCATTTACGACAGAGAATGTATTTCCAACAAGATGGCGCTCCTCTCCATAATTCAAGGATAGTAATTGATTACCTTCAACGGAGATTCGGAGAAAGCGTAATTTCGACAAATGGTCCTGTGAGGTGGTCTCCACCTGATTTAACACTTCTTGATTTCTTTGTTTGGGGTTATTTAAAAAATATTGTTTATTCAACCGCCGCGCCGCGCCATTACAACCCGTGAAGAACTGGAGCTACGTGTAAGCGCGTCTTACACGTAGCATAACGGCCCATCAATTGGCGAACATTCTTCGAGAAACAGCTATGCGAGTTCAGAAGTGCATTGACGTTAATGGACAGCATTTTGAACAACTGTTGTAATGTTTTGTGTTAATTTTTGATAATTAGACCAAAAATGTATTTTCTTATTTTCTTTTAGCTGTAATTTTGTTTGTATTTATCGCACATTTTAATACGACATATGAAAAAAATACTGACGTTTGAAATGTCAGTTATTTGGTATCGTTGAATTCAGAAAATTATGCAGAATTCAAAAATGCAATAATATACAGGGTATTCCATTTAAAAATCGAAAGTTAGTGTCATTTCCAGCGAAACCGGAAGTAAAAAAAATCACTTGTATGTCAAAAAGTGTTGCTTATTATGTATATAAGATATCCCAAATTTCAATCAATTATCTTCAAAACTAAAATAGAGAAGGCAGTGTACCATGATCCTGTTACACCTGGTATATACAGGGTTAGTCAATAGTGTGTTCTCCTTCGATAACCTTTGAACCGTTAGTGATACAACAATTTATTAAATACAAACGTTTTTTGGGTCGATAAGATCTATCACTTAAAATTATTGTGAAATCTACTATTTTCTTAAAAGATATGTATGGTAAGTCTGCATCGAAAATGTTGGGGTTCATTATACATAACTCTCAATCTCTTAATACTGTTAGTTGCCTGAAACACTGTATTTTGCATAATATGTTCGATCTAGGTTAGAATTTGGAACACTAATCTGGTATCCAACATATGAATGCCACAAAAATAGATGAGAATCTATCCAGCGTCAATTTGTGAAATTCCTGTCATACCGAGTTGAACAGATATATCCACCTCAGGGTACCAACCATAAATCATTGTTGAATAAATTTCACTTGTTATCTCTTAATACCAGAAGGGTGAATGTATCTCTTATGTTTATACATAAGTTGATTCATTATCATATTGATTGTCCTGATCTGTTGCGTGAAATTAATTTCACTATACCAAGATTATCCAAAAGGCATCCTACCACAATTAGACCATATATTTGTAAAACTAACATAATGTCCAATTGACATTATGTATGCTAACTATAATAATATAAGTAACAACTGTGATATTAATTTTTCTGGTATTAAGTCCATTTAATATTGTGAAAATATTGATAGGAAACGAAACCCTATCTTAATTGTATTGTATTGTATTCTGTCAAAACTGTTTTTGTCTATTCTGTTTGATGTCAATTTATACTGATCTATTTCTAAGTGTTTTACCCTGTAAATGGTTTTTACTGTTGGGTAATAAACGGATAAATAAATAAATAAAATAAAAATAAAGGCTTTTCAATTGCACTCTTGCAGTGGTTAAGAAAGTGGATAACAATGTGCGTTCCTGAAAATTACAGCGCAATAGTTTACAATTCATTTTTTTTACCAGCTTCCTCAAATTCATATCTATTTCCAAAAAGAATGTTTGAAACGTTAAATGTAACCATATACTCTGTCTTTCGGTGAAGGAAACTGTGCTTCAGCATAGACATGGACAATTCCTCATTATTCCAAGCAAGAAGATCATTTACCACGACTTTCTTAGTTTTCACATCAGTACTGTTATTCTCTTCAGTCTTTATTTTATGAGCATCCAATTTATCTTGCAAGTTTTTGTAAATGGTCTCATAAAACAGTTCGTCTTTTGTGACTTCTTCGAGTTGTTGTTCCAAAATATTTAAATCATCAATTTGCATCTCTTCGTCGCATGTACATCGATCCTTGAAGTATTCTTTTATTGCAGACGCCACGTATTCGTCTCCAAATTCAGTTGGTGTAGTTGTATATTGTATGTCTCTATCATAATCTATTGTCATGTAGGATCTAGTGTCGTCATCTTCTTCTTTTGTACCAATCGAGCCTAAAAAAAGTTATTTCATTGTACTATAGAATAAAAACAAATTATTATTTATTTCAAACTTATCTGCGACATAAGAAACGTCGGTTTCTTTGATTCCTTTACCGCTGTCAAAGAAGCCGAAGTTATATACCACGTGTTAATTTGAAACGTTTCCGCCCCAATTATCTCGGGAACTGAGAGAGGTATTGAAGAACCCTAACAAACATGTAAGTCACACATACGATTAGTTGCAAAGTTTACTGAAACAAGATCTGCGGAAAACAAAAGAACTGAACTCAGGGTCCTGAATGAAGGAGCTCAGATTGAAGTGTTAGGGCATTTTGGTATCAATTCCACAAGTTCATTTGGCCAGGTGTTTGCAATAACTAACATTTCCCATGAGTTTGTTGGCAAGATCGTAAAACTGAATAACCTTCATCCGTATAAAGTCCATCATGAACTAGCTGAAGACAATTTTGATAGAAGAATCTAGTTCTGTGATCAAATAACCGAAAAAATAAACAACAGCCTGTTACAAAATATTCAAAATATTCGTTTCAGCGACGAACCAACATTTTTTTTAAAGGGTTTTATCAACAGACACAATAGGTAAGTCTACAAAAAATTTGTTTGTGTAAAAATTAGTTAAAATCATACTACTCAAATTAGAAAAATAAGTTGTTATGATCACGTATTCAAAAATAAACCTTTTGCAAGATACAGGGTGTGTAGTTTTTTAGATTGTATTGGAGGAAAAATTAAAAACTTGGGATGCAAGATACAAGCCAAACTCATTGTAGGCTGTACTGGGTGTCTTACCAGGAATTGCATATATCGATATAGGGAAAAGTATGCACCAGAAGATTTTGATAATTTAGGCAGTTACTAATGGCAGTGTGGCCAATCCAGCTAAAATAATTACATGTATCTGGCACTTCCGATTAAACCGGAAGTCGATACCAATTTGCTTATTTTAAATGGAACATCCTATATATTTTAAGGTTTTCGAAAAGAGCATAAAATTCTGAGTCAAAAACATGCCTAAACTCAGTCGTTTCAGAGATACTGGACATTTTAAAAAAACTTTTGACAGGTGTAATGGTTTACAATAACCTTTATAACTTTCTTCGTGTAAAAGACACTCATTTGCTTTTTGGTATGCAGAAAGACCATAAGGTGATCTACGCTCTACAGTTTAAAGAAATTCAATAACAATATACCAAGTGTTCCATTTTTGACGTTACATCCTGTAAATATCAAACCGCGAAAACTTGCTTAAGTCAAATAGAACACCCTGTATTTTTTTACATCGTTATGTATAATTAAATTCCTATTAAATTAAAATTTTATCAAATTAGCCATGATTAGAAACAATCAGTAATGTCACTTATTCTCTTATATCAAAAAATGCCAACGCGTTTAAGTTACACCCACGAAGACTCCTTGAATTTGTTTATTATTTATGGAGAAAGTGATAAAGTAATATCAAGAACTGTAGTACATTTATTACTAGATATCCACAAAAACGGAAAATAACACTAAACACTGTAACATGCCTATTAATTGGATTGAAGACACTGCATAAACTAAAATAGCTGAGATAAAATTAACTAAAAACATGATTCCATTTTAATTTAATAATTGTTATAAATTCCGCCCTCGAACCTCCACATCTTTTTCGCACCTTCGGATTAGTTCTTCATGGATAGTTCTTCTAATTAAATCCTGTGATAAGTTTTGAAATGAATTTCTTACTCTCTGCGTACAACCTTAAATAGTTGTTAATGGGCTCTCATAAACTTTATTTTTAATAGTTCCCCAAATAAAATAATCTAAAATTGATAAATCGGGCGAGCGAGGAGGACATAAGAAAGGTCCATTATTGGCGATCCATTGATCGTAAAAAGTTTCTTGTAAAAAATTGTTTATCAAATACGCGTTATGTGGAGGAGCACCGTCGTGCTGATAAAAACCGTTTCTATGTTTGGCGAGTGGTAAATTTTCTAAATAGTTATTATTAAAATTTTGTAAAATATTTAGATCCTTCACCTAAAAAAAAAAAAAAACAAAAAAACAAAAACAAAAAAATTAACTATATATATTAGCAGAAGAAGAAAGCTTTATAACTTACTGTTTAAATTTTCCTGATAAAATTCCAATCACCACTTTACCGTTTCTTATGGCACAGTAAACATTAAACTGCCAACTTTCTTAAAAATTTCCCTACCCGAAAACATGAGGATTCCATTATTTTTGGTAAATTTAGCTCTATCTGACCATATATTTCCCAAATAAGAATCGTCGCCAACAGACCTTATTAGAATAAATTCACAAAAATCTTCTCTTTTTTGTAAATCTGTTTCTTTTAATCGTTGAACCATTTGGAACGAAAACGGGTGAAATTTATGTTTAATTAAGATTCTGTGAACTGAATCCTTACATAGTCCAGATTCCAGAGCAGCTTGTCTTAATGACATCATTGGAAATGCATGAAAATATCCCAGAACTGCTATTTCTACGTATTCGTCATCAACAATAGGCTTCCGCTTTTGAATTCTTGCCTTGACAGAGGTATAGTTTATAAAATTATCCAGTATGCGTTTTACAGTGTTTGATGACGGTTTCTGTTTTTGTAGATATCAAGTAGCAAATGTACTAGAAGTTCTTTATATTACTTTATCACATTCTCCATAAATAATAAACAAATTCAAAGTCTTCGTGGATGTAATTTAAACGCGGTGACCTTTTTTGACATAAGTGAATGACTGACATTACTGATTGTTTCTAATCATGGCTAATTTAAAAAAAAGTTACTAAAAATTCTTGAATTTCTAAGAAATTCGCAAATATTTCAAAAAGTTGTAACTTAAACCCCCACAATACTTATATCAGAAAAAAAAGGAATTTAATTATACATAACTTGGTATAAAGAAATATAGGGTGTTCTATTTGACTTAAGCAAGTTTTCGCGGTTTGAAGTTTACAAAATGTAACGTCACAAATGGAACACTTGGTATACTACTATTGAATTTCTTTAAACTGTAGAGCGTAGCTCATCTTATGTTCTTTCTGCTTGCTAAAAAGCAAATGAGTATCTTTTAGACGAAGAAAGTTATAAAGGTTATTGTAAACCATTATACCTGTCAAAAATTTTTTTAAATGTTAAATATTTCTGAAACGGCTGGGTTTAGGCATAGGATATCCTACATATTTTTGACTCAGAATTTTATGCTCTGTGACGTACTTCGCTGCTCTACGTAAGAGCAGAAGTGTCACTTTGACGCCCAACACTACGGCGGTGCTCACGGTTTCTGTTTAGAGTGCAGAAACACCAGTGAAGATACGGCTAAGCCAGGGGTCGGGAAAAGGTAACTTCACACTACAGTTAATGAACAGACTCTCATTCAACATATTTACATTTATTCTACACACTAATTATTATTTACACTTTATATACACCTTAGTAACTACAACTTATACTAAAACGGTCTTAACTACGGGCGAGCGGGGCAGTACGCGGACGGTCAAGCGGTGCGATACGGTAATCCGGGGAATGAAGCGGTGAAAAGGTAAACAGCAATAAATTAATCGGTCATAAGCAGACGGCGGACGGATACCAGGAGGGGAAGCAAGCGCCGATACAAGCACACTATGACTATGACTTACTAAGGCTTTTATTTACTATACCTTTATTTACCAAACCTTAATACCTACTTCCGTATCCTGGGCCGCCTCCTCTTTGAAGCGGTCGGTGTCGGCACGTCTGGTCGGTACGGGCGGCAGCAACGCACTCTCTTGGATGCTCTGAAAAATCCTCAAGCTACTAAACTCTGCCAAAAGCAGAAGTAGGATGAGACGCGGTAGTCATGCGCGGAATATAACCATACGTCACCCGAATTCAATTTAAAACAAACCTATACCTTTATACTCACAACAAGATTACTTACGATGCTGGTCGGCGTGGTTCTTCAGTCAGCAGCTAAACGGCAACTGACTTGTTCGAAAAATCCTCAAGCTACTAAACTCTGCCAAAGGCAGAAGTAGGATGAGCGCGGTAGTCATGCGCGGAATATCGCAACTACGTCACCTTTTACCGACTTAGAAAAATTCGCAATTACCTTTGTATACCTATGTACATCTATACTCACAAGATTACTTACTGTCCTAGTCGGCGTGCTGCTTCGCTTGGCGGTCAGACGGGGACTAACTTCTCTGAAAAATCCTCATGCTACTAAACACTGCCAAAAGCAGAAGTAGGATGAGACACGGTAGTCATGCGCGGTATATTACAACTACGTCACCTGTTTATGGACTTAGAATAGAATAATTCCGCATTAAATTTAAATACCTATATCTTTATACTCACGAGTTTACTTACTGTCCAAGTCGGCGTGGTGCTTCGGTTGGCGGTCAGACGGGAACTAATTTGACTGTTTCCAGTCTCGGGCTCCTTCACGGTAGCGCGGGCACAAGGGTGCCGGGGGCACAATGCGCGCTTCGCGTTTCGCGATTCACGTACTGCCGGCCACTCGGCCTGTGTGGAATGTTTATCCAAACAGAACTATACTACCTATTTATAATTAACAATTAAACTATTATTAATGAGCAGCTGACAATACCACTATCAAAAGCGCAGCACTACAATGGTTAAAATATCTTTTGAAACAGACACATAGCACCTAGTTACCTAACTTACGTCTACAAAATAATCACTTCATTACAGCTCTTTTCGAAAACTCTAAAATATATAGGGTGTTCCATTTATAATAAGTAAGTTGGTATCGACTTCCAGTATAACCGGAATTGCCAGATGCTTGTAATTATTTTAGTTGGATTGGCCATACTGCCGTTAGTAGCTCCCTAAATTTTCAAAATTTTCGGGTGCGTACCTTTCCCTATATCGATCGATGCAATTCCTGGTGAGACACCCTGTATAATCAAGCCCCGTCTTGAAAATGCAATTGTTGCTAAATATCATTGTTATTACCGGGTTTATCTTCAAATATTGTTTATGTAAAAACAAACGAAAAATCTTATTTCTGGCTTCGACACATGTTCATACATTTTTTGCTTATTAAAATAAGAAAAAAGTTATGAACAAGTGCTTATTAAAATAAGCAAAAAAAGTTTTGAACATGTGTATGGGCTAAAGCCCAGAGATATCCTAGCAGCAAGCCAATGAGCATGTAACGACACTCCGCTAGCCCCTACCCAAGAAACGTTTGCTAGTGTCGCTGAGCTGGAACAAAAAATTAGTTCTTTTTTTTTATTATTACGTGATTTTTAATACTGATAAATCTACCATTTTCAGTCGAAAACAAAATTTTGTGAACAGATCTATTGTCGATACTAGAAATCCACCTGTTTTTATTGAAGGGCTTACTTAATGGCCACAGAAACTAGTCCAGGAATGGCTGGATGATACATTTCGCGGTAAATTTATTATTAGAAGATGATCCATAGAGTGGCCTGGAAGATCTATGGATTTGACGCCACTTTATTTGCTGAGACGAAAGAAGAAAGCGCAAAGTGCGCACGAGAGAAGGATAAATAAATGAAAATCGTACATTTTTTTTATGTTTAAAAAAATAAGGGAATCTCTTGTATAGTGTATATTAAAAAAAATTAACATACCTTGTTTACCTCGTCTACTAATATCCAGTTCCTGTTGTGAAACGTGAGTAACATCATCCTCTTGTGCAACGTTAGTAACATCATCTTCATTTTCATAATTTTCTTCTATACCACCCATATAACAGCAATTTCTACAATATTCCACCCTTACCTGTATATTATTTTTTATCACTTTAATTTCTTCCAGTTTGGTTTTAACTATTTTTAGCTCTTCATTTATTTGTTGTATTCTTTTTAAATCGTATGAAATGTCACAACTTTTCTCTTCTTCTGCTTCCTCTTCGTTAATTACATTATTCTGTTCTTCTATTTCTTCATCTGTCAGAATAATGTCTATACTGCAATCTGGCTTGTGGTAGAACTGTTCATCGAATACTGATTTGTTGAAAAATAAATTATTTCGGTTGTCCACCCCTAAATTATATAACTTGTAGGAATCGTTTAAGATGTTTTCGTTCGCTCCCAAACTTTTCAGCATGTCGTTAGCGAAATCCTCCTTGACTGGACAAACTGGAACTAGATATCTGAAAGGTAATAACAAGCGGGTGAAGTTGCATATACAGTGGTTGTTAGAAAGCGTGGAACAATGGAAATAACCCACTACATTGAGGATTTTTTTATGTACATTATGTCAGATCCCGGATCTCAGGCGGTCATTCCAGAGAGGGGCTTTCTTCAGTGTATAAAATAAAATTAACTTATTTTAAAAAATTGATATTTTGTTACGTGCTAGTATTTATTTGTTCAGCAAAAAATTATTAAGTGCGAAAGTTATTTACTTGCATAGCTCCTAAATAATTTTTTGCTCCACAAAATGAATTTATCTTCACACATTTTCAAGACATGTATTAAAATGTGAACAAAGATATGATGTAACGATAGCACATTAATAAAAAAAAGGTCTAGACAGTTGACCTGAACTCCATTGTTGTGATGGCATGAGCAATATTTAGACTGAACACGTGAATTAAGGGATTTTCCAAATTGCATTTTAACGACGTAGAACTTTCCTGCCGAAGCTGGGAAAAAACACTTTCATGGAAACGCAAGTCGCACGTTAACAAACATTTCACTTTAGTTTAAGCTATAGGAATTTATTGATTGCATTGTACTAAATTAAAAACTCGCATTGCGTGTGTTTCGAACTGAGAACCTCTTGATTTCCAATTCCAATTTAATACATTTATTCAACATTATATACATTTTTACCTCTTGATTGGTAGCCTGACGCTTAACTGACTGAGACGTTGAGAACCTCGTTAACAGATTGTACAATTTGCTACATAAGCAGTAAATTTGTATCAAAAACTGTACTATTAAAACAATTAATTAAACTGTTTATTTCAGACTTAGAAATAGTTTACTGTTTCTAAGAAAAACGAAGAAAACTATATTCCTTCAAATTCAACAGCAAGTGAATATTTTTCACTACCTAGTATCACTGGCGGTTCTTCTATAGGGTCATTTGTTCAATGACCTCCCACATACAAATAAGAAAATAGAGCTATTCATTTTCTGAAGTTTAAAAATATATAATATATATATTTTTAATATTCTTTCAAATATATTAAAGTTTCTAGTTCATTCTATGCACAATACTATTCAAATATCTAGATCGCAGGATTTCGTATCCCCTCCGAGCACCGAGCTCTACATTCATATTCATTACATTATTCATTTATAGAATTTAAAAATCTTGGGTCAATCCACAACGTGTCCTCAAAGCTAGCTACGGACCGAATTTACAACGAATTAAAGTGAAATAGACTTATGCGCGAATCGAGACAGAAAACACTGGCGAAGACAAGGTCCCTGACACACGGAAACGGTAACGCACGAAGTTCACTAGAGCAGTCTTCGTGGCAGTCTTATTACTGACTAGGTACGCGTTAGTCGGTAAATTCTGTCGCGTTGTTTTTAATGTTTTTATTTGTGAACATTTTATTAGTAAATCTCTACTTGCCGTGAAATTAAGTAAAACAGTGTTTTTGGTGTTTACTATTAAATATGAGTGTTGTACAAAATATATTAAAACTGAAAGATGGACATAAGTTGGGTTATGAAGACCGAGTGAAATTCAAAGGTGGTGGCCGTTCAAAACCTAATATGACGATAAAGCAAACATCTCTTGATAAGAAAAAAAGAAGTTAATAGGTATTTTTAATTAAAAAAAGTTATTCTTCAGCAAATTTTATTCATTGTTACGCTCATCGACTAAATTTAATTTTACCAAAAGCATGAAGTCAGGATAAAAGCATACAATTTTTTTTTGCTAATTTACATAGCTTTTCTTCATTCTTTGGAAAATCGTCAAAAGAACAGTCGTGTTAGATAATGTTGTTAAGGTGAGATTACCTAAAGCGGCTCCAACACGATGGAATTTTAATACAAAGTGCATAGAGACTGTTTATACCTATCGAACAGAATTACTAGATTGTTTAGAAAAAAATCATTGATAATGAATCAGAAAACAACACTCTAAACCAAGCTATTGGTTTAAAAAACTACTTACAAAATGAACATTTTCTTTACTGGTTAAATTTTTTTCATTTAGTTATGCCTCATTGTGATATATTGTTCAATCAATTACAAAAATGTAATATAGATGTCATAACAGTAAATAAGTGTATTGGCGTTTTTAATAGTAAAATTAATTGAAGACATCAGAAATAAAATTTTGAATAACTATTTGGAGGAGACATCCATCCATGCAGTCTGCCCAGAGATGTAAAACGGAAGAATCAAAAAGGAGAATTTCATTAGAAGTTTGTGATATAATTACATCTGAGATCAAAAACAGGTTTGGCTTCAGTAATTATTTAGCAGTGTCTCAGTTATTTCACGCAGATCGATTTAAAGATTATAAAAAAAGCTTTTCTCAAGATAAGTTTAAATTAGTTAAAACGGAGTATCCAGTCATAAATCATTTGAAACTTAAAACTGAATTAGAAGTATTATATAGCCGAGAAGATTTTTCCAATAGTGAAGGTGCAGTTGCTTTGTTACAGCTTTTTATTAACAATAATTTGTGCAATACTTTTTCTGAAAGTGTCAAACTGTTAAAAATCTTGTGTACTCTTCCTATGACTACCGCCGAAAGTGAACGTTATTTCTCCACCTTAAAAAAGAATAAAGACATTTTTAAGAAATACCATGGGTCAGGAAAGGTTACCTTCTTTAGCTATGCTTACCATAGAAAGGGCATTAATAAAGAAGATAAAAGACTTTAATGAAAAAGTAATTGACCACTTTGCATCTCAAAAAGACCGGATAATCGACTTGGTATTTAAATCACTTTAAAAGGTAGGTAATACAGTAAACTTTTCTAATTGACCTCCCTATCTCTTGACCCCCGAACCGCCACTGCTTCTAAGTCCATCAAAACATATTTTAAATGTTTTAATGGTTAAGAAACGCTTACAAATTCATTTTATAAACGCATTTTTATTCTTGTTCTTCAATTTCAGTAACAATGTTGAAATTTCACGTTTTTTGATTTCGTAGATCACTTATTTCATTATAAAAATCAAGAGGTTTAAAATAATGAAACTGAAATAGAAGATGAAAGTCTGTTCGATCTTAGAACTGTTGGTTTCAGTGTTACTAGAGAAATAGAGATAATTAGATGCATTAAGATGTATCGCACTTAAACCGTTTATGTGCCAAACAATATGTTTTCGAATATAATACCATAATTCATGTCTAACTCAAAATGCCAAAAAACTGTTACTTAGTCCCTTTCTGTATTAAACTATTTAATTATAAAAATACAAACAAATCTGATTTTTCCCAAACACATATAACATATTTTATGAATAATTTTCTAGAAAAAGTTTGGACAATAATTGCAAGTAAAATTGAAAAATAAGCAAAGATACACTACAACTACTTCATTTTATTTCAAAGTCCTAATTTACTTGTAGGGACACTATATTTTTTTAAAAACAGTACAAGATTTTATTCCTAATTTTAAATTGGATGAACCCGCCATATTGTGTATTCAACAACTAAAAACTTTGCTATTCGTGATTACTAATAAAACACATAATTTGACATTGATTAGTTTACAACATATAGGTCGTTCGTTTTTCAATCCTACATCACATCATCCAAAAAATATATAGGGTGTTCCATTTGAAAAAAACTGAGAAAATTCAGTTCAAAAAGTTGTACATTTAAAAATCCTTTTTAGGAAGTGAAAATGGCTGAGTGTCATCACACAGATATCTCATAACTGATACTAACATATTTTTTCTTAAAATCAGTAGTTGTGATTGTAGTGATATTTTTAATACACACGTGTAAATGGTATAATTTCAACAAAAAAAAAAACATTACATCCAAGTGGTTGAGAGAAAGTCAATAGTAATATAGGAGTGAAAGGAGGCCACAAAGAGGTGTCAACAAATGTTCTGATATACGTGGCATTTCATTTAAAAAAATGTTACTTGACCCTGTAGAAACGTCTTGGCTCACCCTGTATATTTGAAAACAATTTCCGGTTATAATCTTTTTTTGTCTAGTTTACTTATGTTTTTAAATCAAGTTTCTAGCTATCATAGAACTCGAGATATCAAAGTCGGACGCACTATTGCCCTACCCCGGATAATCAAAGTTGATTCATAGAAACCATGTCTTGGGAAATTACACGAAAGTGAAAAATAGAATTTTGTGGGAATCCAATTAAATAAAAAATAAAAAAGGGTATTTCCATATTAGACCAACAAGAACTTTTGTTATTTCATGTTCTCTTATCAAAAGATATATTAAAATTTTAGAAAATTTATTTAAAAAATTTGCAGGGTCAGTAGTAGTACGTTTCTGGCAGAATTGCCCAGCTATAAGACCGACCCATCCTGATACTCATATGCGTACCTATATTTGAGAAGTTTCAGTTTTCCTGCCATAGAATGTGCCAATTTTGGAATCACGTTTGGTTCTACGTCTACCGCTAGACTTGCCAAAGTATAACCACTCCATAAACCAACATCTTGTTTATTGTCTGGATAAGTAAAGATGCCTGGACCAAAGCGCTTATTTTCTTTGAATAGACCTTGGAAGTTAGATCCGTCACAATAAAAAACTTGGCTGTAGCCCTCAAGTTTATTGGCGTAGAAAAGACCATCGTAAAAAATTTTATCTTTTGTTCCTATAAAATAGAAACCATGTCCATGTAGGTTGTTGTACAACAATTCTCCAGTGTATCTTTGAGGAGGGTCTTTATACCACTCTTTCGAAATAAGTTCCTTTGGAGTCAGAGCAGCATCGCATTCGCCACTAGTATTGTCGAATTCCGTAGAAGTATTTATATCTCGCGACATTATTTTTATTGAATGTCACACATTGTCAAATTGCGTCAAGTCTTCAAAATAATCTCGTCAACATTAATTTTCTAACGTTTTAAATACAAATTTAAGGCAGTTTCACAATGTAGATATGGAAGTAATGTACAGTTCACAGGACAAACACTGTCGCCAGCCACACATATTTCGGCCAATCAAATTTAAACTTCCAACTTCCCCGTACACTTAATTTCAATAAAAACTGGTACACTTTCTTTTAGCTATGTAAATCATTCGTTCTTTGATTGATATTAATAATATTACAAATGTCACTTTGACGTTAATCAGTGGCGTCATTATTAAAAATGGTTCGACATCTAACAGATATTCAAAAAATTCGAATTGTTTCTAAAATTGAAGATGGTTGGTCCATAAGAAGACTTGCTGCTGAATACAATGTGAGTAAAACCACGATAATGAGTGTTAACAAACAATGGGAAACCAACCAAATGGTATCCCGTAAAGCTGATTCCGGTAGGCCCAGAAAGAGCAATAATCAAGAAGATGAAAATCTTATAAATTACCTAATAGAAAACTCTTTTCAGACTTCAGTAAGTGCAATTTCAGAGACAAATTTCCCTGCTTCGATGCTTGCAGAAGAATAAAACTACAAAGCGACTTGAAGAGTTGTTCAGCGGCTAAAAAATACAAACTTTCAGAAGAAAAGAAGCAGGGTAGGATTATTTTTGCACTCAACTATATAATCAATGATGAAAACTTCTGGGGACAAGTTGTCTTTTCTGACGAAAAGATTTTTAAATCCTGTAACGATGGACATGTTCGCGTATATAGGCCTCCTTCCACTAGATACGACGAAAAATATACTTTCGATCCACAAATATCAGGAAGGTTTTCAATCAATGTCTAGGCTTGGATGAGTCTAAATGGGTTAGGTGTATGTTGGAACAGTGGTGGTCATCTCAATTCCATTAAATATATTGAAATATTAGACAATATTATATTGCCGTCAGTAATAGAGGTGTAATTTAAATCCAATTGAAAATGTATGGGGACTAATGGTGAAACATATAAGAAAATTAAATAACCATCCAAATAATGCCCAAGAATTGGAAGGGATAATTGAAGATGCTTGGGAGAACTTGTTGCAAGAAGTTGACCTTGCAAGAAATCTGATTTTGTCCATGCCTGCAAGACTTCAGGCAGTTTTAGACGCTAATGGAGCAATGACAAAATATTAGTTAATTCTGTATTACGTAATTGAAGTTCATTTATTTTATTTTTTTATTCTATTTCTATGTTCAGTTTGCATTGTTTATATATTTTTTAATCTCAAGTGGTATTTTTGTGTTCTTATTTTAAAAATAGAATTATCATTATTCAGTTAGTATTTTAATTACAACCATTAGTAGAATTATCCGTAACAAATATTATTTTTTTAAACAATAATATGGCAGGTTGAAAATGTTTTGAATAAGTTATTTTCTAATTATTTTTTAAAATTCCATTTGAATAAAATAAAAGAGAAAGGTTTAATAAGTTTAAAAACACAAAGAAAACCGACCTCCTCCAAAAAACTCAGGTCAGGGGTAAATCACCTCTTCTCCACCCCCCTCCCGACATGCCTGGCCAGCCCTATTTACAGACATATGCACACAACTAAACTATTAAGATTTTCGATTACAAGAGTTGTACCAGTTTTTTTTGAAATCAAGTATACCCCCACCAATCTGTCGTTATATGTGCATCTGAAGTTGAAGTTAAAATAAATGAACTACAAATAAGTATTCAGCCTGTATAGCTGCAAAATTCAAGTGTGGGGAAGTGTGGTTGGCGAGTTTTTAGTCTGTGAACTCTACTTAAGATGGCCCTATTTAAAAAAAATAAACGAAAATGGTGTACAGGGTGAGGCAATTCAATAGGATTACAGGGTATCTCGGATATTATAACAGTTTGAACAAAATTTAAAGCACATCATCACCATTTTTAAAGACAAATTAATTAATTAATGACTAATGACATAAACAGATTTTGATGAAAGTGTCGAGGTCGATACAACAAATTTGTTTTTTTTTCCATTGCAGTAGAAAGGAAGGCGATGTCCCATATAGCACCAGTCACTGGCGGTTCTTCTATAGGGTCATTTGGTCAATGACCTCCCACATACAAATAAAAAAATAGAGCTATTCATTTTTTGAAGTTCAAAAATATATATAATATATATATTTTTAATATTCTTGAAAAACATATTAAAGTTTCTAGTTCATTCTATGCACAATACTATTCAAATATCTAGATCATTACATTATTCATTTATAGAATTTAAAAATCTTGGGTCAATCCATAACGTGTCCTCGAAGCTAGCTACGGACCGAATTTACAACGAATTAAAGTGAAATAAACTTATGCGCGAATCGTCAGAAAGCAAAAGAGAGAAAACACTGGCGAGGACAATGTCCCTGACGACCCTGACACGGTAACGCACGAGTTTAGTAGAGCAGTCGCCAGTCAGCAGTCTTAATGCTGACTAGGTACGCGTTGGTCGGTAAATTCTGTCGCGTTGTTTTTAATGTTTTTATTTGTGAACATTTTATTAGTAAATCTCTACTTATCGTGAAATTAAGTAAAACAGTGTTTTTGGTGTTTACTATTAAATATGAGTGTTGTACAAAATATATTAAAACTGAAAGATGGACATAAGTTGGGTTATGAAGACCGAGTGAAATTCAAAGGTCGTGGCCGTCCAAAATCTAATATGACGATAAAGCAAACATCTCTTGATAAGAAAAAAGAAGTTAATAGGTATTTTTAATTAAAAAAAGTTATCCTTCAGCAAATTTTATTCATTGTTACGCTCATCAACTAAATATAATTTTACAAAAAGCATCAAGTTAGGATAAAAACATAAAAAATTTTTTTGCTAATTTACATAGCTTTTCTTCATTCTTTGGAAAATCGCCAAAAAGAACAGCTGTGTTAGATAATGTTGTTAAGGTGAGATTACCTAAAGCGGCTCCAACACGATGGAATTTTAATACAAAGTGCATAGAGACTGTTTATACCTATCGAACAGAATTATTAGATTGTTTAGAAAAAATCATTGATAATGAATCAGAAAACAACACTCTAAACCAAGCTATTGGTTTAAAAAACTACTTACAAAATGAACATTTTCTTTACTGGTTAAATTTTTTTCATTTAGTTATGCCTCATTGTGATATATTGTTCAATCAATTACAAAAAATGTAATATCGATGTCATAACAGTAAATAAGTGTATTGGCGTTTTTAGCAGTAAAATTGAAGACATCAGAAATCAAATTTTGAATAACTATTTGGAGGAGACATCCATGCAGTCTGCCCAGAGATGTAAAACGGAAGAATCAAAAAGGAGAATTTCATTAGAAGTTTGTGATATAATTACATCTGAGATCAAAAACAGCTTTGGCTTCAGTAATCATTTAGCAGTGTCTCAGTTATTTCACACAGATCGATTTAAAGATTATGAAAAAAAGCTTTCCTCAAGATATGTTTAAATTAGTTAAAACGGAGGAGTATCCAGTCATAAATCATTTGAAACTGAAAACTGAATTAGAAGTATTATATAGCTAAGAAGATTTTTCCAATAATGAAGGTGCAGTTGTTACAGCTTTTTATTAATAATAATTTGTGAAATACTTTTTCTGAAAGTGTCAAACTGTTAAAAATCTTGTGTACTCTCCCTATGACTACCGTCGAAAGTGAACGTTGTTTCTCCACCTTAAAAAAGAATAAAGACATTTTTAAGAAATACCATGGATCTTCTTTAGCTATGCTTACCATAGAAAGGGCATTAATAAAGAAGATAAAAGACTTTAATGAAAAAGTAATTGACCACTTTGCATCTCAAAAAGACCGGATGATCGACTTGGAATTTAAATCACTTTAAAAGGTAGGTAATACAGTAAACTTTTCTAATTGACCTCCCTATCACTTGACCCACGAACCGCCGTTGGCAGCAGTACTTCCAATGGAAGTCCAGTTGACGTCCGCAATAAATTTACTGGATATCCAGTGGACATCCATTTTTGTCCATGAATTTCTAAACAGGTTATGGACATAAAATGGACGGATCTCTGAATGCGTTATGGACATAATATGGATGTCCATTAGATATAACCATATTCTGTGCATATCCGCCGTACTCTAAATGGAAGAAAAGCTTTAAAACATTTTGAGAAAATACAAATATAAACCGTTTAAATACTAGATTTCTAAACATTTACAATATTCACAAAGAAGATGAATTGTCCCTTTTTTTTTTAGTAAAGTGCAATCAAACAGATTGTTTTACAAAAATGTGATCTGAGGACTGATGAGGTCGGAGGTATTGGTCCTCAGAAAATCCATCTTCAGTGAGCAGTGCAGTAGGCAGCAACAAGGAAGAATTTCTTGTGGGGATTTATAAAATTTTTAAGATTTATAAAATGATTAAATTTAAAAACGCCCATTTTGCGTGAGACTTCGCCAAATTCATCCTTTTGTATTTAATTTATTTTTTGCAAATATTATGCTTAAGTGTATTCAACTGTACTGGATGAATAAAGACGCTTTATTATTATTATTATTATTAATTTCACAATGTGCCTATAATAACAGAAATATTTTTACACAAATCAAAAAATGATACAAAAAAATCATCTCCAGATGATGTCAACTTGGTTGGCGAAACGCGCGTCGAGTACAGTACATGGTGTTTTGTGAAAAACTACGACAGTGTTAAGATAACCATATAAAAAATATTTCATAATCCATAATATAATGTATACCAGAAATTGTTTTATACAGGTTAAAATTGATACAAAAATAGTAAAAAAAAAATGGAAAAAAATGTAATACAACATAACAGACCAGAATAACATATATTTTCTAATGTAAAACAGATTAAACACTATAAAGAAAAAAATGTATATCAGAAAATGATTTCAAATTTATTTGTAACACAAAAAAAAACGTCGGCTACTTCCTTGACGGCGGTAAAGGGGGATAAGAGAAGCCGTTTTCTATGTTGCAAATAAGTTTGATGTTAACATTACATAGGTCACAATTAACGTAAAAACATTCATTAAAAAAGTCGTATTCAATATAACACTACGTTTGAATTGATGACCAATATCCACTTCAAAAATGCCCCTTCAGGTAGTAATGAGACATTTCTTTGTATCAATAATAACGGAAGCCACTTTGAACAATTTTTACAAGATGTCTTTCATTATTTTTTATTAACTTAATATTTCTTTTTCACTGTGATTTTGTCTCAAAATCGTTCATGTTATGCATGCACACATTTTAATCTATGGAGTGTAGAGAAGGAGGAACGTCTCTTATGGACGGTACGTTCAAAATGTGGTCTGAATTCTGTAAGGTATGAGATGTGGCGCTGATCGTATTATGGGATTGAGTCTGAAGTTAAACACTTAGGGTATATTTACAACCAATTCGGTACGGGCACAATCTGCTGGTGGATTGTAAATTGGGTTTTAAGCATATCTGGTTGAATGTATTTGTTTACAATAAAATTTTAAGTCGGCACGACCTTGAACTGCACTTCAGGTTTGAATTGGATGCTTGCAAATCGCAAATATTCAATTCAATTGCGGCACGAATTTCAAATTGCGCATGCGTACTACGACACAAATTTATTGTTTATATTTAAAATCGGTTTGTGATTTAAAATTGGAAGATTAGATCTTTTACTATTAGAAAATATGTTGATTTTAGAAGTTATGTTAAATAATTGTAATTATTTAATCAAATTGAATTTGCACACACGTAATATTAAAAAATTTCAACAGATGGCAGCTTCTAACTTATTATAAATGACCTAAATTTTATCTAAGCACAATTCACAATCCGTTAGTAAATTGTGCCTGTAGTGAATTGGCTGTAAATGTACCTTTACTATATCTCTGAAACTAGCTTCAGATTCTATAAACTAACGAAAACATAGTATTATGTAGGTGTTGAAAAGAATTATACAGCGTAAAAAAAATAATAAAAATAGTAAAAACAAAATCACGTAGAATACCTCCTCTAAATCAGCGCCACCTATTTTTCCATGGAAAATCCGATCACATTTTTTAACACGGAGACGTTTCTCCTTCTCTACACTCCATATTTTAATCTTTGAGTTATGGAGTCTTTGAGTTTATAGGTTTCTAATCCAACGAAACACACACACAAAATTAGAAAACTGCGGTATAGGTTCTATTTAGCTTAGGGCCTAGAGATGGCAGAAACAGAAACAGAATTACAGTGACCATTACCGTGTATTTTATAATATAATATACCTATTAGTCACTCTTATGGAACTTTTGGCAGCGCTATTTTGTAGTTCATTAGTTTATAATAGATGGCACAGGTATCGTTATTAGAAGAAGTAACAAAAAATATGCAGGTTGTGTTAGGGTTTTCAGCTCCTATGTGAACCTTTTTCTGTTCTGTGCGGTGAACTTTAACTCGAGCTCATTGAACACGTATATTTTCTACAAAGTTTAATAATATTCGTGTTGATTGAAGACAACTCAGTATCGCCACCTGGTGGTTGAAGACAATTTTAATACAGGATTGCCAATTTTAATACAGGATTGGCTAATATGTAAATATTATAAAATAAATGCCGGAACTATGGAGCGTAGAGAAGGAGGAACGTCTCTTATGGACGGTACGTTCAAAATGTGGTCTGAATTCTGTAAGGTTTGAGATGTGGCGCTGATCGTATTATGGGATTGAGTCTGAAGTTACTATATCTGAAACTAGCTTCAGATTCTATAAACTAACGAAAACATAATAATATGTAGGTGTTGAAAAGAATTATACAGCGTAAAAAAATAATAAAAATAGTAAAAACAATACAAAAAACATGGTGAAAACTTATCACGTAGAATACCTCCTCTAAATCAGCGCCACCTATTCTTCCATCGAAAATCCGATCACATTTTTTAACACGGAGACGTACGTTTCTCCTTCTCTACACTCCATAGCCGGAACTGTAACTTGTTCCATTTATTTTTGTTCTGCGATTGTAACCGTTTATTTTATAATAATAATAATAATAATGTTTTGAAATGTTATGACATTTTGAAATTCGCACAATAAAGAACTTACTTAAATTTCACAATGTCATAACATAACTTTACAAAAAAATCAAAATTTTCGAAAACAAAAAAAAAACGGGTGATAAATGTTCCTTTTGATTACGAAAAAAAATATCTGATGTGGCCAGCACATAACAATAAGTATATATCATCCCGATCTAAAAAAAATCATTCTATTTACCTAATTCTTCACTTGACTCGATTAAATTTTAATATGGTGTACCTTGAAATGTTTCATTCGATACTGTCAATAATAATTGATGTCATATATTTTAATAATTTCTTATTATTGACATTGACATGAGCCATTTGCAATGTCAAACTGCCCATTTTAGGCTAACCCCATTTTATTAGGTCAAATGTGTAAAAACTTTTAGTTTACATCAGCTTTATTTAAGTACTTAGTAAATATATTTCATTGGCTTGATATAGTAGACATAATTTATAATTTTTCATCAAGAATATATATTTTTTTGTAGTTAAATACAAAAATGTTTGGGTCCTGTGGATCTCCTTTCAGGTGGCGAACTTTCCTCATCACCGAATTTATCATTGTCTTGGGCATTTAGAACATGTGTACTAAATTTGAAAGCTTTAATCTCAAAAACTGTGGCTGCTATCGCGATACTACAGGCATGCAGACAGACTTTTTTCGATATAGTTATGTTTTACATTATAATTCGTCGAGATTCGTTCAGGAATGCAATAAAAATTTTAAATTTTTTTCTCGAAATTGTACCTTTCTTCCTTCTTTCATTCATTGTGTCTCTTCTGGTGGCACCACATTCACCAAAATTAATGTGTCACCTAAAATGTTGTTGACAATCTTAACTGAAAAATTTGGGAAGTCTCCCATTAGTATTTTTGAGTTATCGCAGATACACACACATATACACACACACACACACACACATACCCACGCCCACGACCACACCCACACACCCAGCCACTATACTTCCTTATATTAGGTATAAGAAAGTAGAAACAGCAAAGATTTTACTAATGGTCTAGAAGTAGTCTGGGGAATCTGTGCATTTTTGTAATTCTTTTCTCAATTTCTTTTTCTGCAAAACTTCTTCATTCAGTACTGATAGTTGTGCCTTAAAATATTGTTTGGATCCCATGCTCCCATATTGAGATATGGTATAGCCTAAATCCACCATCCACCACTGCTGTCCTTTGTTTTTACACATTTACACTACATGAAAAAGTCATCTCTAATTCAGTATAAGACGAGTTTAAGTAAAAGCAACAAAATGGAAAAGTGCAATATTAATTAATTACGTCAATTTGAGTACATTGGATCTCCTGCACTGAATACCCCAAAAGATGGGAGACTGGGTAACCTTTCTTTTCTCTACAAACCATGGATGCTGCCTACGATTCATATAAATTTGAGTTGCTGGTACTGGCAGCTTCTTAAAAGTATACTTTTGTCACAAATAGCGAACTGATTAAATTGCAAGTCATTTTTCTATTTGTTTCTTACGATACTCTGCCCTCCCCCTTTTCTTTTTTCTATACATAATATTCAAGAAAAACAAAGAACAGCTTCTAAAAACAACAAAAAACTCCACACACCACAAAAATAATTACAAATCACACATCGAATGAGTCCAGACGCGCAAATCGTCTATCGAGTCGGTGATTTCCGCGCTAAACATTTCAAATTGTAATTTGGTCACGTCAACGTTGTAACTGCTGCCACCAAATTACAACTTAAAATGTTTATTGGGGCTGAACTACAAATATTACCAAATAGGCTGAACTAAATTCATATTTGTATCTGATTTAGCTATTTTGAAAGCAAATTATATGAACGCGTAATATATTTTTTTATTTTGAATACTTATTACGAAAACATACATACAACAGTGGCACTATACAGAGTGTTTCAAGTTTAACTGGACAAACTTAAAATCTGAATTCAGAACCTCAAAATAAGAAAGAGTTTCTTATGGAGGTACGCCCGGAAACGCTTTGTTAAAGAGTTATGTCCCTTCAAAGATGGAAGCTAAAATTAGGTTTTTAATTTTTTTCTTAAACTTGGAAAAAGATGAGTTTTGATACAGATTTTCTACTAAAAAGTATATTTTTTCAAACAGCCCTTATCGGTAAAATGGGTGAAAACAGAAACCCCCGTTTTCGCAGTTTCCCTAATTACTGTGTGGATCGAGATTTTATTTTTATATTCAAAAACTGTCAAGTTCGATGAAAAAATGAAAGAGGAAAACGAGTTTTTAAGTGAATCAAGATTCTTGAGGCACCTTTTTATGATAAAATTTGAGCCCATTAACAAGTTCGAAAAAAATAAATAAAGGGAGGTTGCTGATTTTACCCATTTTATCGATAAGGGATAATTGAAAAAATATCCTTTAGGTCCGTTCCTACCAGTAGAAAGTCGCCGGTACTAAAATTCATTTTTTCTTTTGTCAGATTTGAGAATAAAATTAAAAACCTAATTTTTACCTCATTTTTGGAGGGGAGTAATTCTTTAATGAAGCATTTCCGGACATACCTCCTTAGGTAATTTTTTCTTATTTTGAGGTCCTGAATTAAGATTTTAACTTTGTCCAGTTA
Organism: Rhamnusium bicolor; assembly: GCA_029963845.1. NCBI lineage: Eukaryota > Metazoa > Arthropoda > Insecta > Coleoptera > Cerambycidae > Rhamnusium > Rhamnusium bicolor. The sequence continues at coordinate 1,598,618 of JANEYF010000128.1, forward strand.
AACCTGAAACACCCTGTATAGAAGCGCAGGGGCCCTCTGGCCCCCTCCTAGCTACGGCACTGCAATAAATGAGGAGAAAAGTGAAAATAAAACGTGGATGTCTATATTTAAACTATATATTCTATATTTAAACTACATATTTTTATTTACACCAAATGCATGGGTAAATATTCGTCAAACAGGCATAATATGTAAAAACTTGTGCCAAATGTGGTCAATATAAGGCACAAACTTTAACACACCCACTACTTAGAATATTTCTTTTGAACACTCTTTTTATGGTAAAGTGTTAAAAAGAAATGATTTATTAACTTAACAGGAAAACTTACTACTCCAAAGAAAAATAATTTGCAGTGGATGTGTTAAAAAAACCTAACCTAACCTTACAAACTAAGAATAAAAGCACTAATTTTAGAGGAAGTATGTTAGATGCCATGTGATATCAAGAGATGGGTACAGATTTCGTAAAACTGACCCAAACTGTCAATTTACATAAAATACAAAATTTTTAATGATGTGAGAAACAAAAACTTGACTAACATATGTTTTCATATGCAAAAAAATTAATTTTAGCCGATATTCTGTCACATTAACCTCAGTATTACTGGTTTCTACTTGATTCAACAATTCTGTAAAAAATTACTTCATCTGAAAAAAGTAAAACATCTAATGCAACAATAACCACAAAGCTAAGTATTAATCAAATTATCTCTTAGAAATTGATTGTAAAAATGAGTGGAAAAGAAGAAGCTTATAAATGTGCAAGAAAATTTACAAAGAAAACGTAACGGTCTTTTTTGTGGACACATTTTATATGGCTCTAGAAAGCAATCATTTTCTTGTATATTTATGGCTTCTTTTTTCTCTTCTAGTGTTGACACTCCAGATAAAGTTTAGTTGAATTTGGAAACCATTGATGTAATACACGATTATTACATCAAGGGTTTCCAGCTTAGATTTTAAATTAAACTCAGATGAGTTTTGACTGAACCACGTTGGTATAACTAGACCATAGTCATTCTTGATTAGAAAAGTTCGGTAAAAGCGATCATTTAAATTCGATAGGCGGCTGATGATTGTTTTGTTTACAGAGCGTGATATTAAAATTTAACGTAACAGTTCTGTTGGTTTTGTTAAAATGTAATACAAAAATATCAATAAAATGCTACTACACAAGGTGTTCTGTTGCGACTTTCCTAGCAAATACGTAAAAGTTAAGTATGAGCAAAAACAAGGAACACTTTTTTTTGTAACACCATACTAGATAATAAAGTTGTTTATGTCAGAGTTCCATTGAAAAAAAAATGTTAGTTTGATTCCATTTAACCAACTCTGTACTTCTTTAATAGGAACTTGGAACAAATGTAACTTGATTCTCTTGTTTACTTTTTCAATATTAGAAAAACTGAAAAACATAACATTTTTCTTTTATCTCATATTTTTCGTCTTTTATTGTTACCTTTCTAATGAAGTTGATGATGCTTTACAAACATGAAACAGTGAATGTTTTGTTAAGAATATTATAAATAAAAATAAGCAAAAAAATCAATCAAAACAATCATGTTCAGTTGCTACATTTTAGAGATGTGTAGCATGACAAGTTCTTCGGAAAAATCCATCAGACATGCCCAGGAAAGAAGGCACTTTTCAACATGGAAAAGTGGGATTGATATGCACAGTAAATTTCGTAAACAGTGCTTGTAAAATTTGAGCAGGGTTGCCAAAATGTGCAATTTACAACTACCAAGTGTGTGTTCGGGTAGATATGTGACAATTCTTGGCGCCTTATGAATACGAACCAAATTTAATTATCAACCGACTTGTCACTGGATATGAAACGAGGTAATTATTATGATCCTGAATCGAAACAAGAGTCTATGCAATGACATGTAAAAGGCTCCAGCACTCCCAAGAAATTTAAGGTCACCCTTTCTGCAGAAATAATGGCAAAAATTTTTTGGAACTGTCAAGGAATTTTGTACATTGACTATGTGAAGAAGGGTAGTACAGTGATGGGACAGTATTATTCAAGCTTAATGCATCGCCTCAGAGATACAGTTAAAGTGAGACACGCGGAAAGCTGACGTAAAGCGTTGCTGTTTCATGACAATGCACCAGCGCACAAGTCAAGACTTGCAAAAGCTGCTGTTGCTAATTGTGGCCTCGAAGAAATTGAGCACCCATCTTATAGTCCAGATTTAGCACCCAATGATTATTTTTTGTTTCCGAATCGCTTAAAAAAAAAAAAAAAAAAATCAGACAATGACAGCTGTTAAGGGCCATTTTGTTGAGAAACCAAATGAATATTTTTACAATGGATTAAAGATGTTATTAAAACAGTGTAATACATGTATATTTAAAGCAACAGAACTATACTGAAGAATAAATTTTTGTTCTAGTCTTTTGTTTTCATGCCCAGTCCGAGAATATAAAAATGACCCCCATCAAATTGAAAATTTCCAATGGGAATTATCAAATGCGATGCTACAAAAATAAGTAATTATCTTAGATTTGAATGAGTTTGTAGCATAAGCAATTGGGAAAGTTAAAGCGGAACACTCTGTATATCTTATGTTCGCAAAAACCAGAACAAACCCCTTTTCCAGGGCGATGATATACAGCCATTTAAAAAAATTTTTGTTACTCTCAGTCGACTAAAAATATGAAGCAAATATGATATATCCACATCACTATTAGATTTTGGTTCGAATCTAATCAACTTCCTCGTTAAATAATGCAAGTAAAAGTAATACAATATAAAATATAAAGATTAACAAATTTAAAACAGCAACTTTGGAAATCAATACAAATTATGATATATTCAAGTACTTTACGAAATGGCGAAAAAGCGAAACAAGTCATCTTTATAACTTTTTATCTAATTTTGTATCAAAATTGGACCAAGTTTAATTTCCAAAATTCTGTTTTCATACAAGAAAAGTTTCAACAGCTATTTCTATTTCTGCGAACCATATACTATTTGGATTGGAATGTCTGGTGTTCAATAGCCAAAACAATCTATGATAAAAAAAACTCATTACCTACACCTATAAAAGAAAATAATAAACTAAAAATTAATACTTTAAAACTAATGGATAACGAAAACATATAACATCCTTAATAAGTAATGGAGAATTGAAGATATATTTATTATGTTCTAATAACCTACAGTTACCATAACTATCAGTTTCGGAGAGCCAGAGTCTAGTGAATACTTTTAGAGATGTTCCCACGAAAAATACTGGTCTTGCTACCAAAATGTAAAAAAAATACTTTTTGTGGAATAATACAGAAAGCAAAAGTTGAGAAAATTTTTTCCTATGTAAAAATGATTTCCATAAAATTATCTTCATTTGTATTCATATACAATATTATTTCCAAAGCAAAATGTTTACTTGTTTATACTGACTACAATAATTCTGTAAGTGCTTTCAAGAGGAAGGAACAGATAAAACTAAGTATCATTAAAAGGGTTTAAGTTTGTATGAATCAACGAAATGCAGCAATAAAAAGATACTCGGCTTCTCAATACAACATCACAATCTCATCTCAAAGACTTTGCTTTGCTAATTGATACTAGGGTCAATTTTTCCTCAATACCACCATCGAGGGCATAGGTGGAGGTGTTTCAAAACCTTATGAGCTTCGACCTTCATATGCACAGAGGCATAACTCCGGCCATCAGCTCAGTTACACCACTTCCTAAAAACATCTCCAGCTTCCATTGTATACAGATGGTAGATAGCTGAGTAAATGTTTTCAAAATATACTTATAGCTCGGAATAAGCTCCGCCGTTTGCACATTTCACGGCTCAAAAGGTTTTGAAATACCTCTACCTATTAGTACATTATGTCACATGACTAAATCCGTGGTAAATTAGGGAAACAAGGAGTACCTAACCACTTCATTTATCATACTTCAGTTCACCTAAATATACTACCACTTTGTATAAATATTACTTAAGTAATTTTATACAGCTGATCACACCCTGTATGGTATTGTCTAATGTCGAAGCGCAATGGAACTATGAGGAAAAGTGAAATGCCAGATGTGCTTTAGGGTGGGGACGCCTAGTATAGGACTGCAAGCGGATAACAGGAAATTTGCATCACACTGCATTTAGTTGTATAACTTATTATTATTCATAAAATCCTACACCATTTTGTTCAGAAAGGAAGTAAACTTTTCTTGAGTACAAAACTTTGATTTGGAGATAATTCGATGGAGACCCAAAAATTGTTTAAATTGAATTAGATTTTAAGGCATTCAAACCAAGATATTGCCGTTTTAAGTTTCGTTCTCTCGTAACCACCAATGCATATTTGAAAATTATCGAAAAATATTTACTCTACAAAACTTTTTCTGAAAAATATATAAAAAAATCGCAATTTGTCTCTTCTTTGTCATTATATGCTTAACTCGTTTTTAAACTTTAGCGTCCTTTTGCATATGACGCTCTCGGGATTTTGAAACATCAATACATAAACTTATTGATGTACTACTATAATTGTTATTTATTAATACCATTCGTAAGCTTTTTGCCTATATTAGACATAGTACTATTTAGTTATTTGCATCTGCCATGGTATCAACATAATACTTTGTCCCTCGATGGATTTCTCAATTTGAATTGAATAACTCGGCAATTGCTGGATGATGTGGAATCGGACTACCTAAGTTGGATAAGAATAGATGCAGATTATTAAGTGACAACGAAGTGTTGGCTGGGTGAGCATCCTACGTTTCCAATAAATTCCTTTTTAAGGCCAACAATGCATACAGTCGCAAGGTGGCGTTTCTGCACCCAATTCAATATTTGATGAATGGTGGATGCCTCTAGCAAAGATTTGGAGTACGGAGGTTTAGGGAAATAGCATCAGTCATCAACCAAAAACCACGAGGCCAGAACTATCTTGAATATGTCGCCCTGTCGCTAGATCTGTAAACACTAGCTGGCTTTGAATATTTCCAAGATGGTTGCCGGCAGAATTTGGTAAAAGGATTTGCAGTTCCACCCTTATAAGATCAAGCTGGTTTAGGCGAATTTACAAATAGGCAGCTGAGATGCGTTAAGAGTTTTTTACAATTTAACGTCTAGATTGTAGGAGTGTTTGGAGCGAAATAGGAGACATCTTGACAACAGCATCTTTAAAAAGTTAACTCATATGTCCTCTTTAATTACTGGTAAACATTTTTTAAAAAAAACCTAGTACTGGCTGGTCGGAGTAGAAAGACTCACGGAAAGAACGTGATTTCTGCATTCCATTCGTAATTAAGCGTAAATGAAATAAATGAATTAGTGCATGACAAATTTTTGTGATCGTTTGCATCCACACCTACTCACAGGGATACTTCTAGTATATGGTTTCGTAGAAAGCTGGGGACTTATCGGCAATACTCTTTTTTCACCAACTGGACAGTATTTACCACAAAATCAATTTACACTCATGAAAAAAAAAAACTGAGAGGCAGCACCTCAATTTGACAAAGAATTAAGTAATATTTTCATAATTCTGTGAATTAAAACAGTCATTTATATCACACGCTGTTGTACAAAGTGGCTCAAGTTTATCTCCAGCTTAAACCATGGTTACAACTAAATGTGAGAGCATGCTTTTGCAACTGTCCAAATGGACTTTCCAGTGCTCTGATATGCCATTCCAACCCACTTTACATACTTTTATCATCTCTTCTTATTAAATGAAGCCATAAAATAGGAGTGCCTCAGGGAAGTGTTTTTGGTCCACTGCGATTCATCAGTTACATTAATAACATTTTTAATCTTTGGATTGTACTACTCAACGATACTTTGGCATTTGGTGGTGCAGAGAGAGAAGAAATATTGATAGTGTGACAGAGACAAACTGCTTTACATTGAAAGGGCAGGATTTACACCATTGTGCATCCAAGCTTAAGTGTCAAGCTAGCATAGTTGAGTAGTAATTCTGTCATTGTTTACTGGTACTTCAATTTGAGATTATTTAGTAAAAGATTGTCTTAAATCTTTTATACAAACAGATTATACATTTGTTAATAATAAATGTTCCGTTTCTATTGTTATTTTCAATACTTTTGCGATGGATTATTTTAGACGATATCCATTTTTCTAAATTTTAGTTTGTTCATTTTAGATGCGTTTTTATTACTGTTCCTAATAAATACATATTTTTTCGATAATCTCAAAATGTCTAAATAAAATTATACAGGGTGTCCCACTTTTAAGTACCAAGACTCTGACAATTGAGAGGGCCCCATTTTAAGAAAAAGTTAAAAAAAAAAAATGTTAACGTCTTGTATCTCTGAAACTGAACGAAATACAATGTATGTTCAACACTTTTTTTCTTAAAATGCATTCCTCTCAATTGTTTCTAACGCCGTACACTCGAACTGACTTAAATCTCAAATTTTTCATATATATCCAGTTCTCCAATAAAATGAAAATATATTGCTTCGATCAGTTTCAATTATAAAGATCAAAGAATTTGACTTTTCATACAATAATAATAATAACTTAATTTAAAAAAAAAATAGTATTTGTCAATATGCATGTCACCAGCATAAAAAATAGATAATTGTGCTAAACCTCATATAAAAAAGGAGCAATGCCTAGTCACTCATTTACAAGTTACAATTGCTGAAAAAGATTACAATCAATAGCACTGCATGTCACTGCGTAAAAGGGTAGACTACGGCCTGTGCTGGATATCGTACAATCACCTATTTAAAAGAAGTGACCCTGACAACTTAAAAATTAATAAAAAGGTCATTTCAAGGCTGGAAATTCTTTAGATGAACCGATGTTGAACGTTTTCTTAAGAGGTTTGTAGGCATTAAAGTACCTGTTAGGAGAAATACTATCTCGCCTTCGCCAAGAATTTGAATCCTCACTACTCGTCTCGGTACGTTGGTTCCACCAATAGTCATTTCCAAGGCGATTTCCATTTGGATACCATTCTGGAGCGTCAATATTCAGATTAGTATTATCCGATAGATTTGTCTCCCCATTTACTTTAAGTTCAGGCTTATTTTCTTTGGCTTCGTCACTTGATTTTTCTTTGGTTTTCTTCATAACCCTTTTTGCTTGATTTCGCATAACACTTAATGGCGGGGGATGAGCAGGATATACACAAGCCTTCTCTACCATGTGGGCAGGCTCTGACTCATACGATGGGGTGGAGGTCCTGGATGAACAGCTCGACATACTTGAGTTACTGGGTGTGCACTTGCTTGGAGTGATATTTGGAGAGGATGTCTTAGAGCTACTTGTAGACTGTACTTTCAATTTGAAGCTTGGAGTCGACCCGCTGGAAGCCGTTGAACTGATTGTTGGCTTTGGCTCGAGCTTAATTTCTGGATTTTTAACGCCAGTTATAATGCCAGTTGCTGTTTTGAATGACCGTTCAATCAACTCGTTTGAATAGCCCATGCCTGAAACCTATATTTCTGGGTCAGATAAAAGCAGAAGCATAAAAAATTACTTAATGGAAAAATAAATTGGTGGTCAAAACAACATGCTTTAGAAATTTACTGCAACCATTTTAGAAAGAGGGACAACAGTATTCTACATAAAAAAAAACCAAGTGAGGTTAGTATCGAACAATCAAAATGGGGTCATCCAGGTGTAGATTACAAAACATCAAATGCAGTTTTAAACATAATACTTTTACTTAACAGTTTGTGCTAATCTGGCCAATACAAAGCATAATGTAATTTGAATATTTTAAAACACCCTCCAGTGTTTGTTTATTTGCCACGAAAAATGTATGCACTTTTTAAAATAAAACACATTTACATACCAAAAGTTTTCTCTTTGTTAATGCAATTATTTATCTTTTATTTTTATTATTTTCATGGGTTCCACTTACAAAACGTAAGTCAAAACTAAAAATTTTCAGTTTGAAAAGATCAAATATATGAAAAACAGCATGACTTATCTTGGATACCAACAAATTTATGTGCGACAAAATTTTTTTATTAGTCTTGCTTCATACATTGACTTATAAATTCTGTCATCACTTTCACATATCACTGAAATGGTTGGTATCTAAGGTCAGTCACGCTGTTTTTCATATGTTTCATTTTTACCACTGATAGAATACCTCATACAATGCACTAGAGTGAAAAAAGTGCAGATTGACCATATACACCCTTAAGATAACCTAACCTAACCTGACCTGACCTGACCTAACCTGATGCATGAACATGCCCAATGTATTATATAAAATTGTGGAAAAAAAATGTTTTTAATGATGGGAATTCCCCCGCTTTTTTGTAAATGTGAAAACCTAAGCTGACCTGACCTAACTTATCCTGCTGTATGAATATAACCAATGAATTACATGAAATGGAGGAAAACATATTTATAATGACGGGGAGCCCTTTGAACCCCGCTTGTTATAACAAACAATACCAGAGGCAATCCTCTCTGAAAATATCATAAAATAAAGTATGACATTACACGATAATACACGAGCTGGACACACATCATTTGGAAACTACAGTAAATATGCATCCTAACAGTTGACCTAATATATTTATTTATTAGATTGTTTGTAACCTATAAATGTTCATATTTCTCGTCATGTACTGCTTGAAATATATTTATCCGTACCTTAAACTACTCAGAAAAGGTAAGGAATATAAATATTACAAAATTATTCTTATAAGTGGTCGTTAAATGAGTTCGTTTTGTAAACAGGCAACACTTTCATTACTTAATTAATAATTTCCAGCAAAACACAATCTACATGGCGAGTTGATATAGAAAATATAATTGTATGCTGCATTTTATTACCTGTCGAAGTCTCCTTTTAACATCATCTTGCACAGTTGGGTCTGGCCGTGGTGCAATTCCTGGTCTAATTATGGTACTTACACCCCCCGTCCTCTGCCAGAAACAATGTACGTGACATCATCAGTTGGGCAAGGATTGTCAAAAATGCTAGGATTGTTATTAACACCGATTCTAGCGTTATACTCCAAAATGGTTGCTGGAGTAGAAATGTCATCGTCTTGCTCTCTTGTGCCTTCCATTTCTGAAAAAGACCATAAGTCTCTTTCAAAGCTTCCGTGGTATGCCATTTTTCTGCCATTTTGTTACTACAACAATCAATTATTTAAAAGGGTATTTATTTATTTCTTCTATAGTGTTTAACTATTAATATTGCAAATATGAACATAGAGCATAATATTGATTCAGAAGATAAAACTAGGTATACAATCTTCTTAAGTCAAAAATACCTAATTGCCAATTTAGCACTATTTAAAATTATGACACCTGTATAACATATTGACTAAGTGGGTCACTTACATACTTAATGTTTGAAAAAGCCAAAAACTATGTAGCAGGTATTTACGGAGTAACAGAATAAAAACGTTTACATAAAATATCTATTGCGAAACTTCAAACTACTTCTTTCTCATGACTTGTGTAGTCATGTTTCTTGGAAAATATTGTGAACTTGATAAGTAATCTGTAATTAAATCGAGTTATCTCTTTACCTGACAACAATGAAATGAAGACGACTTTCTACTCACATTGCATTTTTTAACCGCGAATCATAATTGCATTTGCAGTTTTTAGTTAACAACTGTTTTAGTCGTCATCTGTAAAAAAATTATAGGGAATTTTTTGTCAATACTACCACTACCAAGGTATTCAATTTACTGAGCGAGTTTTTAGATGACGCTACCAATGTGTCGTCACCACAGCTAACACACGGTTGATCGGGTTAAAGATGTTTCTAAACAAAGCAAAATGAAGTCAAAGTTACGTACTGTTGTTGTGCATAAATTATCAAAACATAATCTTGTGGTTTGTCTATCAGTAATAAAGTGTTTCGTGTTTTATTATGAAACATTTGGGTTAATAAAATAACAAATATTAACAGAATTAAAGAAGTAAATATATCCATATATAAGTACAAGTAACTGGTGTTTACAAAAATTAATGTAATATCAATATGGGTTTATTCATTCTTAGCAAATTGATATTTACCTAGGTACTACAAAGCTATACGCACTGAAAATATAAAGAAATATTGTAGGTCTGTCTTCGCAGTAGCGAACCCATAGAAGAATACCGAACTGGCTTGAAACTATCACCACAGTAGAGAGCGCCACGTAAGCGTTCCTCTACTGCAGTGGTGTCTCCAGACATGACCGTGGGGGGGTATATAAACAATATAATATTCAAAAAATAATTTAAATAAAAATTGTGTGATTATGTATTGCAATAATTAGAACAGACGCCATCATAACATTTGTTTTTTATTAATAGTATTTTTATATTTAAACATAAATAGGTCGAGGCAAAGATAGTTTGTATATACTAAAAAAATTTTCATATTAAATAAAGAAGTTAATTAATTAATAATACACGTTTATTAATATATTCCGTTAGTTATAAATACATATTTCGTCTTTGATACTCCTCCCCATTAGTTCTAATTATAAATCTAAGTACATCAGTAATTAAGTATCATTATAACCAATTGTTTTACTGACGGAATGTTCGCTAAAATGTGTATTTGTTGTTCCTTGTAATGTAAATATTAAATAACGGTATTAATCAATATTCATTAGTTTTAGTAATAATTAGGTGTATTATTTAAAAGAAATCATACAGGGAAATAAAACCATAACTTTTGTCGTATTAGGTGTCATTTAATGATGATTTTCATAAACGAAGAGGAAGTGTTAAATTTACTGAACTGGGACGAAACTTTTCAAGCCATCGAAACAGCCATGTTAAAAGTCAGCAAAGAGCGCGTAGTTCAAAATGCTCGTAATTTTACCCAAGTTTTAAATACCAAAAATTTATTGTTAACTATGCCGGGGTACTTGGAGGACGAAAGTTATGGGGGACTGTCATGCAAACTGGTGACAATGTGTCCGAACAATATTAACATAGAGAAACCACTGCCAACTATAAATGCTAATATTATGCTGTTTGATCACGAAACGGGGATTTTAAAAGCTGTAAGTTTATTTTTTGAAAATAATTAATTAGGGAATGAGATTCTAATATTGGTGACATCTTTAACTCAGTCGGAAATCCATATATTTAAGTAATACCTAACATGAAAAAGTAATGGTATAATTATTAATTTTAAGTATGGAAGAAATTTCAGTTGACGTCTATAGAAAGTGTAGGTAAAATAATAATAAACAAAAATAATAAAATATGTAAGATATAATGTAAATTCATATATAGAGAAGTTGCATATGTAATATTTGCCAAATATGTCGTGTTATCTAATAAAATAATGTGACCGTTTAACCAACTAAATTGTGATGACACTGATTGTTTCCACAAACAACCAAAACACTCGACGTGCTTTCGCCAACCAAGTTAGGATTATCTGGGAGTGATTAAACACTGATATAATCATCTCCAGATGATGCCAACTTGATCGACGAAATGCGCGTCGAATACTGTAGCGAGCGTTATGGTTCTTGTCAAAGCTATACCTACTTCAGTGTTAACTGAATTGTTGATTCTTATTTATATTTTTAGGCACAATTCTGTTCTGATGGACTAAGTCGTATATAGCAATGGCACAAATAGCCCATCTCTAGAGATTTGTTCGGGTTTCGGGTTCTAAATTTTTAGTTATAAAAATATAACCGTCCGGTCCCCGTCTTGCGCAGTTTAATAAATTATTGTTGTTACCAATTATTCTGCACATGGCTGTGTTCGTTCATTTCGCATGACGAGAACTGTTCTAGTCAGAACTTTAGCTTTATTTTGGTTGAGAATTTTCACAGTTCTAGGACAGTTCCCATCATGCGCAAATTAGAAATATATCTATTTTGGTATATTACTCATGACGGGAACATATTTGCGCATGACAAAGACAGTTCTAGAATAGTAATAAACGGAACCAAAACAAAGCTTTAATTTATTATTATCTGGTCAGAACCCAAACAAGCCTTAAGCCGGGTTTAAAGAACTGAAACGTGTCGCCAGCGACAGTCCGTTAGCCGACAGAGATAAAGCATTGTGTATTTCCCTCACTACTACTATTTGTATCGCTATGCAGTTAAAATTTTTCAACTTCAAGAACAAAGTAAATCGACAGTTGGTGGGGATGTGTCGCCGCGACACGTTTTAGTTCTTAAAACCCGGCTTTAGGTGAATACGTTCTACCTCGGGACTGACTCGGTTTCCATACTGCAGTCTAGGGCGACCGTTTCCACTCTGGCTTCGAAGCTTGCGCAAGCGTACAGAAGTGCAGTGGAAATTATTATTATGCTTATTCATTTATGTTGCTAGAATTAGGGCAGCTTATTACCTCATTATAAAAATTATTTAAGAGCAACATATTTTGACACTTAAAAGGACTTGAAAGTAGAGAAATCTAAAGATATAGACACAAATTAACAGGGGAATTATAAATGTATTATTATTAAGATTTTTATCATGTCTACATTATTAATTAATTTAGTTTTAGATATATTTATGACTATTAATTTATGTTATCATTTCATATTCTTTATTCAGGGTACTTAGGTACTCACAGTCAATGAACAGTATTTTCATGCTATTGCTGCTAGCTGAGCAGGGACCGCTCTGGCATTTACGCCGCTCCGGACAAAAAACAAATTGCCGCCCCATTTAAAGTTATTTTTTCTTAATAAAAGATGGTTTTAATTTGCATTAAAATCGTATATTTAAAAAGAAACAGGTATTAAAACTTAACATTTGGTACAAAACAGTATAAATTAAATTAAAATAGAGTTGCAGTACCTATAGATACCTAGTTGTTATACTTTAAAAATATTTACTTAGTTTTAAACATTCAGGTGCAATTTTACCGCTATTACGATTTAGATTCTTTCTCACTTATACCTAAAAATTAAATAGAAACAAAAGGTAGATATATAGAACCACAGTAACCATCGACTAATGGTAATACATTGTTTGGTTATAATCAGAAGAATTTTTTTTCTCACTTTTAATTCTGCAAATTTTTTTATTACCTCTTTTAAGTTTACTTGATCAGCAATTTCATGTTCAATTGCTAAAATGGCCAAGCCGTCTAGTCGATTTTTATAACTCATTATACTTTCGTAGGTTGTAGCTGGTACAGAAATTACGAAATGGAGAACTGCTGCTGCCTCGGCAATAGCTACGCGACATATTTTTGTAAACAATTCGAAGACATGTACAATTTTGGCCATTTTAGGATGTGGCGCGCAAGGGAGAATTCACGCTGAAGCGTTCAATTATTATTTTGGTTTCAAAGAGGTGAGTAAATTAACTTAATTAAAAATTAGCTCTAAAAGAGAAATTCCACTCTCTTAGCTTTCCCACTAATTGTTCATTATTTATTCGTGGCATTTTTACTTTCCACTTGTGGAAAAATGTTGAAAGAACTCTGAAATTCAATTCAATCGAAAGAATAATGCCAGAAATATCGTTGTTTGTCCTCTATACCAATCATCGGTTGTTTTTAAATTAATTTGATCTGTCAAACTCTATTTTGGACACGAGTTGAGTCTGGAAACATAGAAATGAAAAGAGAAAGTATATTTGGTGAGTCAATCAGATTATGTAATAGTTTATATAAAACGAAAAGGCTAGCAGGAATTCTTCTGTGCTTCATAGACGGGACATTAAATCTTAACAGTAAACAACATGGTACTCCCATGTCCTCTTTCAGGACAGATGCCGTCAGTTATAATGGCCGAAAATTTCAAAAAACACCTTTGAACACTTTCAATACAATTCGTGCATTATAATAAGGTTACCAGATTAATGAACCGTATTCAAGTTTAGAGCGAACTGATGTAAAATAAAGAGTTATTAGTGCAGTAATGTTAGAAAAGCATCTACAGTTTCTTATAATTAAACCCAGCATTATCAAGGCCGAAGAGGTAGTTTCATGAATATTATCAACAAAATATAATTTGTTGTCGAAAAGTGTCCCAAGGTCCTTAATTGATGTGCAGCGAGAGAGTTAGGTATATTATTGTATGTATAATTGGAAGTTATTGACCCGATTTTACGCGTATACGAGCATACTTTCCATTTATTTCCATTCATGAGTACCATAATATCAATGCACCATATTTCCAAGTTGTCAATTTGTGTTGTTGAGAGTTTCAACAGTAATATATAACGTTAAGTTTTTAGCAAAGTGAAGATTGCTATAGTTTCAACGTTGTGCAAGGTCATTTATAAATAAGATAGATAATAACGGTTCTACGTTCGACCCTTGTGGAACTCCAGATGTTGCAATGTATAAATGAGATTTAAATCCGTTATATGCGATATATTGTAACCTCTCATTCAAGTCGGAAGAAAATAGCAGATCCAATGAATTATTAAAACCATAGCTATCTAATTTATTTAGAAGAATGTAATGATCGATTCTGTTAAATGCCTTTGAAATTATGTGTAGATTACATCTATTTGGCCTCGATTATCCATGGAATCAGAGATAAACTGATCTTCTATTACCAAATTTGAAGTAGTTGAGCGTTTCTCAAGAAAGCCACACTGTTGTGGTCAAATACTTAAACGGTTTAATGTGCGGATGCATTTGAGCATATAATGATATCTCTCTTTACTCAACACAAAATCCTAGGATATTCTGGGAGTTAATTCGGCGAGAGGCGGTTAAGAAAACAAACAAACAAAACATTTCGAGGATCTTGGTAAAGTTGCATATGGGACATTAGTTGTCTATGTTGCTTTGACATTTTAAGACTGGACACACTCTTGCTAATTTCAATATCTCAGGAAATATATTTTCTCTTAGGATAAAACTAAATGTGGTTAGTAAAGGAGGAATAAAAGCGAACGCAGTCTTTAACAATAAAACCAGGAATTGGATTATGGCCTGAGATGATTTTGTTCGATAATTTCTTTATGGCATCTCTAATGTTGTCTTCAGTAAGTATAGGTACCTATATTGATACAGGGATTGTTAGTGTAAAAGGAATTATTCCATAGCATAGCCATTTACAATAGTGGTTAGATTTTCATAATTCGTGGTGCTAAAATACGAATTACTAGACAATCTCGAAGATCCCTTCTTGTTTTGAATGTATAATCAAAAATATTTAGGATTGTTTAATATCCTCTGCTCTATTTTATTAAGGTAGTCTTTACGCTGATCTTATTTGATTTTTAATGAGAACTCACAATGCTCGAATTCTTGAAAATTCAGGATGAAGTAATAGTTATTAGTATTCTTATACCTCCTTATATAATGCTATTTTAATTGCAAATTTCCTGGATTGTATTATGAGAAAAAACAGAAAATAACTGGTATGAGCAATACGAAATTCTAAATACGATAAATCTTTATCCACATTTAACTTTTAGATAATATCGTTCGGCCGTTCACCAATAATATTTTTCGGCTGAAGATAACATACTCTTTGAAAAGCTCACGCGGTACATTCGGTCGGAACGTGAAAATGTTGCATCATGCATTTTCATTGCCTTTGTTACAGATACGCGTTTGGGATCGCAACGTTAATAAATCCATACTCCTGGCCGAGGAGCTAAATGAAAAAGCATCTGCAAATGTATTCAAATCTATAGAGAGCAACGAGGAATGTGTAAAGGAAGCAGACGTCATAATAACTGCAACATATGCAACGTCTCCTATAGTGAAATTTGAATGGATTAAACCTGGAGCTCACATAAACGGTAAGTTTCAAGTAAGTTTTGATGAGTTACTTAGATCATATTTAAGCAACGGCGGTTCGTGGGTCAAGAGATAGGGAGGTCAATTAGAAAAGTTTACTGTATTACCTACCTTTTAAAGTGATTTAAATTCCATGTCGATCCTCCGGTCTTTTTGAGATGCAAACTGGTCAATTACTTTTTCATTTTATCTTCTTTATTAATGCCCTTTCTATGGTAAGCATAGCTAAAGAAGTAAACCTTTCCTGACCCATGGTATTTCTTAAAAATGTCTTTATTCTTTTTTAAGGTGGAAAAACAACGTTCATTTTCGACGGTAGTCATAAGGAGAGTACACAAGATTTTTAACAGTTTGACACTTTCAGAAAAAGTATTGCACAAATTATTGTTAATGAAAAGCTGTATCAAAGCAACTGCACCTTCATTATTGGAAAAATCTTCTTAGCTATATAATACTTCTAATTCAGTTTTAAGTTTCAAATGATTTATGACTAGATACTCCGTTTTAACTAATTTAAACATATCTTGAGGAAAGCTTTTTTTATAATCTTTAAGCCGATCTGCGTGAAATAACTGAGACACTGCTAAATGATTACTGAAGCCAAATCTGTCTTTGATCTCAGATGTAATTATAACACAAACTTCTAATGAAATTCTCCTTTTTGATTCGTCCATTTTACATCTCTGGGCAGACTGCAAATAGTTATTCAAAATTTTATTTCTGTTGTCTTTAATTTTACTATTAAAAACGCCAATACACTTACTGTTATGACATCGATATTACATTTTTGTAATTGATTGAACAATATATCACAATGAGGCATAACTAAATGAAAAAATTTAACCAGTAAAGAAAATGTTCATTTTGTAAGTAGTTTTTAAACCAATAGCTTGGTTTAGAGTGTTGTTTTCTGATTCATTATCAATGATTTTTTCTAAACAATCTAATAATTCTGTTCGATTGGTATAAACAGTCTCTATGCACTTTGTATTAAAATTCCATCGTGTTGGAGCAGCTTTAGGTAATATTACCTTAACAACATTATCTAACACGGCTGTTCCTTTTGGCGATTTTCCAAAGAATGAAGAAAAGCTATGTAAATTAGCAAAAAAAATTTTTATGCTTTTATCCTGACTTGATGCTTTTTGGAAAATTAAATTTAGTTGATGAGCGTAACAATGAATAAAATTTGCTGAAGGATAACTTTTTTTAATTAAACATACCTATTAACTTCTTTTTTCTTATCAAAAGATGTTTGCTTTAACGTCATATTAGGTTTTGGACGGCCACCACCTTTGAATTTCCACTCAGTCTTCATAACCCAACTTATGTCCATCTTTCAGTTTTAATATATTTTGTACAACACTCATATTTAATAGTAAACACCAAAAACGCTGTTTTACTTAATTTCACGACAAGTAGAGATTTACTAATAAAATGTTCACAAATAGAAACATTAAAAACAACGCGATAGAATTTATCGACCAACGCGTGGTCAACATTAAGACTGCTGACTAGCGACTGCTGTACTAAATTTCGTGTGTTACCGTGTCAGGGTTGTTAGGGACATGGTCCCTTCCAAGGTTTTCTGTCTCTTTTGCTTTCTGACGATTCGCGCATAAGTCTGTTTCACTATAATTCGTTATAAATTCGGTCCGTAGCTAGCTTTGAGGACACGTTGTGGATTGACTCAAGATTTTTAAGTTCTGTAAATGAATAATGTAAATGATCTAGATATTGGAATAGTATTGTGCATAGAATGAACTAGAAACTTTAATATATTTTTTTAAGAATATTAAAAATATATATATATATATATATATATATATATATATATATATATATATATATATATATATATATATATATTATATATTTTTAAACTTCAGAAAATGAATAGCTCTATTTTTTATTTGTATGTGCGAGGTCATTGACCAAATGACCCTATAGAAGAACCGCCAGTGTATTTAAGTGATAGAAAACAATTTGTAATTGTTTTGGAGAAAGATCCGATTAAATTTTGGTTGATATGGGAGTACCTCAAGGCACTGTATTGGGTCCGTTGTTATTTATATTATATATCAACGATTTAGATAATTTCGTATCTTCATATTATAGTGCTTTTGATGAAGTAACAATTATTTGTTGTGAAAATAATTCCGAAATTGCACTGGAGTAACTTGACTCTAATTTTAAATCAGTGACCGAATACTTCAACAAAAAATTATGCCATTAAAGAAAACAACAAGTCTCGAACGATTTTAGTATACTTTGAATCTGTGTCTAGCAAATTTCATTGGCTTGTAGATTAATCAATTCAGGATTTTCGAAATTATTAATTTTTTGATGAGGCAAAACAGTGTGATAAATAGTAATAATAATAAAAGTAAGAAGGCGAATAGTGAATTATACTTAGAATTGAGCCTTTACCATGTTAGGC
Source organism: Rhamnusium bicolor (assembly GCA_029963845.1). Classification (NCBI taxonomy): domain Eukaryota; kingdom Metazoa; phylum Arthropoda; class Insecta; order Coleoptera; family Cerambycidae; genus Rhamnusium; species Rhamnusium bicolor. The sequence goes on from JANEYF010000128.1 coordinate 1,616,724, forward strand.
CAGGTGTCGAGTTTTGTGATGAGTTGATCCTTTGGCAAAACATACACAAGGTCGCCACTGTAATAAAGGAAATACATCTGAGCATTCTAATAACTAGTACTTAGATCAATTAATGGTGTTGGACTTTGTTCACTTTTTATGTAACATTACTCATTATGACAGAAAATGCATAATCACTATAACAATAAATGATTAACCAGAATCATTGTAAGTTTATCAATCAACACTGTCAGATATTATACTCGCTTCTTTACGGCGAATATACACACTACAATAGACTCCAAACGTAGGCACCCACTCCAATTACTAATGTCAATACGTGTAAGAATCGTGCAATGGGTAAGAAACTCGACAAGCCCACCTCACCACACTCAGGGGTCAAACAACCAACTAGCTCCAGAGAGTACGTTGTCCAAAAAACGAGTCTCGACTCCCTCACCAGATACTAACTACATTAGCACTGAGTCGTGCAATGAACACGTGCAGAAGCTTGTCCTAGATACCAGTGCCCACTGAGGAGTGCAATGGGCGAGATACGCGTCCCGCCCCATCCCAGATTTTAGATGGAGATCCCTCAACTTAAGGTTGCCATACAGGATATTGGTGAAGATTTTCCTTATTATTTACATATTTACAATAATCTGTTAAAAGATAAAGGTGCGTATTAGGCCTCATCTAGGGCTTTACTACTGTGTCATATGCAATAAGTATGACAGTGAGGTATAATGGGTTGCAGAAGTTAGAAGTTAGTCATACGAAATGTAACGTATATAAATTGTTATATACAAGTGTATTAATTACATAATAATAACATCATAAAGATGGTACAACTACGTTTGCGAAATCTTCAATAAAAAGACCAATGCAGTCCATTAACATTCTAGTACAGAAGCATTAGTACTGGCATGGCGTGCAAATAATCCCAAGCGCACGCCTATGCCTGATGACAAACTGTAAACCACAGTTCACTGAAAAAACTGTTTAATGTAAAAAATAATTACAGCATTAACTAGAAATGTTATCATATGTCTTTATTGTGACTCATTGAATTGGTCAATAAATTTGAAATATATTCTTATATGTAGCACTGAGAAGTGGGCAAAATAATCCCAAGCGAAAGCCTGCGTGATGACAAACTGTAATTACAGTTTACTGATAAATTGTTTAATATAAATAAATACAGTATTAAATTAAATATTAAAAATATTATTGTAATTAAGTCTTTATAGTAACTCATTGAATTGTTTAGTAAATTTGGAATATATTCTTAAATACTAATAAAAAATGTGTTGGAGACAATGTTTCCAACACATTTAATTATGTGAACCAGCATTACGCGATAATGGCGAATTGGCACAAATGAAATAATAAATACATCGTATCGTGTGATGCTGGTAGGTTAGCTACATTAAATTATATTCAGAGCAGTGGTGGCTCGTGATAATTTTATTTGGGGACTCTAGTTTCTTAAAATAATAAAAATATGAACAACATAATAAAGACTCACCTTCAGTCCCTCGGTAATTTCATCTAAGTAGAACTACGATTTTTGATAACAAAAGAAAAAGTTTCATATGTACAAAAAAAAGTTCACAATATCACTTAAAATCACTTAAAAATGCGAGTAAAAATGTTTTTGCTTATACACAAAATCAAGTCTTTTGTCTTTCAGGGAAATAAAATATTTTATGACTTTTTTATCAAAATTGCTTATGTTACGGATAAATCTCTTAATCACTGACATCATTGCTAGGGCATTACTGCGTTCTTCATTCATAGTATTTCTTAAAAATGTCTTTATTCTTTTAAGGGTTGAAAAACATCTTTCTTATTCAGCAGTAGACATCGAAGTTGTCACAATAATTAAAAAGTGAAATTTGTGTCCTTGAAAAATCTTCTACAGGTTGAAATTGTCGGAACCAGGACAATAGGTTAAAATAAAACGCTACCTTGCCTATGTTTCGTTTAATATGCTTAAACTTCTTTACATAAAACTTCTTCAAAGTAGTTTAAGCATATTAAACGAAACGTAGGCAAGGTAGCGTTTTATTTTAATCTACTGTCCTGGTTCCGACAATTTCAACCTGTAGATGTCACAATAATTTTTAATAACTCGACCGTTTCGCTGAACGTTTCATTTAAACCATTTTCAGACAGCCAAGAAAGCATGTTTAGGCCACCTACAATATCTTTAAAATCCGTCCGAGCCCCCCCATACTTTCTGATTAGAGTTATAAGTAAAGCTGGCCGAGGTGGCTGGAGTACAGCCACGGTCTTGCGCTGGTGTCACACGTGCCGATTTAGAAGTGATTTGCGCTGCAGTCTATTTGAAAGGTTAATGCGTGAGGTTGTACCTATAAATTATACATAATGTCAAACGCGCCAAAGGGTAAAAAACGACCGTACGCGGACACAGTGAATAAATTTATCGGTGAATTTCCGGATTTATTCTATGACGGATGCAAAATAATTTGTAAAGTTTGCAATCAAGACTTAATGTGCTGGCACAAAACAGATTGTCGTCATCATATCAATACCGTGCAACATCAAAATAAAAAAATGGCATGCCTTTGACAACTCAGTTTATGTTTGATTTATTGTTAATGTTAATAGCCTGTAATATTCCGCTACACATACTGGATAAACAACCATTTCGGGAGTTTTTGAATAAATACAATCCCCAGGTGAACTTACCAAGTCGTACATCGTTACGTAGATATATTCCAGCTGTTCGTGAAGACATTGTAAATAGGATTAAATGTGGTTTAAAAAATACACGGCTCTGGTTATGTATTGCCGAGACGACAGATTGTAAAAAAAAATTCTATTTTAAATATTATAGTACGTATACTGGACTCTCTTAAACCAACATTTCCACTTTTACTAGCTAGTAAAAGACTAATTGCGTGTACTGGCGAAATAATTACGCGTGTGGTGTTGGAGACATTCGAAAAATTTGAACTTTCAACAAGTCAAGTATTGATGTTTGTGACTGATGGTGCCGCGACAATGCGCGTGGTAGGCCGTTCTCTTCAAAGAGACAATTGTAGGATTTTACATGTTACGTGTAAAGTGCATGCGTTACATCTTGTGGCAGAAACGATTCGAAAATATTTTCCAGAGGTAGATGCATTAATAGCAAATACAAAAAAAGTATTTCTCAAATCTCCTAAACGGCTTCGAGCATTTTACAGACAGTGTCCTGGTATCCCTGAACCACCAGAGCCGATTCTTACACGTTGGGGAACGTGGTTGAAAGCGACTTTTTTATTATGCTGAATATTTTCAACAAATAAAAGCTGTGATACTACAGTTCAACCCTAATGAGGCTGCAGCTATTAGGGAAAGCCAGACAAGCTTTCAAGACGTTTCCCTTGAAACAGATTTAAAAACTATTAATAACAATTATAGAGGACTACACAACGCAATAGAAAAATTGCAAAATAGTTCGTTGTCGTTAGTGGAATCGCTTCAAATAGTGGACGACGTAAATACACAGCTACAGGCTATAAATGACGCAAAAAATAATCGCGTTAGTGAAAAATTCAAGAGTGTATTACAGAAAGATCCTAATATTAGCAAATTAAGACAAATTTGTGATGGTGCATCTACAACTTCGTTAAGTGCGTTCACAGATTGTTTTACTTATGCCTGTATTACATCCGTAGATGTCGAACGGTCATTTTCAAAATACAAACATATTTTTTCACCAAAGCGAACATCGCTGACGGAGACAGCTGTAGAAACATACCTGATGCTATTATACTATAGATCTTCCCCACTTTGTGATGACGACAACCAAACTACTTCATAAATCTGCTTAAAAGGTTGAGTTTTATACAAATTTTTATAAAATGTAACATTATTGTTAAAATTTATTTCCATTTATTGTACTTATTCAAGTATTATGATATGATGTAAACATATGACGGCTCTGTCGGCCAGGTGACCTCGGCCAACTTTAGTTATAAGTTGGCGGTCAGTACATTATGCGACTTTATTGTACATATAGCCGTCTCAAACGGGTAATAACTATGTTAAAAAAAGATATTAAATATAAAAAAAACTGAAAAAGAAATATCATGCATTTAATTACCGTTACATTTCTAACTTGGGAAGCTCGAGCCCCTGAGCCTCTATGGGGCAGCTGTCACTGAGTCAGAGCCACTATTCAATATTTCATAAATCGTGTAAGTGGTGCACAATAAAAATGTCATCCTTAAAACGATCCTTTTAAAAGCATTTGTTGACCTGCTCAAGTGTTTTAAACATTTTAAAAAAACATCTGTACGACCTGTTACAGCCTGATTTATATTTATGTCCCAGACTTATTCTTGTTTTGTAGACCCAATGATCTTTTAAGGTAGTAAATTAACAATAAAGGCAGAGCTTGATATAATATTTAGAATTTTAGCATTAAGTTAAAATACGTTTCATAAGGAAGACTATTATATTTCGAACCTTTTTACAGATTAGACGTACTTAATAAACTAAGTAATCAGTAAAATTATGAATTTTACTTAATTCGTTTGTGAGAAGAAAATAGTCCCAATTATGGAAGACATCACAATCAAGAAAAACTTATAACAACAAAATATACAGTCCACTAAATCCCCACAAAATAAAAATTGCACAACAAAAATAAATGCAAAATGAAGCATGCTGGCACGTATGAGCTAGCGTGTCTAACAAAAAAATGCTCAATGAACAACTCACCCTTAATCAGCTAGAAACTGTAACATTAACTTGCACAAGCACTTAAAACACTTCACCAACGTTCAAAGACTAAAAGGCAAATGAAACTCTATATTAAAAGAAATCATTGAAGGGCTAACTGTCTCGTAATTTTATCATTTTCTATAAACATATACATATACATTGGTTTCTGGGCTAGCGGTCGATTATGTAATATAAACAATTACTGTGTGTAGACGTAACAAACATTCCTAATATTAATCTAATATAATATTTTGTTCAGAGAAATATTTCAATCACACGGTTACAAAATAACAGCTTTAAATATTTCTTACATTATACAGGGTGCCCCATAATTAACTACTTTATTTCAAGGAGGTGGGAATCGAACGAGACCCTGAAAAATGTTTATTATTTATAGATGATATTTTACAAGTTGTTGGCTGTTAATGTACAAATTATTTCTTCAATAAAAAACAGAAAAAACTTTATTTCCTATTTTTATTTTTAGAGGACTTCCAGCCAGGTATATGGACAATTATTTATCCTACGTTTTGTCCGAGTTTTCGGACTTTTTTCAAAGGTTAAAAGCTAATATAAATTTTCTATTTTAATTTCATTATATGGGCTGCTTTTATTTTTTTTATTTGGTAGGTATGTGTTGTAGTTACGAGTTAGACAGTCTGTCTAACTCGTCGAACTACAACACATACCTACCAAATAAAAAAATAAAACCAGCCCATATAATGAAATTAAAATAGAAAATTTATATTAGCTTTTAACCTTTGAAAAAAGTCCGAAAACTCGGACGAAACGTAGGATAAATAATTGTCCATATACCTGGCTGGAAGTCCTCTAAAAATAAAAATAAGAAATAAAGTTTTTTCTGTTTTTTATTGAAGAAATAATTTATTATTTATTATTTTATAACTATGATTGCGGCAACGGGCTCCGAACACGGGCACGCTCCGAGGGAACGAGAAGGGAATGAATTTGAATTGAATTAGACTAAACCACAAGTCTGTGGACTAAACAATATTTGACACTAACGGGCTTTGTATAATTCTAGAAATAGAAAGAGGCACGATCCTTTGCACGATCATTTTTGGTAATACTTTCATCAGTTTCATAACGCGAGCTTGTTGAGTTTTGTACTGTATTTAGTAAGATTTCCAAGGGGACATTTCATACATAAATCCAGTGAATTTCACTAAGTGTTTTATACTGAATAGGTTTAGTACAGTTAAATTATGATTTAAATAGCACGGTTAATTAGAGAACTTGAGTCAATTAGGAATTCAGTTTACCTGTCACCCAGACGTAGGTGCTAACAGATACCTAGAATGCTCTAATAAGCTTATTATTGTAATTAATGAATGATATCATTTGTGGTAAGGCAAACAGAAAAATTCTCATAAAATTCCTTTATTAGTGTGACCGGTTTCGTGAACAAGTAAATTACTTCACATCTTCAGACACAGGAATTTTTATAAATAAAAACCATAAAATTCCTGTGTCTGAAGATGTGAAGTAATTTACTTGTTCACGAAACCGGTCACACTAATAAAGGAATTTTATGAGAATTCTTCTGTTTGCCTTACCATGAATAATTACTCATATGGGATTAACCTACCTACGATAATATTTGTATATGTAGGCTTTGGCGAGGAATGGCCTTAGCTGAATGGTTATGTAGGCTTTGGCGAAATGGCCTTAGCTGAGTGGGAGCGTGAGGAATGGCCATAAGTGTATTGGATTGGATCTTGGCGAGGAATGTACTAGATCAAGGGATCTAGTACAGGCGAGGAATGGCCTTAAGTGTGATTACGATAAATGTCTGATATATGTGAAGCTTAATAATGGCAGAGTGAAATCATTGAGGAAAAGTAATCTAGATGTCTTTAGCAAATGAGAAAGATTTAGTATCTAAATTAGGCCATTGGATCAAGACACTTGCAGTTGTTTCTTTTTCTATATATTTAAGGAGAAGTGTACAGTGGATTTGAGTGTCGAGGTCAATGGACCGGTGCTAATATATTTATTTTATATTCTCGGAATTTGTTTCCCAACGTGTTTAATTAAGTACGCCTATGGTTATTATATAATTTTCTCTTTTTATGACTTGAATTCTTATCTAAATATGATTTGTTGAGGAAGTTACAGGAGGGGTAACGGTAAATTTTCGATGTATTTTTTTTGTCTTATTTTTTTAAACATTTAAAACAGAAAGAGGCATCAGTCCTAAAAACTGAATGAAAAAGGTGCTCCTACTAAATTTCGATAATAGCCATCGTTTTGAAGTTATGTGTATTTTAATATTGAAATACAGGATATGTATACAACAATGGATAGTTAACTACATATCTTCTACCAAAGTTTACAGAATAAATAATCTGTAAACTTTGCTTCTACCAAAATAATTCCACAATATTTTCAACTATTGTTTTGTTAGAAATTGTCCTAATTTTAAGGGTGGTTTACTTCAATTTTTGAGTGGTTTATATAAATTGGCATTATCTGGTGTTGTAAATACTACACCTTTGTGATCTCGGATATTATGTTATTGAACTAAAAACAAACATTTTTAAGATGAATGGACCATTATTTGGTATAGTTTTAGTTAGCGAGAGTTTCAGTTTGTAGTAGAGTCAGCTTGCGTTCACAAGTGTGCTGATAGGATTGTTATTTTTATTAATTAATATATTTTTCTTCTTTGAAATAGTGTTGGAGTTTTACTAGGTGTTTCACTCCACTTTTACCCCAACACTGTAGATCATTAAAACAATTTTAACCAACTCCAGATGATACTAACTTGATTGGCGAAACGTGCGTCGTGTATAGTACCGTGTTTTGGTATTTGTGGATGCGATTTTACTATTAGTGGTAACAAATACACAGTACGATGCTCCGTCATGTCAGGAATACATCCCACATCATTACATATATGTTGCACTTATGATGGGGAATGCCACAAAAAAAATAATAAAAGTTTTCAATGCGTTTGGTGGAATTTACGATAACCTTCATACGGCGCGTTTAACTTACACACATACATTCCATATCTGCTTTATATGACTCCTTATGGGTTGACAGCGCAGGTACAAAGTAACTATTAACATCTACGTATTTCCCTTGCCCCAAAACATAGTACGAAAATACATTGCAAATATCTTTCCCTTGCCCTTTAATTTATTCTATTCAAGTATTACATTTTATGTGAATGATAACACGACACAATCACTTATTTCCCTTGCCCCAAAACACAGTATGAAAATACGATAGGTAATTATACATTTGCGCATCATTTTCTTTGCAGCAAATGTCTTCTATAGAGACACTTTACGCGTGTGTACAAAAAAAACACGAAAAATATAGAAGTGGCTGTTGTAAAGAATTACCGTCTTTAATACTACTTACCTTTAATCAGACAAAACGTAATAGTGAGTTACATACAAACACTTCAATGACACGACGTTTAGTTACTAAATGCATGAAACATGAAATTAATGAATATTAAATGAATATGCTGAAATAGATCTTCGAAAAGCACGATATTATTTTTCATAAACATAACATCGATATCGGTTTCCTGGGTTCGCAATGTAAACAAATATCAAGATTAGACGTACACAATATATGTCTTGTGGCTTTTATTTATTACATTTAAGTTTTCAGCGTTTGTTACTTTGTAGATGTGTTTACAAAACATTGTAACCTCATGTGAGTCATGTGGAAACGCCGATGATAAGTAAGCCAAACATATTCCTGCAATACAACAATAATTCGTCTATAGTTAACGTTTCAAGTCTTATGATGACTCTTATGTATAAGTTAGTTGTTAGTTTATATTAATATTCTTCCAGAATCCAGGTCAAGTCGACATCAGACAGGCAGATTTCTGCAACACCTTCGAATAGGATGACACTAGTTGTATGGCCGAAAAGGATGAAACTAGTTGTAAAATAACAAATAAAGTGAAAATTAGACAAGTAATAAAAAGTGTTTATAATTCTTTTAAACCTTCGATATGTCAGATTCTTTAGATTATCAAACATAATGTTGTTTGACCATTTTAAACACTTTTTTGATTCAGTCCATAATCTTCTACAGTTCGTTAAAATCGTTACAAAGGAAGTGACAACAAATTGATCTGACACGACACGATGGGTTGAATTTTTAATGCATTTTTCTATACATTCCTGTACAACATTTTGGTAAAAGTTATGACGTAATCGAAATTTTTTTTAAGTAATCCCTATTTTTGAGAGTTAGTTAATTTTCTTGACCTATAAAACAATTATTTATGTTATTAAAGTACAAATAATTTAAACAAATCATTGTAGCTAACCATATAATAGAAAAGTATGCTCGAACTTTCAAACAGGTATGGCATAACAAGTTTTGTACATATGAAACCGAAATTTTTAAGCCCATTTGAATATTCACAAAATTTCCGTGCATACATATATACAAACTGTAAATAGGCAACTAAAATACATAATAATTAATATGTTAGCTTCGCATTTTTGGCAAAAACAAAGAACTTTAATCCTACACTGATAATAAATTAATATCAATGACTTCAGAAAGTCATTGATAAATAATGTTAGATATAGGTACACATCAGGGTGCATGACTGGTAAGTCGCCGTATTCCTTTCAAGGGATATTAGTAGAGCTGATTTGCAACTGATTTTACTATAATATGCATAATGCAAAACCTAACAGTTTTTGAGATATTTTATTTTTTTTTTAGAAACTTCCCTGGCCTTTACATGTTTCAAAAACACGTGTCATCGCTTAAGCGGAGATTTCTCACTCAAAAATAAGACGAATAGTTAATATCAACATGGGTCCATTGCTGTTTCGTACTTAAAATGCAGAATGTTGAAGTTTTATTATTAATCGTTTAATTTTGTAAAGACAATATATACACCACTGACTTCTTTAGTTTTAGATGGCACAGTTATGTAGACATTTAATTGCTGTTAGATTTAGGTTTCGTGTAGGAGATAAATGCAATTTTTTATGTAGTGTACTTTTAGTGTACTGTTAGTGTACAATTTTTTATGTAGTGTACTTAATAGCATTTTTTTTTAATAGACTTAAAAAGACTTTAAAAATTGCATTTATCTTCTACACGATGCCGATATACAATAAAAAACGTCAAGGGGTGACATTTTTTCGGCAATTAACTTTCAACATAATTGGGCCATCAAAAACTAAAAAAATCAGTGGCATGTATATTTTTTTACAGTTAACGCAAAGAAAAAATAAAACTTCTATCTCAGAAACGAAGCAAAAATGGACTTATGTTGATAGGAATTAGGTATATTTGTCTTATTTTTGGGTGTAGAATCTCCGTTTAAGCGATGGCATATGTTTTTCGAAACACCCTGTATCTCTTTAATTTGAAGACCTGTACCTAGTATTTTTGTATTATTTATGGAAGTAAAATATAGTTTTTAAAACTTCATATAAGCTTCATTCGAGAAGATATATATATATATATAAAGAATAGTAGTTTTTGAATAATTTGCACGTGTAATGCATTATCAAATTTTAAAATTAAATTCTTAAGAATGCACGATTGGGTTGAAATTTTTTTTCACAAATGTAGTTGTTTAGTTCGACTTTTTATCTTATTAAAGTATTTAACCTAATATTTGTTACATAACTATGTAAACTAACGCAGGAAACTGAAATATTAAAGAAAGTTCTGTTGTTTTTTTATTTTAAAAATAAAATATCTCAAAACTATTAGATCTCTAAATCAATTGCAAATGAGTTCTACTAACCCATCCTCAAAGGAATAAGCCGATTTACCAGTCACCCTGTATGTGTATTGTATAATAAAACGCCACTACAATAGAAATGCAGATCTTGACTATAGATTGTATATAATACACAAGCAAAAATTATCAAAAAAGAAAATAACCTGGGAAATATATCCGCAACCATTAAACTTCAGATGAACACCTTTTCACCTACAATATAGTGACGTTGTGTATTCATTTCTTGTAAAGTATAACATATTAAAATAGCTTGCATGCAGTAAAACCAGAATTATAAAACTTACCTTCTAATATTGAAATTAAGAACTCCAATTCCCAACTTGCTAATAGCCCTTCCATCGTAGACTCATTAACTTCTATTTTACACTTCATACTGTTCATCTACTTCTTTTTCAAGTGTAACTTTATAAATATAAATTATTTCATAATAATCAACATGTGTGACGCGTTGTAGGTAAGGTATGTCGTCTTTGTTTGGCAAAGGCATAGCTTTCTACCTCCCACCACTGCGCGATTCACTTGTTCCAACATTAGAATACTTCACATTGAGATTAGTAAGTATTCAATCAAGGATAACAGTTATTGGATAAATAGTATGTATAATTCTTCCAGCAAAGTTGTTTGTAGTTTTATCCAAGAGTAGTATTCTTATGTCAAGAAAGATATTTAAATAAGAATTTACTTCAAGATGCCCTTATACTTACTCTCACGGTTAACAGTACTTGAAAGAAGTGTACTATTAAGAGTATATTTAATACATACTTATATTTACTTTGAAGGAATCAAACTTATATTGACTTAAAGACTTGCGCTAGTGAAACTCAAAAATATACCTGTTCGTAGTTTACAATTGCTATATTATTGAAACAATAATAATATATTATGCCAAGTAATATTTTTCAGTGACAAGTATAAAAATTCAAGAATAATCGATTATTTTGACAGAATAGTTTTCTTTCCGTGCTGCAACGTATTTTTAAAGCACGATGATATCACAATGAAATTATCCTATTCAATTGATAGGTCGTGGGGAACGGATAGCATGGCCATCTCGATCACCAGACATTATTTCGTCGGATTACTAATTATGGGGTCATTTAAAATCTTATGGTTATACCGTTCCTATTCCTGTTGAGCGAACTCTTCATGGGATCGAAGAAAGGTGCCAGGATAGAGTGAGAGAATCTATGAGAAGACGTATCGAAAAGTGTATTGAGACACAGGAGGGACATCATTTCGAAGACCTCTCGTAAAATTATCTCAATAATTTTGAATCATTGTTAAAAATTTATTGTTTCGTTTGTGTTTAGCCATAATGGTTTAACAACTTTTTAAGGTATGAAATAGCCATTACTGACCTTTGCAAAGTTTATTATTGCTACCGAAAACAGAACCAATTTCCTCAAGGAAAGAAAAAATTATCATTCTTAATTCCTGTAACACATGTCCCCAACAACAACGACCGCAGTCTGAATAATCCGACATAGCAGCATATCCGTGAGTGGCTTGCGGCTAATTATACGTCAATATCACTTCAGAAAAACATTTTTGTTCACAAAACATTTTATAACAGATATAAAAGTAAACACCTACAGTTTTTATTTTTATTGTATTATATTGCCAATAAATATGACAACCTAATTTCATCAAATATTTCGTATTTTCTGAAATTATAATCCAATATATCCACTTTGTGTGTTTTCGTCAGATAGGAATAAAAGTTTTCCAGGAAGTCTCACGACAAGGAAGCTGCTTTATTATTATTGCTTTATTGTCTGGGAAAAAAACAGGAAAGTTATATCTGATATTAATGCTAAGCTTTTTGTTTGCTTCTAAACTTTCTGTTGGGAATTGTCCAACAAATATCTAGGTGCCGGCGTCAGTTCTGCGGAAACTTAATAATTGAAATTGAAATGGAAATGAAATCTGGTATTAATAATAAGGCAAATTTTGGTTAATCTGTATCATTTTTAAACAGTATTCACTCTAAACTTATTTTAATCAACAAAAAAATAATTAACAAACGACCCAGCAGGCAGCGTGTACTCAAAATCTTGTTCACAAACAAATAAATATTTATAATGAATATAAAAAAATATATACTGAATTGTCTTTATTAAGGCAAGGGAAATTAAAATAACGAAGTTTTACCGGGCCTGATTGGAGATTGTAACTGCCTATTCAAATTTCTCCTGAATATGTATTAAAATTTTATAAAGAATAAAATTTGTTGCCATGTTTCTTTGCCAAATTTCAAACGTTCTAGTTTTAACTACATATATACATAACGGGTGTAACAGGATCATGATAGACCCCCATTTCTCCTTTAGTTTTGAAGATAACTGATTGAAATTTGGGATATCCTATATACATAATAATTTTTGACATACAAGTGATTTTTTTCACTTCCGGTTTTGCTAAAAGTGACACTAACTTTCGATTCTTAAATAGAACACCCTATGTATAATTGCATTTTTAAATACTGCATAATTTTCTGAATCCAACGATACCAAATAAATGACATTTTAAACGTCAGTATTTTTTATAATATAATTTTTAGTTTTCCATTTAAGTGTGCCATGACGGTTCCGATTTATTCTAAATGACTCGTGTAATGCTAGAAAAATCAAGATCCCGTCAAAAATACTAAATTACGTGATTTATGAGGAAATAAAGTTCATCAAAATGGTTTTTGGGGCCATACTCAATTTTTTCAAATGGAACCATTTTGGCACCGTGGTATCATTTACTAGGACTATTAATAAGGAATTTATTCATATATCGTATTAAAATGTGCGATAAATACAAACAAAATTACAGAAAATAAGAAAATACAATGTTGTCTTAATTACCTTGTTATACATGAGGTGGCTTTGGAATACAAAAAATTAACACAAAGCATTACAACAGTTGTTCAAAATGCTGTCCATTAACGTCAATGCACTTCTGAACTCGCATAGCTGTTTCTCGAAGAACGTTCCAAATTGCTGGGCCGTTATGCTATTAATTGCGGGTCTTACTCGTAGCTCCAGGTTTTCACGGATTGTAACAGCGGTTGCGTAGACAATATTTTTTAAATGACCCCAAACAAAGAAATCAAGAGGTGTTCAATCAGGTGACCTTGGATGCCATCTTACAGGACCATTCGTCGAAATTAACGTTTTCTCCGAATCTCCGTTGAAGGTAATCAATTACTATCCTTGAATTATGGGGACGAGGGCCATCTTATTGGAAATACATTCCCTGTCGTAAATGGAAAGTTATTTCAGCTAAACTGTCCTCAATTTCATTTTGCAGACATTCCAAGTATCTGGCACCAGTCAGGGGTTCTTCAATTTCATGGGATCAATGATTCTACTACCGATTATTCCAAGCCAAATATTGAAACCGAACCGCACTTGAAAATTGCCCTCCCGTAATAAATTTTGATTTTCTTGTGACCAATATTTTGTATTTTGTCGGTTAAATAATCCCAAATTTGTAAACCTAGACTCGTCCGAAAATAAAATCATTCCCAAAAAATCGTTGTTTGGCTGCACGTTATTCTGCAAAATCCAATTGAAATATTCCATCCTACGTTCGTAACCATTTTCGTACAAGTGCTGATGCAATTAGTATTTAAAAGATTTATAGTGGTATTTGTGCAAAATTAAGTTTACTGTTTGGTGATTGATTTCCAATTCAAACCCAATTTGCCTTAAAGAAACAGTCTTATCAACTTCTACTCGAGCCAAAACATTAATTTCCGTTCCTTCGTCAAGAATGAAATTTTCTTCGGGATCATTGTTGGGATCACTTAGGAATTGATTTTTAAGACGATTAAAATAATTTCTCGCTGGACGTTGTCTATCAGGATATCGTTCGGCATAACGGTGTCCAACCGCAATTGCATTTTTTTCTACATTCCCCATAAATAATTAACATGTCCAATTTTTCATCTCTTGTATTTGCGGTGTTTTGAACACAATTAACAAGAATTTTAAACAATCTTTAGAGACGCAGTAAAAACACCGGTAAACCAACAAATGTTTGAAAAGCTAAATATTTCATTGTTTTCAAAGCCACCTTAGTTACTTCTTAACATTTAATTAGAACAAAATTGTATTTTCTTATTTTCTTTTAGTTGTAATTTTGTTTGTATTTATCACAAATTTTAAGACAACATATGAATAAATTCCTTATTAATAGTACTAATAAATGGTACCACGGTACCAATATGGTTCCATTTGAAAAAATTGAGTTTGGCCCCAAAAATCATTTTGATGAACTTTATTTACTCATAAATCACGTAATTTAGTATTTTTGACGGGATTTCGATTTCTTTAGCATTACACGGGTCATTTAGAATAAATCAGAACCGTCATGGCACACTTAAATGGAAATCTAGAAACTATATTATAAAAAATATTGACGTTTGAAATGTCACTTATTTGGTAAGTGCCGCCTATTATGTATGTAGGATATCCCAAATTTCAATCAATTATCTTCAAAACTAAAGTAGATAATGGGGGTGTACCATGATCCTGTTACACCCGGTATATGCAGTCCACTTTATCAAAGATTGTTAGTAGGTTCCTTTCTCTTCAATTTTTGCAATTTTCCCTGTTGCCTTAAGTTTTATTGTCGTTTGTGGTTGTCTCAAACATTCGATTGGTAGTTCTAAAGAAAAATCAAGAGTAATCTAATAAGGCTTTCGTGTGGGTTAATCCAGATTTTTGCTAATTTACATATACTTTTCTTTTTATTTTCTTGGGGCTTACTACCACATGAATAATTCATGGTTATCTAAAAGATACAGTAAGTTACCCAGTATGATACTGGAAAAATAAGCCTCTGTATCATACTGGGAAAATAATATAAGCTCCAAGAAATAAAAAGAAATATTTAAAGAATGCAACAAATAACGTTCAGACAATATTTACCGTATATTTTTAGAAAACACCACTAGCGAGCCTTGTATATTTTTTGTAGGTATATTCCCGTATCAAAAGAAGCATAAACTAAAGTAAAGCGTGGCACCATTTTCGACAACTATTAGTAATATTCTAGATATGTGCCAATTTTTGGAAACCTTTTTTACTAAAGTCGCTTTTTGAAAATGATAAATAAGCTTAAACAAAGTCAAGTCAGAACGTACGCAAACACTTTTCGAGAAAAGGGATTTGGTGAAAGAGTACGAGATTTGGGTTAGGTTAGGGTTAAATTCATCAAATAAAATATTGTATGAAATCGCACAGGAAACTGGAGAATAGAAAACATTTAAAAATATGTTGGTATATAGCTTAATTTTTACTACTGATGTTGCCAAAATTCCCCTTTTTTGCCAGTGCAAATGCAATCTAATGCCCCATACATAAAACATAATTTTGGCATTTTCGGAATTTGTACTTAATACAGAAAACAGTGTGTACAGGATTATTTTTTATTTTTTGTTTTACAAAAATTATTCAACATAAAAGTTTAAAGTAGTCTATTACGCACGCAAACATTGCCAGTCGGGCAAGTCGATGCGGTGGCGTCAGAGAACTGAAGTGCTAGTGTAGAAAGCAGGCAAAGCACGTTGTTAAATGTAAACAATTCGTATTATCTGTGATTTGTGTTGTGCAGTTTTAAGTCAAGTAATTATATCTTCTAAATTATCATGATATTACTGGTGCATAGTACCGATATGTGAAATTACTTCAAAAAAAACTTTTGTTAAAGTTCCAAGAAACGGAAACTGTAGAAAAGTCTAGTTAAAAATGGGATCCAAAGGAGTTTTCGAAAACAAGTTGCGTTTTTGCATGTGTGGACCTTTTTGATGTAATTAAAAAATAAATATGCAAAGGCATAACAAATAATATATGCAAAGTATATATAGCATTTGATACAATTAATCATCAGTTATTGTACTCACTTCTCCATTTTATAGGCTTTTCTCAAAACTCAGTAACTTTGATAAAAAATTACCTTTCAAACCGAGTACAATTTGTAGAAACCACGAAAGGCAAGTCCAATTATGGTAATATATCCTGTGGAGTCCCACAAGGATCTATTTTAGGACCCTTGCTGTTTTGTATTTACATCTACAATATAAACAATGTTCTACAAAATTGTACAGCACACATGTACGCTGATGACACTCAGATCTATTATTCATTTAATCACACGGATATAGATAATGTCAAACCTAAAATAAATAATGATTTAAATGGATTAGCAGTGGCGTCCCAGCTTCACAATTTGCAAATAAACCCAATCAAATCAAATGTGTTAGTTTTTGGTAAAAATCGGGATTCGGTGGAAGCAGATCTTAGAATTTCAATAAACAATAATATACTAATACCTACTAATGCAGCAAAAAATCTAGGTGTGGAATTCGAGGCAGATCTGCGGTTTAAAAAACACATTTCAAAATGTATACAAAGAGCCTATTTAAATCTAAAAATGTTATACCCACATCGTCACTTGCTTTCTAAATCATTGAAAATTAAATTAACTAACACTTTAGTGTTATCACATTTTAATTATTGCGACGTTTTATATGGCCCTTGTCTACATAAAATGAATATGGATAGAGTAGAAAAAGTACAGAAATTGTGTCTGAGGTTCATTTATGGTATCAGTAAATATGAAAGAATATCTCACAAATTAAAAGAGACAAATTGGCTAACCATGGCTGGTAGAAGAAAACTTCATTCTCTAGTACTTTTAAAATTATTCATAACAAAGGTCCCCCTTATCTATATAGCAAAATAAGATTTCGCTCGGATATACATACATACCTTAAATTTAAGATATAAAGGATTACTCTCGCCACCTCCCTACAAAACTGCTATTTACCAGCGGTCTTTCTCATTCAACATTTACAAATCATATAATTCACTACCCTCTGTCTATAAACAGTTACCAATTGCGAAATTTAAAACTCATGTAAAAAAGTATCTTATGACACAGTAATAACTGCATTTCTAATACTTAGGTAGATATCTATATTGTAATATTTGTCCGTCACATACTATTTTTTTTATTCTTCTT
Source organism: Rhamnusium bicolor (assembly GCA_029963845.1). Lineage (NCBI taxonomy): Eukaryota > Metazoa > Arthropoda > Insecta > Coleoptera > Cerambycidae > Rhamnusium > Rhamnusium bicolor. Next base: position 1,634,230 of record JANEYF010000128.1, read on the forward strand.
TTTTCTTTAATTTATTGGTTTTTTAATTTATTGTTTTTTAATTTATTGTTTTTTTTTATAGATACATATATTATTATACTTAATGTCGAGGCTAGAACTAAGATCAGCAGTCTCTCTCTGAGGGACATGTTGTTTCTAGTCTCTTTTGCAGATTACATATTAACGATTTTTGTTTTTTCTTTTTTTTTAATTGTTTTTCTATTTTTAGTTTTTAGTTGTAAAATAGGTAACATTTTATACTAATAGTCTACAAATAAATATATTATTATTATTATTATAGGTATATAACAAAGATAATTGTTTTTATATATATAAAAAAAATATATGCCAACCGAGTTGGCATCATCTGGAGATGATTAAAACAGTTTTAAACATTTCCAGATGATGCCAACTTTTTTGGCGTAACGCGCGTCGAGTACAGTATATGGTGTTTTGTTGTTTTATGGAAAACTACGTCAGTGCCATCTTCACATCAAAGGCTCCAACGCACTTCAGAACTGTTTTATTTATCGAATCATCTTCGAAAATATTCACCGAACCCTAATCCACATTAACATATTAGCTATTTTCTAGCTTCAGTTAACAAAGTTAATTCGTTTTAGCAATCGGAGCAGGTTTAAATCACCACAGCGAATTGGATGAAAAGTTGTACACAAACTCCGATGTGTATATCGACCACTGGGCTGGAGCTCACAAAGAGTTGTCCGGACTTGAAAAGCTGGGAGTCCATTTTAAAGGCGAAATCGGGAGCGTTATTGCAGGTGACCTACCGAAAGCACCATCTAATCGAATTACCGTCTTTCAAAGCTTAGGTAAGTGCTCATATTGTTGGTTCTGTATTCACAGGAGCCGACCGAGGTTTCCGCCTCCTTCGTAACTCCGTCTTGCAACAGAAATTTGTAGCTTATCAATAGAATATTTCCAGAACTTCTCTAAAGTAGTTAATGAAATATATCAGTCATCAACCTTAGACTTATAATATTTAGAGATTCTTTGCCGTATTTATTTGATTATTTATGGGCGTTTCAAATCTGTTACAACTATCAATAAAATTAACTTTATACAGGGTGTTTCAATAATACAGCGCGGTTTTTTGGTCGTTGGTTGCTGAGACCGAGAAAGCCTCATTAGTAAAGTTGGCAAGTCGTGCGGCTATTCAGTGGTGCAACAGCAGGTAGATATCTGGTGATTCAATGACCGGCTGGTGGACAAATCGAAACGAGCTGCGAGATTAGTCCATTGTTGTATGTCGTAGTGTTTATACGCTAATTTATTCCTCTCCGTTGTATTTTATGTTGTTGTATTGTTGATAATTTTATTTGTTGTATTTTATTGTTGATATAAATTTAATAATAAAGTATGTCAGATGTGCGCAGGGGTAAAAAACGGCCATACGCTAACAAAGTGAATAAATTTATCAGTGAATTCCCGGATTTATTCTATAATGGTGCCAGAATAATTTGTAACGTGTGCGAGACAGTCCTGATGTGCTGGGGTAAATATGATTATAGACGTCACGTAAATATTGTGCAGCATAAAACTAAAAAAAATTGCATGCCTTCGAAAACACAGTTTATATCCGATTTACTGTTAATGCTGATTGCCTGTGATGTTCCGCAGAACATACTCGATAAACAATCATTTCGGGAGTTCTGGAATAAATGCAATCCCCAGAGAGGAGACGACAGATCGTAAAAAACATTCTATTGTAAATGTTATAGTACGTGTACTGGACCCCATCGATATTTCCACTATTATTAGCTAGCAAAAGACTAACTGAGTGTAGTGGCAAAATAATTACGCAAGTGCTGCTGGAGGCGTTAGAAAAATTTGATCTGTCAACAAGTCAACTGTTGATGTTTGTGACCGACGGTGCCGCGACAATGCGTTCTCTTCAACAACACGGTTGTAGGTTGGTACATTTTATGTGTAAAGTGCACGCTATACATCTTGTGGCAGAAACTATTCGACAAAGTTTTCCAGAGGTAGATGCATTAATAGCAAGTACAAGAAAAGTGTTCCTAAAATCGCCTAAACGTCATTGCGCATTTTACAGCAGGTGACCCAGTATTCCCAACCACCACAGCCGATTCTTACATGTTGGGGAACATGGTTGAAGGCAGCTTGTTATTATGCTGAATATTTACAACAAATAAAATCTGTCATACTACAGTTCAATCCTGACGAGGCTGCAGCTATTAAAGAGAGCTAGACAAAATTCGAAGATATTTTCGTTGAAACAGCTTTAAAAACTATTCACAAGAACTATATGAGACATGACGCCATACAAAACTTACAAAACAGTGCGTTGTCGTTAGCGGAATCACTGCAAATAGTGGACGAAGTAAATCTACTGCTACACGCTATAGGTGACGCAAAAAATGAGTCCGTTAGAGAAAAGTTCGAATGTGTGTTAAAGCAAGACACCACATATTTGTGGTGGTACTGATGATGCAACCCCAGATCCGTTAGATGCGTACAATGACTATTTTAAGTATGCCTGGATTACATCAATAGATGTCGAATGGTCGTTCTGAAAATATAAGCATATTTTATCACCACAGTGAACATCACTCACGAAGACAACTATAGAAACGTACCTGACGCTGCAAAGTTTTTACAGATCTTCTCCAGTTTGTGATAACTAAGCTAGTTCATTAAGCTAGTTGAGAGGGTACGTTGTGCATACATTGTTATAAATTATAACAGTTTATTGCTTTTCTTACTAGTTAATTTCTTTTATTATGCTTATATGATGCGTACGTATGTCTTGCTGCACATTTCTGCCAACTCTACTCATTAGAGAGATCCGTAGATGTGGCTTAACCATGTCCGAAGAACCAATGAGAACTTGTCATTTTAAATGAATTGTCTGTATTTTTTTTTTTTGAAATTTTGCTACACTTGATCCACCAATCAAAACGCCACATCGATCAACCCAACCCTTTCTCTAGTCGACTAAAGTTTGCCGTAAATATTATTTCGACATTAGATTTTGACAGGAATTAATTTAATCTATTTCAATAATGAAAAGCAGTTTGGTAGTAGAACTTAACAATAACACGAATTTACATACTGACGATCTACAGACGCTACACTTTTTATTTTCGACATAAATATTTCAAAATGCGTGAGAATATGCGATTTGGTGAAAAATCCTTGGAAGAAATTCGAGGCAAGTTTGAAATTATTACTTTTTGTAATTCTGTTAAAACACTGTCATCATTGTCGAATTAATTCATGGATTTTTGTATGAAAAAAAATACGAGCTTCTGCTAACAACTCCAGTTACAAAAATCGGCAAGATTGAACCTTGCTACCTTTTACAAGGTGGATCTCAAAACTGTGGTGATAACAAATTCTATTACTGTTGATTTTATATATGAGCAAAATAAAAAGTTTTTCACATAACCCTTCAAGCGATAATGTGTCTCCTTAAGAATGCTTCCCTAAGTCAAGTTCATAGAAATATTTTTTCTTTTCCTGATCTCAGTAATCAGCCCACAAAAGACTTCGGTGTATTTTTGAAACACCCTGTATGTACCGGCTTAACGAAACCAAAAGGAGATACTTAATTTGAAAGATTATATCATGTTAAATGTAAATATTGAAGGTATAACTTGGTTTCTCGGTCTTATTGCGATTAATATAAGTATATATAATTTTTTTACATAAAAAACAAAGTTTAGGTTATTTCCAATAAAACCGGATTTGAATGAAATATTAAAATATTTGATTTTATGAATATACCCAGTATAAAACAGTAACAATTAAAGTTTTAAAGTATGAAGTAATGAAAATGAAGTCCTTCAAAATTATATTCCTGTGAGACTATCGAAGTTTCATTACATTGCGTTGTGAAACTTTTAAAAATTTATTTGCATAATTGAATTTCAAATTTTAAATTGTACGTTCCTTGGCATTTAATTATCCTGTGGTTCCATGCGTCGCGCGTCGTTTCATTAGCGTAGGTACAGCCTTTTAAAAGGCTCTACATTTCATATCATGGAAACTTAAGTGGTTATATAGAAAGTTTTAATGGACCTATTAGCCTCACTTTCTCTACGAAAAATTGAAAAATGTGGTTTGTCTTCTATTCTTCACGGGACATTATCTTTAAAGATCCAATTGTGCCGGAAAACACCGGAGATCTACTATACAGTGTGTCCCTGGACTGATGCTCGAAGAAGGAATATTTTCGATCAGTTTCATAGACTTTCTGCACCTGAACGAACATCACCTGGAGTCAGGTTACAATTGTGTGACGAAGGATTAACTAAGTATTATCACACGGAATTCAGCGATGAATCTAATTTTTATTTATGGCCCCGCGAGGTTTTTAAATATGATTTGAACGAAACAGCGAACAAATACCCCGACCTGCATTGGATTATACCTTCAAATCATGATATCGGTAGCCAATATCATTTGTCAATTCCTAACCAGACATAGACCGGTTCCGAACATATTAGTTCTCCTCAGTATGCCATAGGTTATGGAACGGACAAATGATAGTGGCCAACCTGCTAGTCATATGCCGACTAAGGTAAATTGAGTAGTGGTGAGAGGTATGTGAAACTTCTCATATTGTCCAAATGCTACTATACCTATATATATATATATATATATATATATATATATATATATATATATATATATATATATATATATATATATATATATATATATATCATGATTTGAAGGTATAATCCAATGCAGGCCGGGGTATTTGCCCGCTGAGTAGTTGTTTCGTTCAAATCATATTTAAAAACAGTAGTTTAATCCACCTGAGCTAGAGGTCGCCGCTCTCGGTACTTGCTTCGCAAGTCGCTATCCGCCACAGAGACATCTATAATGTCGGTGGGATAGTAGCATTTGGACCATATGAGAAGTTTCACATACCTCTCACCACTACTCAAGGACCCACGTGGGTCAAACATGGATTTGCTCTTGAAACCTAAACCTTCCAAGCACAAGGGTGAGACGTATGATGCTAAGTCATCTCGTGTTTTCATTCCTGGTAACTTAAATGTAGAGGGTTATAATTGTGTCTTTTCTACATGTGTTAAAAAACCTTAAGATAATGCCTGTCTCAATATTGGAAGGGTTACGCTGAACATGTCACTGATCCTTATATTCCCCTATAGAACATATCTGGGATATAAACAGAACGAGGCTTGTTATAAAGTTGGGATTGTCAACCTTTTCAATGTATTGAGCTGCTTTAATAATTTACGAATAGAGAGTGAGCCTATTACATCCAATAATGCACAAATATTATGTTTTTATTTTACTATACGTTACATATGAAATATGACATATGACATATGACCTACATACATAGTAATCATACATGTTTCCGTTTAATATGGAAATGTAGTATCGCGAGTATTATGGATTTATTTTTATAGCGAGGAATGCTTATCCGTTGTGCAACGAAATATGATGAGAATTTTCGGATATTTCTGTAATTTTTAGGTCTTTTAGGATATACCTATGAGTAGGGCTGTCAAAAATGTTCCGTGGGACAGTGGCGTAAATTAACTAATACGAGAAGCAATAAACTGTTAGAATTTATAACAATGTATGTAAAACTTACCCTCTTAACTAGCTTGCTTATCACAAACTGGAGAAGATGTGTAGCCATTTTGCAGCATTAAGTATGTTTCTATGGTTGTCTCCATGAGTAATGTTCGCTTTGGTGAAAATATATTCTTATATTTTGAAAACGACCGTTCGACATCTACTGATGTAATACACGCATACGTAAAATAGTCCTTGACGCGGATCTGAGGCTGCACCATCACATATTTGTCTTAATTTGGTAAAACCGGTGTCTTTATTTAATACACTTGCGAACTTTTCTTTAACGCGCTCATTTGTTGCGTCACCTATAGCGTGTAGCAGTAGATTTACTTCTTCCACTATTTGCAGTGACTCCGCTAACGACAACGCACTGTTTTCTAATTTTTTTATGCTTTCATGTAATGGTTTATAGTTCTTTGCAATATTTTTTAAAGCTGTTTCAACGGAAATATTTTTGAATTTTGTCTGGCTTTCCTTAATAGTTGCAGACTCATCTGGATTGAATTGTAGTATCACAGCTTTTATTTGTTGGAAATATTCAGCATAATAAAAAGCTGCCTGCAACCATGTTCCCCAACGTGTTAGAATCGGCTGTGGTGGTTCAGGAATACTGGGACACTTGTTATGAAATGCACGGACACGTATAGGAAATTTAAGAAATACTTTTTTGTACTTGCTATTAATGCATCCACTTCTGGAAAACCTTTTCAAATAGTTTCTGCCACAAGATGTAAAGCATGCACTTTACACGTAACATGTATAAACGTACAAGCTTGTTCTTGCAAGGAACGGCCTACCGAACGTATTGTCACGGCGCCATCAGTCACAAACATCAACACTTAACTTTTTGACAGTTCAAATTTTTCTAACGTCTCCAACACCACCCTGGTAATTGTATCGCTAGTATACTGACTTAGTCTTTTGCTAGCTAGTAACAGTGGAACTGTCGGTTTAAGAGGATTCAGTACTCGTACTATAACATTTAAAATAGAATTTTTTTTACAATCTGTTGTCTCATCAACAGATAACCACAGCCGTGTATTTTTTAATTCACATTTCATCTTATTTACCACGTCTACGTGTACAGTTGGTAGATAGTTACATAACGTTGTGCGACTTGGTAACTTCACCTGGGCATTGTATTTATTCCAGAAGTCTCGAAATGGTTGTTTATCGAGTATGTGCAGCGGAATATCACAGGCAATCAACCTTAATAGTAAATCAAACATAAACTGTGTTGTCGAAGGCACGCCATTTTTTTTATTGTTGTGGTGTACACTATTTACGTAAAGTCCACAATCACGCTGATCCCAGCACATCAAATCTTTCTCGCACACTTTACAAATTATTTTAGCACCATCATAGAATAAATCCGGGAATTCACCTACGAATTTATTCACTTTGTCAGCAAATGACCGTTTTCTACCCCTGCGTACGTCTACCATGCTTTATTATTAAATTAATATCAACAATATAGTACTACAAATAAAATAAAAACACAAAAACAATATGCAATACGCCCAAGTGACTTAACGTGTACACAACTCGAAAGCTAATAATAGACTGGACTGGAGAAAGAGTTTCGCGGTCAAGGTGAATACCGGCGACAGTAAATTCATCTGTACTCTACGACCATGATACACAGAAACGATTTGCAGTTTTACCTATGAGTAACCTGAACTGTTCACACGAGCTACTGGTAGCTTACGATCGATGGGTTCGTGACCCCTGTTATAAAGGCTTGTAATAAAGTAAATTGGTGGTTTATTTAAAGTTCATTTAATATGAAGCAATGGTAACTCTAAACTTCTGCTCTAATAATATCCACTATATCCCAGTAAACTGAATGACGCTTGAAAACTTAAACATGCAGAGAAAAAGTAAGAGCAAAAAATTGTTTAAATTTTCAATTTAGTTACCATAGGTGTACAGTTAAAAAACGGATGAGCTAAAATAGCCACGCAACCCTCAATATTAATCTTTTCATTTGAGAACAACTGGCCATAACTTGTTAATATATCGATCTATTACTATTATTCCATTGTACCAAATTTACAGAATATGTCTGAAAATGCTCAAAGGGTACAGCAATTTTTTCATTTTCAATTTCAGAGACATAGGATTTTGAAATGATGTAAATAGTGTTATGTCTTCATTATTTGTGACCCAGAATGTGCCATCAAATATGAAATGCTTTCATGTATATTGTGGAGACACCAAACTATAAAAATATTTATTAAATTAGACTGTATAAATACATAGTGAGAGAATTGTGAATATTAATAAATTTTTTTGTTCCTTTTAGGCATGGCCGTTGAGGATTGTGCTATGGCTCGCTTGGTTTATGACTTGTACACAAAAAATGCAAGCAAAGGTGATGGTATATAATTTTAAAATCTGATCATTTATTCTTCAATAATCCATTTTTGTATGCTTAATGATATGATAATATTGTAAATATTCCATTTTTTTGATTATAGAAGAATTACAGTGTTTATTAAATGATGTTTTTAATCACCTAGTAGGGACAGGCAACGTTCCTGAATACAAATATAGGATAAGTTGTTGTAACTTATTGGACATCCATTGTATGTTAATCCACGATTTGATTAACAAGGGTAACTACTTTTATAGCATCGGTACTGTCGATCTTACTATTCGATGTCTGATGTTGCCATAATTTTACTAAATGCGGTAATAAAAGTAAACCTTGGAATAATAAATTTATGTCAGCAATTTTAATTACTTACAGACAAAACATTTCAGTGCTCTTTGATATGTAAATAAATTACATTTTGACACTACAGTGTAAAATAATAGATTTCTTTTTTTTTAAGTCTAACGTGAACAAATTATTATTGAGAAATCTACATTTAAAAAGAAAATACGTAACACGTTGTTACACTGAGGTAATGAATTTAGATCGAAGGAAAATGTGGTGTAACTATTACTAATTTAAGGGCGTTGGCAATACTGTAAATAACGACCGGTTATCTGCCTGTTTCACTGGTTACAATTGGTAATTAAGAGTAGTTTTGGTAGCAAAAATCGTTTCTTGTAGCAAACAGGTTTTTCAATAAATTTCGATCTCTTCTTTACGAGTGTAAGAAAATAAGTTAAAAGTTGATGCAGATTCACATTTGCATAATAAAACTAATAAAATTGTTCAAATAGAATTTATTATAAAGGTAAGAATTAAACACAGTAAAGATGTATAAGTTTATTTCCATAATAAGATGCATTAATTTACAATTAAAATACATTTTCCACAATATAATGAAGAATTGTATATTTATTAAAGACAATTGACATTCATAATTTACGTCTATATGTTATACTCTAAAGTTACACATAGCTATTATGTTGGTCCACGGAAAAGAGGACATTTTCTTTGTAGTAAATTGCCTGCGAGTTAAATACGAATATATAGGACGTAATATATTTCGGATAGAAATAAAGAATAGATGGCTGCGATTATTTGTGCGTGAACAGCAACCGCTATCTGTTTGAGTGTTTGAACACAGCTCTTAAACACTCTAACAGATATTTGATAAAAATATGAAATAATATAAAAAAATTTTGAATTCTTATTAAGACTTCACCAGGTATCCACCGTAAAATTATAAATAGCCCTAAATTTTTGAAGGTAAACAAAATCGAAACAACTCATCTTAAATAAAAAATACATGCTAGGTAGAACTACTGGCAAAACAGATTGATGGATATTTTTAATATTCCAGGAACCAGCTTTAATCAGTTAAATCGCAGACTAGGATATTTTAGAGAACCTTGTTATCTCACACTGTTCTATCCTTTTTATACAATGTGTCTCACTAGGAAGTGCATCGATCGATATAGTGAAAAGTACGCACCAGAAAATTTTGAAAATTTAGGGAATTACTAATAGCAGTATGGTCAATCCAACTAAAGTAATTACAAGCATCTGGCACTTCCGGTTATACTGGAAGTCGACACCAACTTGCTTATTTTAAATGGAATACCCTATATATTTCAGAGTTTTTTGAAATAGCATAAAATTCTGAGTCAAAAACATGTCCTATGCCTAAACCCAGCCGGTTGAGAGATATTTGACATTTAAAAAAAATTTTGACAGGTGTAATGGTTTACAATAACCTTTATAACTTTCTTCGTGTAAAAGATATTCATTTGCTTTTTGGTATACAGAAAGGTCATAAGGTGAGCTACGATCTACAGTTTAAAGAAATGCAATAGTAATATACCAAGTGTTCCATTTTTGATATTACATTTTGTAAACCTCAAACCGCGAAAACTTGCTTAAGTCAAATGGAACATCCTATATTTTTTACATCAAGTAATGTACAATTAAATTCCTTTTTTTTATATCAGCATTGTGGGAGTTTAAGTTACAACTTTTTGAAATATATGCGATTTTCTTAGAAATTCAAGAATTTTTAGTAAAAATTTTACAAATTAGTCATGATTAGAAACAATCAGTAATGTCAGTCATTCTCTTATGTTAAAAAATACCACCGCGTTTAATTTACATACAGGAAGACTTTTTGAATTTGTTTATTATTTATGAAGAATGTGATAAAGTAATATCAAGAACTTGTAGTATATTTGCTACTCGATCTGCACAAAAACGGAAACCGTCACCAAACATTGTAAAACGCATACTGGATAATTTTAAAAACTGTGGCTCTGTCAAGGTAAGAATTCAAAAGAGGAAGCCTATTGTTGATGACGAAAATGTAGAAATCGTAATTCTGGAATATTTTCATGCATTTCCAATGATGTCATTAAGACAAGCTGCTCTGGATTCGGGACCATGCAAAGATTCAGTTCACAGATTCTTAATTAAACACAAATTTCACCCTTTTCGTTTGGTTCAACGATTAAAAGAAACAGATTCCCTAAGAGAAAATTTGTGTGAATTTATTCTAATAAAGTCTGTAGGCGACTATTCTTATTTAGGAAATATTATATGGTCAGATGAAGCTAAATTTACCAAAAATGGAGTTTCTAATTGACACAATTCGTATTATTGGAGTGACTCGATTGCTCATGTGTTCAGAGAGCGAAATTTTCAAGAAAATTGGCAGTTTTGTTTATTGTGCCATAAGAAACGATAGAGTGGTGGTATTAGAATTTTATCAGGAAAATTGAAACAGTAAGTTATAAAGATTTCTTGTTCTGCTAATATGTATAGTTAAATTTTTATTTCTGTTTTTTTTTTTAGGTGAAAGATATCTGAATATTATACAAAATTTGAATAATAACTATTTAGAAAATTTACCTCTCACTGAGCATAGAAACATTTTTTATCAGCACGACGCTGCTCCCCACATATGTATTTGATAAATAATTTTTTACAAGAAACTTTTTACTATCAATGGATCGCCAATAATGGACTTTTCCTATGGCCTCCTCGCTCGCCCGATTTATCAATTTTAGATTATTTTATTTGGGGAACAATTAAAAAAAAAGTTTATGAGAGCCCATTAACAACTGTTGAAGATTGTATGCAGAGTATATAATAGTATGATCTAACACCATTGTGTCTCAGAATTAAAGAACTGATTCTGTGCTAGGTCTACGACTGTTTTCCGGCGATTACTGTCATGTTCTTGTGTTAAGCTTCTTGGCATATACTTTGCATAGCGAAAAGTTAGCTGCTCCCCTAAAATCGCAGTTTAATTTGCTGAATTTATACTTTAAGCGGTATCGATTATGCACTTTGAAATTGTGGAGAAAAGCAAATTTTATTTTCATTAATTAAATTATTATTAAAGCTTAAATATCTCAAGGGGTCCGATTTATATAAGTTTACAGTAAAAATACCTCCGTCAATATACTATCACCCCTATCTCGCTAATGTTTGTTTACCAGTTTCATTACTATATAATATCCGTGGACTCCATTTTATTTTGTATTGATAATCAAAGTGAAACAACATCCATTTTATGTGCAAAGGATTAAAACAATCACTATCGTATATAAAATATGAAACGGTTTCATATAAAAGCCAACTCCTATTATGTTCATAAGTTTGCAGATAGGATAAAATATTGAAGTAATTTCTGTGTCACTTCTATGAATCTGTTTTGTAACAAATATGCAGCAATGTTTTATAAATATGATGCAACCTGGAAAGATCTTGATGTAGACATTTCTGAGCGCCAGAACGAAACAAGGACTGGTGACATAACAATGGACTAATACACCAATTTTCATTAACTACGTTATCAGATAGTAGTTGATAAAAGGGGTTTATGGAATTTTTCGTGAATTTTTTTCTTAACTGTTTATCCGTAAAAAAATAATAAAGCTGAAAAATTGTCCACTCTGACGTCAATTTACCCGTGACGTCACGAAATGAAGCTGGCAACAATGCATTGTTCCGTTCTTAAATCTTCAGTTCTGTATTCAGTTGACAGTTGTCACATTTTGTCAAGTACGGGTTATGGTAATTAGTAGTTTTTTTTCAATTCTTTCCTGTTAAAATTAAAGTGTCCTGTATTAATCGAGGCACAGAAACAAAATCATGTTTTGTGCCTTGCTGTTCAAATACTTCGAAAAAATTCATTAAAGTTATTTTTGTCAGTTCCTAGATAGGAAAATCGCCGAAGTCGATGGCTAAAAGCAGTTAATATTGAGAGAACATCAAAAACAAGCAGACTATTCTGCTGTGAGGACCATTTTGAAGTAAGTATCAACAAAATGTCTATTTATTCAGTCTGGCTTTACACCTATGTACCTATATAAATATGTAGAGAAAACAGTTTTATCTAGTATTTATAGTTATATCTAATAAATACCTATTTCTACATCCTTAAGTACTCAAATGTAACAGAACATAACAGGAATATATCGCGGCGTTGTCGATTCTTGTAATCAATTAAAATTTAATAATTTGAAGCCCAATTATTCGCCATATTTGCCATTTATTTTGGCATCAATAAAAAAGTAAACTTATAAACGTTTCAAACAGATTATGTTTATTATAGGATAATTTTAATTAAACGGCAATTTAATGCAGGTAAAGTCACCGGGGATAATGACGCCACGACCACCAATTTATTTAATTTTTACCTAATCCAGGTATTAACAAATTATGGTAATAATTATTTTGACATTATTTAGGCCTCACCGATCGGACCATATAATTAAAAGATAAAAAAAATCCTAAGTGTATTAGTCCATTGCTTAGAAGAGCCGCGCTTTTTGACAATGCTGCAACTATTACATTGGGGTAATATATTTTTTAAAATATAACAGAAACGAATTTACTATTTCGATTTAGACTTGTTTTTTACCAGTCACATAAGTATCAAAACAAACATAAAATTTGCCTATATTTTTACCTGCTGTATCTGTATTGTATTTGAAACATTAGTTTTGTAGAGAGAAAAATTAAGAACGATTTATAATTTCATGTTATGATATCCAATGAATACACAGCCCTAAAAGAATTCATACGAAAATTGCAAGTTGCCTTTGAGTGAGACTATAGATTCTGATAAATGTTGAATATGACAAGATTTAAGTTATTCATTTTCGTAATAAAAAAAGGGATAAAGGGCTATCAGCCGAATAATAATACATATTTGCACACGGACAAAAAGAGATATTTGGAAATACATTTGAGAAAACAGCCATTTTCTTATATTTAAATAGTAATATCTTAATAGAACATTAATATCTAATATATACGCATTCTCTAACTCTATATTATACCTACCTACCCTGGCTAAATTTGGCATATATGGTCACTTTGGTGAGCTTTATAACTTGATAATTTTCGAGATCTTCTAAATAACAATCGAAGTAGAAGTAGTTTCTCTGCTAACGACCCTAATTTCTAGAAATTACTCTAAATAGTGCCTTGATCATCATATATTAAGCAACTAGAATTAATTGAGTGGAGTCAACGGTTGGTTTTTGGTGAAACATAGTTAAATAAAATAAGACTGATTAAGATAAACACTTGTTTTTAGTTCCACAAATTTATTCAGTTTTATCTGACATATGTTTCGGTCACACGACCATAATCAAAGAGTCTAAAAACTAAACTAAAAGTAAAAAGTTCATCTGTTTATACTGCAGAATATTGACCAATTTGAAAATGTATTACGCTTTTATTATAGGTGTATTTACAAATTCAATTTGAGTATTTGTGATGTTTATTATTTTTCGGAGCTTTCTTAATTTCAAGAATTTCTAACAGATCTAGGGTTTTCCCTTTATTTATAAGAAAACTTTACTTTTAGTTTAGTTTTTAGATTCTTTGGTATTGGTCGTGAGACCGAAACATATATTAGTTAAATCTGAATAAATTTGTGGAAATAAAACCAAGTAGGTATTTATATTAATTAAGCAACTAGCTTCAAATATTATTTTTTGTAACAGTGAAGTGTACATAATATTTTTTACTATTAGCCAAGAAGCTTCTTTAAGTACGTACCATTCCTTTGCATTCGTAAGAGAGCAAAGAATTTTTACTTTGGTTACCAAACCAATTGGGCAAAATTATACTCCTCTCACCGGCGAATTCGCCATTTTTTAGAATATATTGCAATAATAAGACGAGCGATTCCTCCGGTTAATACTTCACCTTGCTGCATTTAAATCTACGTCATCCGATAATATTACAATGAGATACAATTTTTCGTTCAAATATCGGCTGGCAACGATATTAGTCCCGTTCAAATTTCTCGATTGATTTTAGGAGTACAGTTTTGAAATTTTGACATATCATTTGTGACACTTATTAAGTGAAAAATATTACTTTGGAAGTAGCAACAACTTTTTTATTTTTAAATAGTAACCTATATATATTTTTGCACATTTAGATTCCATATAAAATTCTCGGTATAACGATATATCTCAAGTAGGTAATTGTTTTCAAAATGGCGTCTTAAATTCGAAAAAGTGAAAAAGTTAAGTTAGCAACGGCAAGACTGTGTTTTCAAAAAAATTACCTAGTAGGCCTTGAATCTGATGTATCACCTTCATTTTGATTGTCGCATTTCAATAAAAGTTTATTCGTGCAAAAATCATTATTTTTTCAAAAAAATTTAAAACGCAAATGAACTTTATTCAATTTTTTTAAATGGTAACCATATTTTTTTACTTGCACCAATAAAACCCAAAACATTACCCTTTCATTTGATGTATAATATACTTTGAAGTTATTGGATTTCTGTAGATGCTATTCTTTAGTTATTTAATGAAACCGTATGTATGTATATAAGTATTAAATTTTATAAGCGTGCCATGACAAAATGACATTTGTTTTCAAACACTTGCCCAAGTTATTATTTGATAAAGTTTATGCAGTGTTTTTTAATTTGCTTTTGATTTATTTGCTAATACAACTATTTAAAGCTTTAAAAAAAATACAAAATGGTGGTATTTACCTAAAATGAAATCGTGAATATGTAACTTATTTATGGTGAATCAAAAAGAAATGCATATCAAGCTGAAAGGTTATATACAGAGCGGTATCCTGGAAGGTATCACCCATGTAGAAAATATTTTCAGATTTTAGAAGAAAAATTTAGGTCACAGCCAAATGAAAACGTAGAAAATACGTTTGTTATTGACGAGGCCACATAATTTAATGTTTTAGCATCCATGGAAATTAATAAAGATGCAAGTACACGTGAAATTGGAAGTGCTCTTGATATTAGCCGAGAATCTGTTAGAAAAATATTAAGAAAACATGGATATAAATCATATAAATATCAACTTCATCAGCACTTATATGAAACTGATGCAGGTAGGAAAGTTAATTATTGGAATTGGTTATTAGAAAATAGAAACATTGTTCCCAGAATCCTGTTTACAGATGAAAGTCGGTTCACTAACAATGGCGTGTTTAACCGAAATAATTTGCGTTACTGGTCTCAGGAAAATTTCCATGAAGGAAATCAGCAGGAGGTGTTTGGGGTAAATGTATGGGAGGGAATTGTGGGTACTAGAATCATAGGTCCTATTTTATTTCAGGGGAATTTAAATGGATTTAGGTACCTGAATTTTTTGGAAAATGAAAATGAAGGCTTTTAGGAGGATTACCCTTAATTTTAAGTAAGAAGCATTTATTACCAACAAGATGGGGCTCCGCCACATAATCTTCGAGATGTCTATAATTATTTAGAAAACAGATTTCAAAATTGAGTCATTTTGACATATGGCCCCACAAGATGACCAGCCAAATTACCTGACCTAACCCCTATGGATTTTTCCTGTGGGTATACGTTAAAGAACGAGTGTATTTATCATCTTTAAGAAACCTCCAGGAGATGGAAATCAAAATTCGCCAAGCTTTTGCAACAATAACTGCGCAAATGTTAGAACGGGTGGGTGGTAAGGGAAACCATGAGTAGGGCTCAAAAATGTTCTAAAGTTGAAGGAATGCATTTTGAACAATTGCTATAATTTCGTTTTCCCCTGTCTTCTATCTTATAAATAATTATTATTAAATTCTGCAATTTTATTTAATCGCAATGTGTATTTTTTTTACAATAGGTAAATGTACATCTACAGAAATTCAATAATTTCAAAACAAATTAGTATCGAACCTAGACGTATTATACATCAAATTAAAGGTCAATGTTTTGCACTTTGTTGGTGCAAGTAAAAAATATGATTACCATTTAAAAAAATGTAATAAAACCCGTTGCTTTTTATGTTTGCTCGAAAAATTGTTTTTCATTCAAAATAGTGGTTTTTACACGAAATAGGCTTTTATTGAAATGCAACAATAAAATTGAAGATGATACATCAGATTCAAGGTCTATTGGGTAAATTTTTTAAAACAGTCTTGCAGTTGCCAATTTAGCTTTTTCACTTTTTCGAATATATGACGCCACTTTAAAAACAATTACCTACTTGTGATATATCATTGTAACGAGAACTTCATGTGAAATCTAAATATGCAAAATATATATAGGTTGCTATTTAAAAATCAAAAGTTGTTGCTACTTCCGGTTGGACTGGAAGTGATATTTTTCACTTAATAAGTGCAAAATGTGGCTTTTGTGTCACAAATGATATGCCAAAATTTCAAAATTGTGTTCCTAAAATCAGCCAAGAAATTGGAACGGGACTAATTTCGTTGTCACCCGATATATGAACGATTGTATCTCATTGTAATATTATCGGATCACGTAGATTTGAATGCAGCATGGTGAAGTATTAACCTGACGAATTGCTCGTCTTAATTATTGCAGCATATTCTAAAAAATTAATAATTTAGAAACGCAATTTTTTTTATTTGTTTTTAACCACTTATTTAACGTCGGCCCGTGTTCGCTACCAGAACCAATCATCGACGTCTCGGAAAAGAAGACATGACTGTATAGCAAAATATTGGAGAAATATATACGCATTATTTGAAATCATTAGTTATAAAGCTCACCAATCCTTATTTAATATATGGATTTTATATCTGGCACAGTTTTAGTTATATATATATTATTTATCACAAACAGTTTAAGAAACATTATTTATATATATTTAAGTTAACTGCAAGGCAGTCTAAAATTCAGTTATTAAACCAGTAATATTTTATATAAATTTATATTTTATCTATTAATTTAAAATGTAAGCTACGTGTTTCACAACATTTTATTTTATAATTTTATTTACGAACTCTACAGAACACCATTTCTTTGTTAGTTTGTTACAGAGTGTAAAATGTCACTGGCTTTTGATTTTATTTTAAGTTTTCTCTACACTATTCGTATTATCTATGAGAATTATAGTTAACAAACATATTTCCAAATTTACTATTCTCTAAACATTTCATTGCTTATACTTAATCTACTCCCAGTGAAAACACATTGTTGTTTAAACGTTTATATAACGTTAATTTACGTTATGCAAACATTAATTAACGTTATATAAACGTTTAAACAACAATGTGTTCCCATTGGGCTAGCTTTGTTCATGATTAAGAGGCATTAGTACATTGGACAAGAGTTTTGACAAAATACAGATTTTAAAAGTCATAAATTATAACTATTTCTCGGTTCTCAGCATTAATTGTTATCAATATTGTTTTGTATGGTGTAACATTGTTTCAATTAATCATAACTGGTAGAATCTGAAATTGTTTTCGTTTTTGAATTTTACATGAAAACTTTCAAAGCCTCTTAATATTAGAACCAAAATATAGAAGCGACTTAAACATATATATGGCACAAAATGTGAAGGTACGTCGCCAATCATAGAATCATGTCTCATTAGGGTTATACAGGATGACCAGTTATAATACCAAAAGTTGATAGATCTTGACGAAATTTTTTGTTATAATTTTTTTCAGCAAAGCCTACAAAAAAAAGGTTATAACGTAAAATAACCTTATTTCGTCGATATCTATGGACTTCGGTATTAAAAGTGAATCACTCTGTATAGTGTGTTTTTCTTATATCGTAAACTTAAGTTTCATTCGCAATGTATCACAACCAAACAACTTTCATGAATTATTTTCTTATGTAATGGGCACTTCGACAGTCTACGCGTGACAGCACATCTGTATGAGTAATAGCCTACATTTCGAGCAAAAATAGCAAATTGAAATAAATGATACTTACAAAGTAAATAATGCGTACATATTATATATCCCAACATATTTTCAGGGCAGAGCAATAGGGAAAAGGATAAAGCACTACTCTGCCTTGGCAACGTAAAAGGTATTTTACATGACGGTGAATATTATATGTCATACATTCACAACATTAGCAGCCCACACCATTATAGCTTAAATTTCCGGCTTGTTCTCAAAGAGATCCCGATCGGTCCGCACGATTGGCGACGTGCCTTTGTTCGATTTACTTAATTATTGTGTAAATAGGGTTTATTCAATATTTTGGACATTACTGCTACTAATATTAAATTTCTTGAAATGAACACTATTTAAAATTTATGTTGGACGGCAAGTGGACTTAAGCCATTTTCTTTTTGAAATGACAAAGCTTAATAAAGTTTAACGAAGGACTCTTCCTTCTTATTATTGGCATAAAACTGCCTTATGTAATAAAAATTGTTAAAAATAAACGTTATTTGCTTTGTATATTTTACTAAAATTATTTTATTTGAAAACTAATATAGTACCATTCTTGAAGAACACGTCAGGTAAAATGCACATTATCTCTTTTTTTGACAATATTTACTATTTTCATTTTTATATTCTAATTTGTTTGTCTTGTCAGTACGTTTTTCAGGTTGATCTACTTTACCACGACTTGTAAATTAACACTAAATAAAATAATTTATATAAATACTTTGCTCCTAAGATGTCAAATGTTGGTTGAATCCAATATGGTTTTCAATTAATAAATTGCTTGGTAATAATAATAAATCAGACTTCACATAATACGTATTCACTGCTCACGAGCACTTAATTGTGGCAGTAAAGTATATGAAGAAATAGTGTAATGAGTTGACTAACTTGTCTTGCAGATAACATGACGTAAGGGAAGATGAAGAAGAAGACCTGTTAATGCGCGTGAAAGAACTTTGCATTTTCTTCATTATTATCAAAACACATCATTTTTATGATCACTAAATTGATTATGTGCGTAAGCATAATTATTTAGGGTGTACAAAAACTAATATTGTCAGTGTGTTCAAAGAAATGTGTAATAAACAAAAACTAACATTGTAACTGATGTTACAATGTGCTGTATCAGCGTCTATACAAGCAGTAATCTGAATAATCCTTTGAAATTCCCCCATATGTGTGAATAAATATAAATAATTTAGCAAAATACTTTCAGGTAAATTACTAAATTATGAACATGTCTCGTGTTATGTATCCTCGCAAAGCCGATGAAGAATTATTTAATACTGCTTTTGACATACATTATTATTGCAAAACCAAAGCTCCGCATGACTTAAATTAATGCCCATTTGAAATAACAACTGAACTGCGATTCACAAGTTTAAAGACTTAGAAACTGTAGTTTAAGATCTTTGAATTCCACCCGTTCTAATGATACCTGCGCTGATGAGGTGAAAATTGTTAAACCCAAAGCTTAATTGTAAAACCATGATGAACAAGATCAGATTTAAAGCCCTTAAGCGTTGAAACTTTAAACCTCTTAAAGCAGTTTATAACACTCTAAAAATCAATAATACTTTACTGTTTTTGATGTTTGTATTTTACGTTATTTTTATTTATATGCACTGGGTAAGCCAAAAACCCGTATTCTTTATTTTTCTTTGTCAAATTATTGTTTCTCAGCCTATTTTAGCGAGCTTGGTGTTACTAGTTAGCTGATTGAATAGGTTATAAAGACCAAGTGTCAAAATGACCGAAATATCAAAATTCAAGATGGCGGATGCCAATGAAAATAGGCTTTCTTTTGCGCTCGTTCATTTTAAATGAAACGTTAAAATGACAGGATTAATGACAGACCTCGAAAAAATGAACTCACTATAGTTTAAAACTACGATGAGTTATTGGTTTTGGAGAAACTTCGATATTTTGCCTGCCCATTCTTCAAATGATTTCAATGAGCTGTTATGTAGCACTGACGTAGTTTTCCACGAAACACTAAAACACTATATACTGCACTCGACGCGCATTTCGCCAACAAAGTTGGCATCATCTGGAGATGATTAAAACTAAACTTATGTTATCATCTCCAGATGATGCCAACTTGGTTGGATAAATGCGCGTTGAGTGCAGTATATAGTGATTTGGTGTTTCGTGGAAAACTACGTCAGTGTTCTCTTCACATGAAAGGTTCCAACCCACTCCAGGACTTGTTATGTAGGCAATACACTGTTGGACTCGATTTCATGCAAAACCATACTTTCTCCTTCAAAATAGTCAACCCTACAATTCATAAGTGAAAACATGTATGTATAAAAAGTAGTTATCGATTTTGAAATGTGAATGTTTCTGTCCCAATAGTTCAGTTCCTTATTTTCTTTTTTTTTTTTGAGTTTTGATTGTTTCTCCCATATTTTTTGCAAGTGATTTCCACAGAAATGCAGTATTTATATGTTAAAATCTAATTAATATGTTGCGCATAGTTTTAGATGCATGTCTTTTGTCAGTGTCATCTGTGGTTTAATCTACTTCATTTCAGAAACAACTGATATTAGAATTCAGGAAAACTTATTACTTACATGTTAACACTTACAGCGAGACATTATTTGTTGAGAAGCTGAATGAACTGTTCAAGTTCATAATTTCACAAATAACACTTTAGTATCTTTTTAGACAATAAGGATTTACGCAGAAAAGTAAATTTATCCAGCCATGTCGATGTTTATATGAAATCTGTTTTTATACTTGTGTAGAGTAAGATAATTCAGAAATTTAATATCAAAGAAACTGGATACCGGAATAAAATACGGAAATAGGAAGAGTTATTAACGTTTTCTATCCCTAAAAGAATTTCATGTTTACTAAGTGTATCGATCCGAGGATCAACCTTCTTGTGACGGAGAAAGAATAACCTATAACATGGTATTAATTTTTTGTTACTGCATGAAAAGAGAACACCTTTTATTATACACAAACAGAGAGTAATATAACATTTTTGACATCTTTTGTTACTACAGAAAAGGAGTGTCTTATTTACTTTCACTCAGTTAAATAGTTCAAGGTGTCTCTTTACGGCATTGGACATTTATCCATTAGCAAGTCACTTTTGCATAAAATATTTGGATAACGTGCTCGTTTACTATTAGATATTCTTAACTAATTAATTACTTAATTTAACCTAACACAATTTGAGAAAACAATGTAGAAGAAACTTTTCAACGTGGTTCTTAACGTCCTTTTTCTCAAAAACGCACAGTGATCCAAAATCAGAAAGAAGTTGACAAAAATCTGATTATTGTCTTAATAAGTCAGGAAAGGCAAGGACACTTGACTCTCACCCAAAAGTCCTGGGTTCGAATCCCGGCC
Organism: Rhamnusium bicolor; assembly: GCA_029963845.1. Classification (NCBI taxonomy): domain Eukaryota; kingdom Metazoa; phylum Arthropoda; class Insecta; order Coleoptera; family Cerambycidae; genus Rhamnusium; species Rhamnusium bicolor. The sequence continues at coordinate 1,655,729 of JANEYF010000128.1, forward strand.
GTGGCACTGGAATTTTTCTGTGAGAGAGATTAATCGTAGTATACTCGGATATTGGATGTGTGTCCGTTGTCTTTAAATGTGTAGCCCCCTTTCGCACAACGTCAGTTTAGAGATATAGGGGGTTGTATTATGTGTGGTGTTTATTATTCATTATTGTATTATTATTATAACGTACATATCACGAGAAAAATAGTGAAAAAAACAAATAAATCTGGGGTGGATTTTAAGGGGTGGTTATTTGGCACTGGCTATTTACACGTATATTTTCATGACTTATTTAAAGTGACTCATGAACGTGAGCCTCCTGTGCTACACTCATTTCACCAAATTTTTCCGATAAAACGTCAAACAGTTATCTTTTTGTAGGCATTCTAAAATTAAAAATTAAAAATTTGGTGGTTGCTTATGCTGGGGTAGTTTAGAGTGGGGGAACACAATCGCTTCAATATGTACTACAGGTGCAAAGTTTTTAGTCTGCAAAGTATAGCGTTTGCCATTCTACTGACGGCAACGACACTATGTTTTCGCTTGAAACTAACTTGAAGCGCCCTGTAGCGAAATAAAAAAAAAACGCGATTTTTTTCTAATGGAACAACTTCGAGCAAAAATGCATAGAGGGATATCTAGAGTATATTTTAGAATGAAAATCTACGTGGCTTTTAAAGGCAAACTTTCTTTAGATCTAATAGAAGTTATAAAATGCCAAAGAAATTAAGTTTATGAAATTAATAAAATCAGGTGCTTCAAAATAAAATTTGTGGAAATATTTTATATGTAAATAAAGTACTTGCCAAGTAATTCTTGTAAAAATTATAAACGAAAAGCACAAATATTTGAAGCATAGTCACACGTCGAAATCTGCCAACAAACTGAAGTAAAATCGTAGTTTAACAATTATTCATATTTGAGGGGTCACCGCAGGTGGCCCTCAATGTACCCTTGGAATGTGAAAGCTGTATAACATACTTATAAAATTTGAATTTTGTCAACTTTTTATTTATTTCGGACCACTGTGAAACGATTAGAGACATTTGGAATTTTAATTTGATTTAAACTAACCTAAAAACATCTTAAGAATTTTTGTACCGTTTGTCACTTTTTTACCATACAGGTTAAAAAAGGATGACAAAATCAAAATTGTTGACATTGGGAGACAAGAAACGTTGAAGTAAAATATTGTGTTTTATTTCAATTAAGAAGTTACGTGCTGAAAAGAGAGTTACCTGGAATGTTTTTTTATGAGTTTTGACGTTTAGCATTTTTATATATTTTGAGGTGCCGCTTTTGGAATTTTTACTTTGCCGCTTTTTTTTTCCGCCAGTGCCGCCATATTGGTAAAATGGGAACAAAAACGAGTTTTTCGACCATATCTTCTTTCCTGATTATTTTTCATAAAAATAATAATGTAGTTATGCAGTATTTTTTGAAAATTAAATAGTTTCAGTGTACGAGCGCCAGAAAGTTTACTCCATCACTTATATGTCTGTCACCACTCCAGTCCCTGCTCCAGAAACACTACTAAAATATTTTTTTTAAATGGCAAATAGGGATATTGGGGAGCATGTGGATGTAGAAAGACTGAACTGAAGTGCTATATTATTTTCACGAATTGGAATGGTACCTGTGATATTATACAAGCTCGACTAGAAGACAGCGACGAAGAGGGAGACCACCTCGAGCCAATTTATGATGAAATCGAGGCTGATTCCATGGAAGAGTTTATTCCTATCGGTGCTTTCGCTCAATTTTGATGACGAAAAACGCGCAAAACCTGGTTCATCAAGGCCATGGAAGCGAAGGAGATTGCACTAAATTACAGCATTAGTAGATGTGGATTAGACCTACTGGGGATATCACAAAAAATCACGCCACATACTCGACGATGGTGTTGTGAGCGGCAAAGATACGAGGTGGCAAAGAAAAAATTCGAAAATAGTATCTCAAAATCTAAAAAAAATGTCTACCTAAAACTACCTTATTCATAGGCTATTTGATGGCCAAAATAATTATGATCAGTAGGAAAGGTTTTATTTTGTAAAACAACTTTTTATGAAAACAGTTATCTTTCTAAAATGTTTCAAATTAATGCACATTCGAACCGTAATAAAGGTTTGTATTCATTGGAGTTAAACATGTTAATGTCCAATATAATGAATAATGCCATATATACGCACAAATTTAATTATTTTTAAGTAACTGCATAGATACATTCATTTCAATGTTTTAAATCAAACATCATTCAAACAAATTTTAAAAATCTTGAAAGTTTGTACCACATAAATATAAGTTAACCCATAATGAAATAACTTGTTGGAGGTAAGATATTACTTATACTTAATTTCCAATAAGTGTGGAGACCACGTGTTGCTCTTACACTGGCACCACAGCTCATGCAGTGATATAATACTCTCTACGCTCATTCCATTTCTCCTTCATAATGTAGCAGAGTGCTATTGTGATTAAAATTGCTATAGCAATTCCCATCCCTATGCTGACCCATATTATTTCTTCATTGATTCCTTGATACGAACGGCCTGGAACAAATAAAGGACGATATTGTTTTCACAATGCAACGTAATACTGCTCACTAGTTTACTATTTGTTTAAAAAATTATTTATTTGCTGCGAAAATAAAAAAAAACGAAATGACCTCTTGAAGTTCATTAGTTAAGTCACAACTTATGCAACCAACATTACTTAAAGTCAACAAAATCAGATTTTTTTCATGTTTAGACATGATCCTTAAATTATGTACAGCTACGTTTACTTTAAATGATCGAAGGGTCCTGATATCCATGTCTGCTTTCGGTGACGGAGCAAAGAGAGGATAGCGGTATCCCATTTCAATTACAAGTTTAGCCTTCCCATCGCCACAAATAACACATGGATGCCAGTACCCAACAGTAATTTTAAGCAAACGTAGCTTTCCATGCAAAAAACAACAGTTTGTTTGACGTATTTTTATTACCAGAGTGACATTACTGTATTGGTTAGTTACGAAAATGGTTGTATATGAGATAACAGTTGTATATGACACAAGGTTGTAGATAATTTAATATTGGACACCGTTATCCGCAACCAACTTGCAGTAAAATTACAAAAATATACAGATTATTCAGTAAAACAGACAATGCTTCTAACACAAATTTAAGATGTCCTAGTCTCCAGGAATATAATCATGAAAAATCCCCCAATTTTAATATATTAATAACACCATATTAATTGTGCCACTTCAATTTAAAGGAAATCATCTGTGTGGCAAAACACAGCTCTAGAAATTATGCATACTGGATGAAATAAGAAAAACAAGAGGTATAAAATCTGGTGACCTCAATGATTACTATATGGTTCTTTCAATGCTCCTAACTGAAAACCGATTTTCCAGTCATTTTATAACAAATAAAGCATAATGGAGTGGAACCACCTTGCATAAAAAAATAAAATCTCATGTAAAAACACGTTTCATGTTTATCATATTAAGTTATAAGTGCTTCCGTTATCAAAGGATTGATTGTTTCAGCAAATAAATGGTGCAACCCAAATCGTCTTCTATGAATAATGGACCCAATAACTACAGTACATTATATTATGTCTTCATACCTAATGAAACAGGATACGGATACAAGTTGCAATAGCAACAAAAACAAATATCTAATAAATATTCCTATCAAGATTCTAATCTACTCACCACTGAAGTTGTTTCCGATAGTTCCACCAGATTTACCAACAGTCCTACCACCTGCAGGCATGTTGAAGATACGTGCAATTTTGATGGGTAAAGTTCAGTTTGCAAATGCTGTCATCGACCCCGAAAAAGAAATAGGACATATAAGTAAACTATGCAGCATACAATATCCTTCGGAATTAATACAAAGAAATTTTAATTATGTCAGAAAAATTCTTTAACAATGTTTTAAGTATCTAAGCCCACATAGAAACTTAGTTCTGGTATCACTGAAAGATGATGATTAAAGATGATTGTAAAAAAAATATGGCTTATTTTCTACAAAATCGTAAAATTAGGCATTATACCCCAAATGTTTTAAAAACAATGATTCTGTAAAAAGGGAGAAATAACATAAAATTAAAAAAAAAAAATAGGAATGTTAACAGCTTAAACATGGAAAAAGGTGGAGGTAAGATATTTATATTTATGATTACTTTATGTATACTGGGTGATTCTTAAAGAATGGGTAATATTTTACCTGCCGATTATATAGCGGAAAATATTAATTATTTGCTTAGTAACTGGTGGTCAAATATTAATACTTTCTGAGATACGGGTGTTAAAGTTTTGAAAATAATTTAGTAATGTTGTTATATTTCAGTTATTTTTTCACACATAAACATAAATTAGGTTTTTTGACATGACAAAATCGAATAAGCTATCATTTTTGGTGTATCGCATAGAGGGCGCTACGTAAGCTATCTTGGTTTAACAGAATCCGTCACAACTTTTTTGTACTTCGTTCATTTATAATCTCATTGCAAATTATTTATTTAATCATTATTTTTAAACAAAAAAAGGGATACTTGTTTTATCTTCATAAAATGCACCTTTACCGAGATATTTACATTTTAGAAAATCCTGCGCACCCATATTTTTTTTACTTTTTTTGCAGTGCTCCTCTCTCTCCTCCTCAAAGTGCATAATTTGTACCTAGTTAAAGTAAAACAAACTTCCTGATTAATTAAAAGGTAGATGCTAAAATTGTTTAACAAAGTATGCTATGGAAATAAGTGAAACATACTGACACAGATGTATTTTACTATCTGGCAAATATTTATTGTGATATTTGAATTGCTGGTGTCTGTTAATTATAAATTGTGTTAAAGTAAAGGTGTGAATATGCCACGACATAACGATTTTATTAATGAAGAGATGAGAGATATGATCTGTGTTTATGCAAGAGCAAATTTCTCTGGCTTTGCTGCAGCTAGAGTATATTCACAAACGTATCCTGTTAGAAGACAGCCTAACTATAAGATTTTTCAAAACTTGTTCAATCGATTCATTTCACCCCAAAAACCATACAGGATGTCCCAAAATTATACGACCTGACCAAGAAGATGATGTTTTAGTTCAAGTAGCTGGTGATCCCGAAACCAGTAACCGCCATCTTCGTCTGTCATTAGCTACTGGAATTAGTTAGTCTTCAATAGTAAGACTGTTGAAAAAGGAGAAGTTGCACCCGTTTCATTTTACACCCATTCAAAATTTACTTCCACGGAATTACCTAACTAGAGTTAGTTTTTGTCGCAGGATGCGAAGAAAACAAAATGAAGACCGTTCATTTTACAAAAATATCCTCTTTACAGACGAAGCTACATTTACGAGACGCGGTGTTTTTAACTGGCGAAATAGTCATTCTCGGCAATTAGAAAATCCACATTTAATCAGGGAAAGGCATTTTCAATATGAATTTAAGATTAATGTGTGGCATAATTGGAGACAAATTTTTAGGTCCAATTAAGCTGCCTGCCAATTTCAACGGAGAACTTTACCTAAATTTTTTAAGAAACCAGTTACCAGAACTTTTTGATGATATACCACCAATCGTAAGAATAAACATGTGGTACATGCAGGATGGAACACCATCACATTTTCTCCTACAAGTATGAAATTACTTGAATGAAGTGTTTCCACCGCTAGATAGGTCGTGAAAGTCAGTTTCCTTGGCCACCTTGTAGCCCGGATTTCAACCTAATGGATTTTTATATTTGGGATGACATGAAATCCCTTGTTTGCTCCAAAACAATAGATACTCGCGAAGAGTTGTGGAGAAGAATTCAGAAAGCTGCTGATACTATCAGAACTAACCTAGCCACTTTATTTCTTTAAGAAAATAATTGAGCAAGCGACTAAAACGCTGTATTGAAGTGGGGGGTGACCATGTAGAACATGTTCTCTGAGAGATGTAACACTTTTATTTGTAGTTTTAAAATATTTTGTTTTTACTTCGTTCTTTCTATTCAAGATGATAAATAATAGTTTTATTTTTTAAATTGTTTAATTTATTTCCGCCATTTTTTAAATTTAGAAATATTCACTTTTTCTCACCTCTTCAGATATTTGGTATTAAAAGTCATTTTTGTTAAAATGACGAATAGAATGTTACAAATTATGCATTTTGATGAGGAAAGAGAGGATCACTGCAAAAAAAGTAAAAAAAAACATGGGTGCGCAGGATTCTCTAAAATGTTAGTTAATTGTACCGACTTTTACGTTTATGTGTGAAAGAAAAAAATAACTGAAATATAACAACATTATTGAATTATTTTTATAACTTACCCACCCTGTATCGCAGTAAGTATTAATATCTGACAACCAGTTAAGAAAAAAATTAATATTTTCCGTTATAAAATCAGCAGGTAAAATATTACCCATTTCTTATGAATCACCCTGTATATTTATGACGGATTATGTTATGCCGAAGTTAAACTGTTTTGTATCAATTAGGGCCAATTGTACCAACGTGGTTCATCCAAAGTTCAGCTGAATTTTAAAATCCAAGGTTACAATTATTGTTACAACAATGGTATCCTTGGGTTTTAAGCCAAATTCTCCTGAACTTTGGATGACCACGTTTATTGGCTCTTGAATTATTTATTTGTCATAAGTTACAGTTGGGTTGTACATAATAAATTAACAAACGTAAGACATCGTAACAATTAGTATGTAAGTGTAAGTATGATTAATGTTTAAATAATATTTAGACTTAGGGAGTTTGGATGTCACCCCAGAGTCGGATATAACCCTAATACTCTATTCCGAAGAACGCGTGATAGTAATAAATTAATATGTACTTTTTGACACAGTACTTATACAATAATTATTAATATTTTGCATGTAAAAGAGGTCGCCAACCACCGAGAATTATATTCCCGAAACAAAGCACATTGTTAGCCGACTACCTGCCTGATTGACATTCGATATTTTCTGTTCGGTGTAGTGCGTTAGTGTATAAATGGCAAGGCAGTTCTCGCCTTCATAAACAGTGATGTGTTGTTATGTAAAGGGTGCGACGCAGGCTATATGCGTAATGTCGCTGTGACTAAACATGCGTCATTGAGAAAACACCAAACATTGATTGGCGGACACAAACAAAAACACAGGGAGGAGCTGTTATGTAAAGAAGTTTACAAGGTAAATAACTTATATGTTATTATCTAATTAATTAGATAGGATGCGGATATAAATTATATTAGCGACATAAAACAAACTAATATCCAATATCCTATTCCTATCAAGATTCTATTCTACTTACCGTAATCCAGTAAACACACATACGTTTTTAAAACGTATTCCCAACGTGTCATTGGTTAATTATTCGTGTTACGTTAGAGAATCAACCGTTCATTTATTAATGGAAAAATAACAGTCTATCGTAAAGTTAAAAATAAGTGATTTTTTCACGAAAAATGTTGGCCGACCTTTTTACAGTTTTGACAATATTAAATTAACATTATATAACGCGCTTAAAAAACTGTTCTCTTAAACGTTCATAAAACGTCCATATCAACTGAATGGTATATTGAGATCAAACAGAAACGTTTTTAAAACGTTTTTAAGTTACGTACACTAGTAATACATTTTAAAATATCTGACATATTCATTTCACATATACTAATATTAAACGTTTATAATTTCGTTATCTGAAACGTGTAAAACCACGACATTTTTAAGTTTTTTGTACGTAAAATATCTGATGTGGCCAGCACATAACTTTATTATATCAGTATATATCATCCTGATCTAAAAAATCATTTTATTTAATTCTTCACTTACTTCAATTAAATTTTAATAGTGTACCTTGAAATGTTTCATTAAATTTTTTAAATAATTAATTTACAGCGTCATTGGATCAGTAATAATTCATGTCATATATTTTAATAATTTTTTGTTATTGACATTGACATTTTTTGTAATTAAATTAAACCCTTCAAATGTCAAACTGTTTAAAATTTATCTTAACCCCGTTTTATGAGACTAAAAGTGTAAAATATGTCAGTTTACATCAGTTTTATTTAAGTACTTGGAAAATATACTTGATTCGCTTGATATAGTATACATGATTTATAATCTATCATCAAGAATATATTTTTATGTAAAGTCCAATATAAAAATGTTTGAGTTTCGTGGACCCCCTTTCAGCTGGCCAATTTTGCTCATCACCGAATTTTTCATTGTCATTGGCCTTTAGAACAAGTGTACCAAATTTGAAAGCTTTATCTCAAAAACTGTGACTGCTATCGCGATACTACATACACGCTGACAGATTTTTTTTTTTCATAAAGTTATGTTTTGTTCATTATAATTCGTCGAGTTTCGTCCAGAAATGCAGTAAAATTTTTAAAATTTTTTTCCCGAAATTGTACCTTCTTTCTTCTTTCATTCATTATGTCTCTTCTGGTGGTACCACATTCACCAAATTTAATGTGTCACCTAAACTGCTGTTGACAATCTTAACTGCCAAATTTGGGAAGTCGCCCATTAGTATTTTTTGAGTTATCGCGGATACACACATACACACACACATCCACATACCACATCCGCACACACATTCACACACACATCCACACACACATCCACACACACATCCACACACACATCCACACACACGCATCGACAGACATCATTCGGAAAATAGTCAGAATGGATTTAGGGGGTGCAAAACGTATATATCAATCAATATCTCGAGGTCGAAAAAAATCATGATTTCTATACTTCCTTATATTAGGTATAAGAAAGTAAAAAGAAACATTTTTCAAATGGTGTTTGAACCTTATAAACGTCTTTCTAACGTATGTGGGTTTACTGGATATGATTTACAAGGTTTGTGCCACTCGATTTGCCAATAATTCTACCACCTGCAGGCATGTTGAGGATACGTGCAATTTCCATGGATAATTTTCAGTTTCTAAACGTTGCCGTCGACCCCAAAAAGAAAAAAGGAATTGTAAGTAAACATCAAAATTATGCAATATCCCTCGATAATAATATTTCTGCCATATCAATTGTTTATAGAGATCGGATCGATAAATTCCAGAGTCGACCTTTACGCAGTACAATATTATATTGTAAAAATCTAATGAAACATTCCCATACAATATGAAATGATAAAATATTCTTACTTACTAAGCAATAATTCTGGTTTTTCAGTAATTGTACGGCTTGTAGCTATAAAAAACAATTACTTACTGATCGATGGGACTAGTTATTGTCGAGTGTCCAATATCAATTCATAGATAGATATCGGCGAATCGCATGGCTATCACATTTACACATGCTGAAAATGAATACACCAATGACTTTGAAGTCGTTGGATAACACTCTAAATACGTAGTATTTATAAAACGTCTATGTGAATAACATAGATACGTAAACAATGCGAAATTTTTAAAGACAGCGGAGGGTAACTTTTTTTAAAATGTCTCGTTCATTTTTTGCAAAAATGTAATGGTGGGCAGTATAGTAATGTTCAGGTGCCATCGGAAACGACACTAAGAAAAAATATTGTGACAGTATTATTAAACAAACAAATTATTCTGAACTAAATGAAGAAGGTGGCAAATGTTTTAATGGATGCATTAATATTAATAATTTACTCTTGAAATCGCTAGTGGCGATGACATCATGACGGAAGGGAGGAGTAAAAGAAATTAACAATTATCAGAAAAGATGCGCGATTAAAAGACAAAGTTGATCTTTCCGAGGATTTTGGCAGTAAATCGGAGAATTTTTTATTTGGGGCGTTTCACAGGCAACTGTATGTACTGTATGAATATATGTATTAATATATTGGAATTACCAACTTTATTCATACCTTGATACTCCCTTAACATTTTAGCTATAATTTGTTTCTACTTCCGGTGATATCAGAAACTAATCTCAGTGTTGTTATTTCTGGGAAAATAATGTAAAATTAAAAACGTTTAAAACTTTCCAACATTGGCTAACCCGTTCTGAAATTATCGTCTCAATATACAGGGTGTTTACGATCTTGGGAATTTATTTTTAATGGGAGGTAGGACTTGGCAAAAGAAGTTGATTGGTAAAAATTTACTTTAGTAAAAGTTCCTTAGAAATGACAGAAAAAATGGTTTAAATAATATACAATTGTTTGAGTACTGCTGACGTATTGAATTCAGATAATTAAAGTCCAGTCATGTGCGAAATTTATATCAGAGTTAGATGATAAAATATGGCATTTCATCTCACCTCCAGCAGTTCTTGACATGTCTGCACTTTTTTGTTAAGAAAAGTCACTTTTTACTTTCTAATTTTTAAAGTTTTTCTATGCACTATACGATTTACTATATCAAGGTGTACCTATCATCAGCAAATAATTCCCAAGATTGTAGACATCCTGTATACATGGCCATAAATAATAAATGTGTTTTTACTCTCTTGTGTAATAAGATTGTGTACAGAGTTTTACCTCTTTATAAAAGTGCTTCAACAAATGGTTATGCCATTACGCTTTATTGGAGTTTCTAATAACCCTTACTAAATGCAGTATTCATTATTATGAAATTATTAAGAGGAACATTACGCTCGATGTTTATATAATTATATCGAGGCATGATGTTTATTATGGACTTAAACTTGTTCACAGGCCAATAGTCCATTATAATGTCCTATAATTTATGAGTTACTACTGGACTTTCCAGATAAAAACTTAATAGAGCGGCTTACTGTAAAAACACTGTACATTGTGATAAAAGTGTGAAATTTGGCATGGTGGTACTCTAAAAGAGCAATACCACACACAGCCAATTTAGATGAGTCGGCTACCGACTTGGCCGCAACTAATAGCAAAGCACACACTACTCCAAAGAAGGAGGCAGAACAAATCCAACTTTTCTGGCATGCGTGAACTAAAGTTTTGAAAAGCAGTGTTAAAATGGATTTAGACCATGAGTATGTTGTCGGTCGAGTTTCTACCGCACTTATTAATATTTCGACATCAATTTTGGCACCCATTTTTACACAAGATTCCAAATAAATAAAATTTTCGCCGTGGAAACCGCTGTGTCTGACCAGTCGCACAGAACACAATGTAAAGTACAGCCGTCACAAGCAATAAAATAGTTAGCGGCTCATGCATCAAATGATGTATCGAGTCGGTACAGAAAGTACAGAAAGATGTGTCGACTCGGCAACCTAGTCGGCAGCCGACTCAGTCAAAATCGCTGCGTGTGTGTGTGTGTGTGTGTGTGTGTGTGTGTGTGTGTGTGTGTGTGTGTGTGTGTGTGTGTGTGTGTGTGTGTGTGTGTGTGTGTGTGTGTGTGTGTGTGTGTGTGTGTGTGTGTGTGTGTGTGTGTGTGTGTGTGTGTGTGTGTGTGTGTGTGTGTGTGTGTGTGTGTGTGTGTGTGTGTGTGTGTGTGTGTGTGTGTGTGTGTGTGTGTGTGTGTGTGTGTGTGTGTGTGTGTGTGTGTGTGTGTGTGTGTGTGTGTGTGTGTGTGTGTGTGTGTGTGTGTGTGTGTGTGTGTGTGTGTGTGTGTGTGTGTGTGTGTGTGTGTGTGTGTGTGTGTGTGTGTGTGTGTGTGTGTGTGTGTGTGTGTGTGTGTGTGTGTGTGTGTGTGTGTGTGTGTGTGTGTGTGTGTGTGTGTGTGTGTGTGTGTGTGTGTGTGTGTGTGTGTGTGTGTGTGTGTGTGTGTGTGTGTGTGTGTGTGTGTGTGTGTGTGTGTGTGTGTGTGTGTGTGTGTGTGTGTGTGTGTGTGTGTGTGTGTGTGTGTGTGTGTGTGTGTGTGTGTGTGTGTGTGTGTGTGTGTGTGTGTGTGTGTGTGTGTGTGTGTGTGTGTGTGTGTGTGTGTGTGTGTGTGTGTGTGTGTGTGTGTGTGTGTGTGTGTGTGTGTGTGTGTGTGTGTGTGTGTGTGTGTGTGTGTGTGTGTGTGTGTGTGTGTGTGTGTGTGTGTGTGTGTGTGTGTGTGTGTGTGTGTGTGTGTGTGTGTGTGTGTGTGTGTGTGTGTGTGTGTGTGTGTGTGTGTGTGTGTGTGTGTGTGTGTGTGTGTGTGTGTGTGTGTGTGTGTGTGTGTGTGTGTGTGTGTGTGTGTGTGTGTGTGTGTGTGTGTGTGTGTGTGTGTGTGTGTGTGTGTGTGTGTGTGTGTGTGTGTGTGTGTGTGTGTGTGTGTGTGTGTGTGTGTGTGTGTGTGTGTGTGTGTGTGTGTGTGTGTGTGTGTGTGTGTGTGTGTGTGTGTGTGTGTGTGTGTGTGTGTGTGTGTGTGTGTGTGTGTGTGTGTGTGTGTGTGTGTGTGTGTGTGTGTGTGTGTGTGTGTGTGTGTGTGTGTGTGTGTGTGTGTGTGTGTGTGTGTGTGTGTGTGTGTGTGTGTGTGTGTGTGTGTGTGTGTGTGTGTGTGTGTGTGTGTGTGTGTGTGTGTGTGTGTGTGTGTGTGTGTGTGTGTGTGTGTGTGTGTGTGTGTGTGTGTGTGTGTGTGTGTGTGTGTGTGTGTGTGTGTGTGTGTGTGTGTGTGTGTGTGTGTGTGTGTGTGTGTGTGTGTGTGTGTGTGTGTGTGTGTGTGTGTGTGTGTGTGTGTGTGTGTGTGTGTGTGTGTGTGTGTGTGTGTGTGTGTGTGTGTGTGTGTGTGTGTGTGTGTGTGTGTGTGTGTGTGTGTGTGTGTGTGTGTGTGTGTGTGTGTGTGTGTGTGTGTGTGTGTGTGTGTGTGTGTGTGTGTGTGTGTGTGTGTGTGTGTGTGTGTGTGTGTGTGTGTGTGTGTGTGTGTGTGTGTGTGTGTGTGTGTGTGTGTGTGTGTGTGTGTGTGTGTGTGTGTGTGTGTGTGTGTGTGTGTGTGTGTGTGTGTGTGTGTGTGTGTGTGTGTGTGTGTGTGTGTGTGTGTGTGTGTGTGTGTGTGTGTGTGTGTGTGTGTGTGTGTGTGTGTGTGTGTGTGTGTGTGTGTGTGTGTGTGTGTGTGTGTGTGTGTGTGTGTGTGTGTGTGTGTGTGTGTGTGTGTGTGTGTGTGTGTGTGTGTGTGTGTGTGTGTGTGTGTGTGTGTGTGTGTGTGTGTGTGTGTGTGTGTGTGTGTGTGTGTGTGTGTGTGTGTGTGTGTGTGTGTGTGTGTGTGTGTGTGTGTGTGTGTGTGTGTGTGTGTGTGTGTGTGTGTGTGTGTGTGTGTGTGTGTGTGTGTGTGTGTGTGTGTGTGTGTGTGTGTGTGTGTGTGTGTGTGTGTGTGTGTGTGTGTGTGTGTGTGTGTGTGTGTGTGTGTGTGTGTGTGTGTGTGTGTGTGTGTGTGTGTGTGTGTGTGTGTGTGTGTGTGTGTGTGTGTGTGTGTGTGTGTGTGTGTGTGTGTGTGTGTGTGTGTGTGTGTGTGTGTGTGTGTGTGTGTGTGTGTGTGTGTGTGTGTGTGTGTGTGTGTGTGTGTGTGTGTGTGTGTGTGTGTGTGTGTGTGTGTGTGTGTGTGTGTGTGTGTGTGTGTGTGTGTGTGTGTGTGTGTGTGTGTGTGTGTGTGTGTGTGTGTGTGTGTGTGTGCTATGACTCTAACATGTAAATTAAAATTAGACATAGAGGCATCTCAACAAATCACCTAAACAACTACTATATTGGAAAATGACGGCAATAAATTCATTTCCTAGATATGATATAACTTGGTTATCTTCAATCTGACAGAAGTGCTTTAGTACCAAATTAAAGAGAGTATTATTCCACTCATATTCAGAAGAACCGATCAGAAACTGTCCTGTTGTAGGTTTCTCGGAAAATCTGTCTACATTCTCGAGTTATACTAGCCCTTAGATCACGAATATCTTCTGGACGAGTTTTGTAAATTTAAATAACCCCAGAGAAAAATTAAGCGGCATCAAATCCGAAGATCTTGCCATCTTAAACACTTCTCTTTCCAATCCTTTTCGCAGAAAATTTTTCATCCAAATGTTGTGTTACAGGAACGGTATAATGAGAAGAGCTCCGTGCAAATTGTGCTTATTGAGCATCATGTTTCTTTCTTCATCGAACTAGTGACTGAATGATGAATAGTTTATCTTATTATCTACGAGCCAATTGCACAGGTTCTCCTTAAATATATACTCTAGCGAGGTGTCACTTAATACAAAAGGTTCTCCTTAATTTAAATTCTATTGAAAGATTATGCTAATAATAATATTTATTTAATCTCCGGACTCCGCGGCAAGTACAGACACCGCCTCCGAAAGATTTGGTCTTCGGAACTTTCGGGGACGAACAAGGTGTCTGCAACTAATATGCTTGCCGCTGGTAGAGTAGTACTGAGTATGGCATGTAACATCCTCAGGACCTCAGATCCCCTCTTGCGGTTTGTAAAACATCACGAAACTGTAGGAGTGGGAGCAGGATTGTTCAAGGCGGCAAAAAGAGCCGCAGATGAACTCGGTCTCTCATTTGACATCAGGCGAAGAGGTCAGCGAGGTGCTGATGTAGAGTCAGTCGTTGAACTTCAGCCAAATCATCTGAAAGCCCGAATCAGAGCTGCTGAACAGGAAAACCTGTTTCGGCAGCACATCGATAAACCCCAGCATGGTGTCTTCTATAAGTACACTGGGTTTTCGACCAGGCTAACATTCGCGTTTCTAAGGTCAGCCGGGCTTAAGTCGGAGATCGAGGGATTCATTATGTCCTGCCAAGATGGTGTTATCAACACCTTGGTCTACCGTAGCCGCGTGTGGCGTGTAGAGGTTTCTGACATCAACTGCAGGACCTGCCGTCAGGCGTCGGAATCGCTCATGCACATACTATCTGCATGCCCCGATTTCGGCCTACATCCACCGACATAACGCGGCGTTACGAGTGCTATACTACCATCTAAGGCAGTCGTACGGGGTAGACCAGATACCAGTGTTGCCTTACGTCCTCAGAGATATTAAGTCCGTTGTCGAGAACGAGAAATGCCGGATTTACTGTAACTATTCGTTCCCGACGGTCAGGCTAATCCAAGCCAACAAGCCTGATATAGTCTTCCTTGATCATCAACTCAAGGTGATGTATGTCATCGAGTTCTCGACACCTGCGGAGAAAAACATCACCATGAAGGAGGACAAGAAACGGACCAAATATCTGGATCTCCGGTACGAGCTCAAGTGCTGTACCCAGGCTACTTGGTAAAAGTGGTCGTCCTAATAATTGGTGTGCTCGGAGGATAAAGCCTACGCTGCTCTCGGAACTGAAGATCATACTGACCTGCCAAAGTGGCTGGCAGGCCAAATGCAGAAGGCGGTCACTCTGGGTTCTCTCCGTCTGCTTAGCGTACACGATTCTGGTATCTACAGTCACTAACCCTGCTGAATGTGGGAAGTGGCTGTAGTTAATCTTGCCGGCGCGCCTCCCGTGAGGTGTCGGAGGCCACGGGAGGACTGTTCGGCATCGGATAATCCGAAAAAGAAATATTTATTTAATCCAAATTTACAATTTTTTATGTGGTGTATAAATTAATCCAAAATATATGCACCGATCTCCTACCAGCATTTTTAGATATAATCTAACAAAAATTTGGTAATTATTTAGTACCGCATTTTCCTGAAATTGTTTCTACCCCGGCGAAAATAAATTATACGCGTGTTCAGCCTAATCCATTATGAGGGATAGATTAACGATAGAAAAAAATTATAAAAATTGAAGCCAGTGGTTTCGAACTTCCCCTCGAAAACTAAATCGGTTTGTTTTTTCTGAAAATCGTATCTACTTCAGATCCAGAGTTATTCTAGATGTTAGTTTTGAAATAGAATTAAATGTAAATAGATACGGTTAAACCATTTTGCGCTTTAAAAAATATACGTTTAAAGCAGTTTTAACAAAATGAGGCATAAAACTTTATTGCCCTCTAAATCTCCCCAGGCGAACAATTTAATTTAGATTAATGCCGGATACACCGCACTGTTTGCCGAAGTGAGAACTTGAGAGCTAATTGTATTGGAAATTGGAATAAAACAAATCACCTGCTCAAATATCAATTTACGTGAGCCCACAATGGACATATCAATGACTGATTGATTTTACATAAAAATATGAGTATTAATACATACAGGATGAAGAAAAGAAACTCGATAAACCTATAACTTTGTAAATATTGCCTATACAGGATTGCCATTATGTATGGAACCGAGTATGTTGAAACGATTCGAGATATTACCTTGAAATTTCGTGTGACTAAGAGATATTTTGATATTAAACTTTTTTTTTTTGGAATTTATCGTCGAGGGTGGGCCGCCATCTTGTTTTTTTCAAATAGCAATGGGGTTGTCTATGGTATCATTGAAAAGGTAGTTTTTTCTCTATATAAGTATTATTTGAATATGAGCCTGCAAAACAATAAGTTTGAGCATATCATTGAAATGATGATAATTGAATTTCGGTGAACGTAATGATTATTTATTTAATTAATACATAATATCTTACTGAAATTAGTAGCAATGACAATTTCATAAGAAAAGTTAACAGTATTAGATCAGATACTCAAATTGTTCTCCTTCAACTTCTTGGCAATAGTGCAAACGGTGTACGAATTCTTGGAATGCATCTGTTAGCCTTCTAGAGATACATTATCTAATTCATTTTGCAATCCTCTGTTGGGCCTATTGATATAAACATGAGTCTTTAGAGAACCCCATAAGAAAAATCAAGAGGTGTTAAATCAGGGAATATTGCTGGCCATCAATAGCACCCCTTCTTCCAATCCACCTACCAGGAAAAGTATGATCCCAGAACTCACGTCCTAGGAGACTATAATGCGGTGGTATACTATCCCGCTAAAACCATATATTTATGTTTATAAGAGCTTCTAAATTGGGAATAAGTTCATTGATACGAGAGGCGATCTGATTGTAATCGAGGATACTTTACAGAAGTTAGATTTCCATCAATGAAAAACGGGCCGATATGCTGATCTTTTAAACCGAACCAAACATAAACCTTTTGTGGGTTGCTGTCAAACCATTATCTGCAGTTATGTTTATTAACATGCCTATTTAGACAGAAAGGTACTGTTATTTACAAAATTTTTATCTACAGTGTTCATTTTCAGTATCCTTTCACAGAAGTCCAACCTTCTGTCGAAAACATCTTCATTTAATTCATGGACAAGATATACTTTATTTGGATGAAATTTGGCTTCTTCATTAGTTTGGATTGATCGCCTACACATGTTATGATCTAATGCAAGTTGTTGGACAGACGTTTTGGGTTCGTCAGTAACATCTAACAGTACATCTATGCGTTGTCTTCATTCGTTGCTGATTTTGGATGTGAAGATTTGGAAACGTTTCTCACGCATCAAAAACCTGTGTTGAAACTTTGTTTCCATAGCATGTGAGTTTACTTGGGCCCATGTATATAAGTACACAATAATTATCACTGTCATATATCATTTTTATATGGTAATGGTAAAAATAATAATAATGTGGAAATACATAAATGAAAAATGCTTCTCAGGAAGCAGTAGAAAAATTGTACAGAAACTAAACTTAACTTACTTAACTAAAATACCAATTGTATATATTATCATTACAATGTGTTTGTAGATTTGTCAAATGTAAATTAAATTTTAAGATTCAAATTTTAAAATTACCAAGTAGTTTAAAAAAATTCCGTAATAGTGTAAAATGCGTGAGGTAACAAAACAGTTTTTAATTCACGTTTGAATATGTTTAGATTTGTAATTGTTTGAATACGGTGTGGTAACTGATTAAAGATCCGTATCCCCATGTACAGAGGACCCCTTCGGTTAACATTATAATTATAAAATGGAGGTAGATATGTAACTTTATTTCTTGTATTGTGTGTGTGGATTTGTGATGGCCTCATTAAATTACATTTTCTTTTAAATATTGAAAATGATAGGCGATATATGTACAGGTTAGTTATAGTGAAGATTTGTAATAATTCAAAGGAATTGCGACATGAGTCGTATCTACCTAGGCCACATAGGGTACGTATGGCACGCTTTTGAATTAAAAATGTACTGTTTATATTTGTCGAATTTCCCCAAAACTCGATCCCATATTGCAAGATGGAATAAAAATGCGCATTGTATATTGTTTTAGCTGCATCAAAACCAATACAATTTTTTTATAATCCCTATGGCAAAAACTGCGCTAGACAATGTATTATTGATTACATTTATGTGAAGTTTCCATTCCAGTTTTTCATCAAAATGCAGGCCTGGAAATTTCGTACTGCAAACAGATTTGATGTTTCTTATATGTGAGGTCAGTGTATTTTGCGGTATATTTTTGTTGGGTTGAAATAACATATTGACGGTCTTTTCTAGATTAAGTAATAATGTCAACCAGTCAAATATTTCGGTGATTTTCATTTGTGCTGTTATGTTTAAATTATCAATATTTTAGTTGCTAAGTAAAATGCTAGTGTCATCTGCATGTAGTGAAAATTTTACTGATGAATAATTATAAACTAGATCATTAATATAAACTAAAAATAATATTGGTCCCAGAATGGAACCCTGGGGTATTTAATATTTTCTGGATAGGAGTAATATTTTGTGCGTGAAGTATTATTATGCAAGCAACCTCTACTAATATTTGATGGTTTTTGAGGTATGAATTAAAACTAATTGTTTGTTATTCCTCTGATTCCATACTAATCCAATTTATTTATTAGTATAGAATGATCCACACAATCAAACGCCTTAGATAAATCACAAAATATTCCAAGAGGCAGTTGTTTATCTTCTATTATATTACTTATATTATCTAGAAGTTCAAACGTAGCATCTGATGTGCTGCAATTTTTGCGAAAACCGTATTAAAAATTTGTAGGATGTTTTTACTATTTTAAATATATGAAAGAAATTTGCTTTTTAATGTTTCAAAAATATTTTATTATAAACTCTACACGTGTTTCGGCTTTTTAGGCCTTTGTCAAGAGTACAGGGAATACTGAACAGTAAAATTTGTGTTCATTGCATATATATAACCACATCTGGTACCTACTATAAAACTATTGTAAAGTATGTTTTTAAAAGCTGAATATTACTTTATTTTTTAAAATCTAAATTATTTTATTTAAAATATGGTGGCCGGTAAAAATTTGTTGTTCATTCGTTACATTTTTCTTATTCTTAACAGCTTTACTTATTTCTAATTGTTCTAATAGATCAAGTCTCTTTCCTTTCTTTTCCGAATGGAGTAATTTGACATTATTTAAATCTATAAAATGATTGTTTTCTATACAATGTGTTGACATGCCCGTACTATACACATTGTTTACAATAGATTTCCTGTGTTCCTCGAATCGCTTTTTTACATTTCGTCCAGTTTGTCCAATGTATATAGCATCACAGTCACTACATTTTAACTCATATACTCCTGTTTTTTGTAGCTTTTCAGTTTTGTCTTTATTATTAATTAACATTTTACCTAAATTATTTTTATTTACTGAAATTGTTCTACATCCCAGTTTATTCAGTTTATTACTAACTCTATTGCTGATCTTAGGCCTATAATTAATACATTTATATCTCTTATTGCATTCCTGAGAAGAAGCGGCATAAAACTCTTTATGTAAATTTTTCTTTTGTTTGTTTTTTATTAGTTTATCAATTAAGTTTTCTTTATAGCCATTGTTTCTCGCAATTTCTTTGATTACGTTAACTTCTTTTTTAAACTTCTCTTCGCTTAATGGAAATGTTAATAGACGGTGTATGTAGAATGCAATAAGAGACATAAATGTATTAATTATACATTAAAAAAGCAAATTTCTTTCATATATTTAAAATATTTAATGATGTTTCACAAGGAGCCAACCGCAGATGTTTTTACTTTCTAAATAGCCTAAAAGTTGTTCTTTAACAACTTCTTCTAGTAAGGATATGACATGGATATAATAGATATTCCTCTAAAATGTTTACATCTTAACAAATTGTAATACAAGCAATCGCAAGATCTACATAATAACATTTAATGTGTTTATTACAGTTATTACACAATGTGTAAACAACTTTAATTGGATATGTTTGTTTTAAAATAACTACTCGCGGGCATTTAACCAAGTGTATAAATGCAATAGAACTAGTAGAAGACATGCGATGCAACGCTGAATATTTATTCGCTTTTCAGAGCATTGTAGCAGAGATATTTGCCATACCTAGTTGGACAATTCCCAGGGTCTCAAGACCTGGTTGCCAAATTTTCTTTTAAACAAACTAGTTCAGTAAAATTAGAACGTGACCGGGCATAAATTAGAGTGAAGCTAAATGCTTTGTATTAGTGAGTAGAAGATACTAAGGCTGTAGCTATATCACACAAGGAACAAATTCCAACGCAGGCGATTCTTCCCTATTTGAAATTCTGATGTTTCCTCATATCGTTGTCTTATCAGTGGTAAACTTTCTCCGGAGGGTTATTTTCTTGATTATTTATTTTATGATCCTTTATATCTGACATACTCATAGCTATGCATAGGGAATGTGAAAGTCACGACATAAATAACAGGAGCAGACTGTAAAACAGAGTACAGTACAGTACAGTAAATTATATTTATATTCTCTACATATCAACTTCTCCCTGTTTCATCGCCTTTATTTGTCTTTGCCAGTTAACGGTTGGTGTTTTTCCAACGACACGTATTTTGTCGCAGCAAGTAATCGGCTAACAATGTGCTTTGTTTAGGGAATACAATTCTTGGCGGTTGATGACTGCTCATAGGTGCTAGTTTTACATGCTAAAGATTAATTAATTAATGTGCACGGAAAGAAAACTATTCTATATCAAAGTAAACAATTATTCTTGAATTTCTATATTTGTCACTAGAAAAATATTACTTGGCATAATAAATTATTATTAAGATAATGACTTTTTAGAATAACGTTTTTCTTGATGGAGATATATCTATTCTTGGGGATATATGAGTATAATAATGTCTTAATTTAAGAATGGTGCCTTAAAAATATTTTAGATTTTTTCCGTGTCAGAAATTGAAATTTAATTTATTACTATTAAATCACGCGTTTCTTGGAACATAGTATTAGGTTTAAATCCGTCTCTGGGATAACATCTAAATTCCCTATATCAATCATAACTAATGCGGATATAACATTTGTAATATTTTAATGAGGTACTTCCCCTTCGAGAAGTTCGGCTAAATTTTCTGTCATCTTTTACTGCTATTTAATGATTGTAAAATTATAAATGGAAATAATATGGTTTAACATGCTGAAATATTTAATAGTATTTCAAAGATCATGCGTTTATCGGAATATAGTATTAGGTTTAAATCCGTCTCTGGGATGACTCCCAAATTCCCTATGTGATTCATAACTAATGCGGATATAATATTTTTCGTTTGTAATATTTAAAGGTACATCCCCTTCGAGAAGTTCGGCTAAACTAATTGCCATTTTTTACTGTTAATGACATTAAAATTATAAAAGAAATAATGTGGTGTAATATGCTGGTACATTTAATAGTATTTCAAAGATGATATTCTTAGATACCTTTTCACTTCTTTCGAGTAACATTCCTACATAATATGTCTATATTTACATCAGTTTTTGCTGTGAAAAGAAATTTTTATAAATAATTTCCTTTACTAATAGTACCAGAATAGAGCATATGATGAAACAGAAACATAAAATATATATTTTGTGTTTGTTTATCGATGCGATTAACAGATTTACCCGGGCCAAAACCTTGATATATACTAAAGCGGAATGATCCTTGAGATAAAATGGAATATGGAGGCTATATATGTAGCCAGTTCACATAGGGTGAAATGAGGTAGAAATATTTTAGTAGTGATATATTGTGAGTTTTCCTGCAGACTTGCAAGGTTAGAAAGAAAATGTATATTGTCAACTGCCTAAATATTACCATGTCCCCATAAAAAAAATTAATATATCAAACCATCGAATAGCAAGTCATATCATGTATACATAATTATTTGACTCAATAAACTTATAGCTAAAAATGTTTAGTTTTCGAGATAGAGGGCGCTTTTTCCGGGAATAATTGATACATTATTATGAAATTCAGAAGATGCAAGTTGCGTACACTTCAAACCATATTTTTCGCCTTTTCATCGAAATTATGTTAATGGAAACATACAAAACCATGTAAATTTTTTAAACGATTCTCAATTAATAGCTAAATGATAAGTAGGGGATGAATGATTTTGAAATGAGTTTAACTCAAAGACGTTGCATCTTCTCAAACACTTATAGGAAAACTTGTTTGTGCTTTAAAGGTAGTAAATGACAAAAAAGAAAGAAAATATAGCTTGGGTCAATGGAGTTCCGTCTTTTTGGTAAGAATATCCTCAACACCCCTCACCGTTACGTCTCTGGTTGGAATGGATATATGAAAACTATGGTGAGAAGTATGCTGATGTACGTTCACCTTCCGAATTTCATAATAATATCTCAATTATTTCCGCTGAAATATGAGAAAAACTGAAAATAAACTAAAACTTTTCAATAACTAAGCATTTCTAGCTATAAGTTTATGGTATGTCACAAATCCATACTATTTTGGCGTGTTTTATCGATTCCTTAAGATTTCCGATTAAAATCCGGCCCACCCTATAGATTCAGACTGGTTTTATATGTTATAAGTATCCAAAAATGACTTAAAATGAAAGGAAAAATATAATATTTTGATATCTGTAACGTCAATTTAAATACTACCCATTCTTAAATAAAATATTCATTCTGACATCAGAAGCTATCCCAATTTTAAAATTTTAAAAGCCACCAAACAATAACAAAATATGTTTTCAAGTTCTTGTCTCGGTTAACGAGTCTTAAGTCTTATATTCTGTCTAGTTATCATGTAACAGTAAATAATAAATAGTATACAAATAATAGATAAAATAAGAGAAATCAAGAGGTGTGAAATCTGGCCATTATGTAGGTCTCTGCTTCCAATGTTCCTCGTCGAAAATCGACTTTACAATCATTTTTGGTCCAGTAAAGCATAGTGAGGTGGGGCGCAAAATAATTCCTCATGTAAAAATATCTTTTCATTTTCTCCATGCTGAGTTACAAGGGTTTCTGTTATCAAAGGAATGACTGCTTTTGAAAAAAAAAAAATTGCTTCCAATAAATAAGTTATGTTATTATGGAAATATTAGTTATTGATTTTTTTAGAAACAATGCTCTTTGATTTGATCACTTGTAATAAATTCATATGCTATATTGAAAAATATTTCGAAATATTTCAACTTTAATAAAATAGGATATGGTTACCGATAAAAAAACAAAATAACATCTATTATCCTATTTCTACTAGAATTCTAATTTGCTTACCGTTGTAGTTGCTGCCGACAATTCCACTAACTTTACCACTAATCCTACCGCCCGCGGGCATGTTAAAGATACGTGCAATTTTCACGAGAAATGTTTAGTTTCTAAATGCTGCTGCAATCTACCCTGAAAAAGAAATAGGAAATTTAGGTAAACACCAAAATCATGAAAATGTATTTAGAAAATAATATTTTTTCTGGTAAGCTAATTTTTTAGTAGGTTTTTCTAATATATGTAGTGTTTAATTTAAATAATATGTTAAATAATCAAGTATGTGGAATTTTCAACCACCGCCTTTCTGTAAAAGGAACGAGTTTATGTCTGTAACCGTAGTTGTTTGTTTCTGTTTGTCATCTGATATCTCAGGGTTTATTCTTTCACAGGATATATTTCGTTACATTTTGGAATTATTTTAGGCTATAAGACAAGTTGCTTAACACTGGTTTTAACTGAAACCAACATTAATATTGTTATTTGTGGGACAATTATATGAGAATGCAACTTCTTATTGATCTGGTGTAATTGAAACAGAATTACTAGAGAATCTGAAAAGTAAGCATTAAAAATCAAATCTTTTAAAAATTATGATTCTTTAGAAAGGGAAAAATAATATGAAATTATCAATTTCTAAGATCCCCGACTGTAAGTGATTCATTATTTCGAATTTAGCAAAATATTAGTCGTCCATGTTGTCCTATGCCGTCTTTATTATAGGTTAAAATTTGTTCTTTGAAATATCCTATAAATTATCAATTTATGTACAGACTAATAATTTTTGGTGAATCACTCGATTAACTAGCTTTTTTTTGGGCCAATAAAAAGTTCAAAATGGCAGGTTTCTTTACCAGGGCATTCTAATATGGATATAGAAAAACAAACAAACTAAATCGACAGAAAATCAATATTTTCAAAAATTACCATTTTTATTTAATCATTCGAAAGTAATTCGATATACATTCAATCATTTCCATTTTCGGCGGAAATACCTCACACATTTCTTCAAAAATTAAATGAACATTTCAAAATTCAGGTGCAGAATGTTTTTCAGAATTCATCAATATATATATATAATACTATTTAGCTTAGTTTACTTTTAAGATATCTATATTTAAATAAGTTATAGTAATTTTTGCCACTGAGAATTAAAATGTGCCGTTTAAATTTTTTTTGGCAGCTCTTAAATGTATTTCCGATATAATCGATATAATTGTCAGCTGCATGTAATATACCTGAACATCGTCTGCATAAATTTGCGTAATACTCTTTACGGACACCTTTTTGCAAATCAAAATAGATATACAAATAAGAAAGAGTCCAAAAACAGAGCCTTGTAGTACCCTTGAAATTAGGGTTTTAGGTTGTGGGTACATCTGATCATGTGGACTGTTTAGGCACACAATTTGTCGACGATTTTGTACAAAAGATTTCATCGAAAGAAAAAGACTCTGGGAAAGTGCATTACATTTCAATTTAGTAATCAAGACATCAACATAATATATGAAACCAAACGCTTTCAACATATAAATTGATCTGTGCCTTCAAGAATATCGTTAATAACAGTTTTCAATTTATTACATTGTGTCTATCTAAAGCCACAAAAGATCATTCTCGATTGCAAAGGATAATTGTTTATATAATGTAGTTGGCGATGTTTAGTGGTCTGAAGAAGGCTTATTAGAATTGGAATATAATGTTCTCCTGATTCCTCTATATTTGGAACTGGTTTTACACTGGAAGTTTTCCATGAAAAATCAATTCTTCCCAGTTCAAATGAAACATTTACTATATATGTGTTGTGCTGATTACGTTTTTCTCAGGTTGTTTCAATAAATACGAACATACAAACGAGCAATAAATTCCCAAATTTAACTGAAATTATAAATTCAGGATTCAATAACTACTATCGAATTTCGTATATTGTGTTTACATTTATCATTTCTGCAGGAATAGGTGCACAATCTGAAATTCTGTTCGACAGAGTATGATAGGTCAATAATTTAGCGTAAACATGAACATTAATCAACTGATTAATTATACATACATCAAGTTTATTAAATCGTCATTAATGTGTATTTGGTTACATTTCAGCAATATATTTCGTGTCTGTAATATCAATTAATCTGGTATGTGTTTATGTAGATGTGATACTTCTGCTAGAAGCAATTTAGTTTCGATTCTTACGTGGATTGGTTTCACGATTATTTTATTTTGGTCGCACAGTGGGCCAGAATTAATTTTTAGAAGGACAAAACTTAAATTTGTAATAGCCCAGTCACATTAGAGGTTTCACCTCGGAATGAGAGATAATAAGCTGTAAACTTGTATAAACCTTTATTTTGGCGTTCTAAAAGTTGTCTCAAAAGTCTCATAAAATCTCGTTTCCGCGTCTTAAGATATTCAAGGTCAAAGGTCACAAAAATCAGTTTTTTGCAAATATCTCGCTTCCTATGGTTTTAATGCCATTTGCATTTATTATAAAAATTGTGGAGAATAAAATTCTCTACAACTTTTGTCCCTAACATTTTTTTTTATATACTCAACCGTTTTTGAGATAGAGGGCGGAGAGCGCGCCGCGCTTACCTATTCACAGCATAATGCAAGGTCAACCATTAAGTCCCGGTAAATAATACGCCGTATAAAGTCTATAAATCATTAAAAAATATATAATTATGAATAATTTGAATTGTTTATTAATTAATACATTATATTCAATGATATTTTTCATTTATCGAATATATATTTGTTTAATATTACTTACCTTTCCGTGTAATCAAAAAATTGTTGAGTGGAATACTTTAAGTATATTTTAATTATATTCTAATATATATGTTAACAGGTTGACTGCCGACCATATTTTTGAGGCAGTCTCGGACGCCGTTAAGTTTTATTTGTTTTGTTGCCTTTAGTTATGCCATAAATCATGTAAATTATAGTTTTATTATCATTTTAATTTTTTTTTTGTCTCAAATTAGCGAAAAAAAAATTATACTCTGATCGGAGTTGTCGGCGTCAGGCATTAATATTTTCAGGGGATGCCGAACACTCCGATTGGAGTCGCTATACACAACACTCCGATCGGAGTAGGGGCGTCGCCGATTGATGCCGGTACACTCCGATCGGAGTAGTCGGCAATCAACCTGTTAATTATATTTTAAGTAGAAAAAGAATGGAGTAAACACATTTTAATTATATCTTTATTTAGAAATACTTTTTCATATTTTTATTACAGTTGAAGTTCAAATGTGGGGAAGTTTTTCAAAAACTTTTATAATTAGAAGGACTTGAGTCTTAATTTTCTTCTTCTTCTCCTTCATCGTCTTCCGGTCGCTCGAAAATTTCCAATTCAATATCATCATTGTCGTTGTCAAGGATATTTGTCTCTAAATCTTCGAGAATTTCGGGGTAAAATGTACTATCTTCATCGAGATCGCTTTGATACGGTGAAGCATTGAGGCACGCTTGCCCATTACACTGGCCACAAGCTAAAGAACATTGCAATCCCGATTTCCTACATCCGCAGCGTGAACCACAACCATTCTTGCAGTTGATTACACGGAAAGGTAAGTAATATTAAACAAATATATATTCGATAAATGAAAAATATTATTAAATATAATGTATTAATTAATAAACAATGCAAATTATTCATAATTATATATTTTTAAATGATTTATAGACTTTATACGGCGTATTATTTACCGGGACTTCCGGTCACCTTGCATTATGCTGTGAATAGGTAAGCGCGGCGCGCTCTCCGCCTTCTATCTCAAAAACGGTTGAGTATATGAAAAATGTTTGGAACAAAAGTTATAGAGAATTTTATTCTCTATAATTTTTATAATAAATGCAAATGGCATTAAAACCATAGGAAGCGAGATATTTGCAAACAACCGATTTTTGTGACCTTTGACCTTGAATATCTTAAGACGCGAACACGAGATTTTATGACACTTTTGAGACAACTTTTAGAACGCCAAAATAAAGGTTTATACAACTTTACAGCTTATTATCTCTCATTCCGAGGTTGACCCTCTATTTTGGCTTAAGTGACTGGATTATAAGAATAATTTTGGGAAAAATTCCTTTATTTAGTATTTACAGAAATTGTCAGCGCTTAACGACATTATTATGAGAATTCCCAAAAACAAACAATTTGGGAATAGTGAGCAAGTAAAGAACACTAATAATGCGCGACCATTATCAATTTATCATTTGCTTTTGTATTGAATTGGAGTGGTGTTATGTTCCCGATTGTTCTTAAGGGTGTAAAATCTTTCCTGTAGGAATCTTTTTGTTAAAGGTATGCTGCTTTTTACTTTTTTTATTTAACATATTTTAGTACAGTTGTTTTTGATATTATCTTATCCAAAATATTAACAAAAGAGTGCCGTAATTTTTAAATTACATATTTACTTCGGTTTACAAAAAATTGCAATCATTTGCACACTGTAATTTGAAGTTTTTAACGAAGCTTATAAAATAACTGTAAATAAAAAGTAGTGCCCATTAGGGACACATAGGGATAACTTGTTTTTACTTGAGCTTTCTTTTGCTTTGAGTATTCGTATACTGTTCTATTTACAGAGACAATGCATATTACCAGAAGATAGTTATTTGAGTTTTTAAAGGTCAATTTGCTTAAAAATATAGTTAGCTAATTCTGAATTTAACTGCACAATCCAGGTCATAAGATTGCCCTTATCTTTTAAGAATTCAAATAACTCTTTTGATAACAGACAGCGTCTCTCTGTAAATAGGATAATATGAAAATACTCAAGGCAAAAGAAAGCTCAACTAAAAACACGTTATCTCTATATCCCTAATGAGCGCTACCGGGCACTAACAGTTATTGTATAAGCTTCCTTAAAAACTTCAAATCACAGTATGCAAATGCGGGCAACTTTTCATGAACCGAAGTAAATATGTAATTTAAAAATAACGACATTTTTTTTGTTAATATTTTGAATAAAGTAATATCAAAAATAACTGTATTAAAAAATGTTAAATAAAAAGGGAGAAAAGTACATACATTTAAC
Source organism: Rhamnusium bicolor (assembly GCA_029963845.1). Lineage (NCBI taxonomy): Eukaryota > Metazoa > Arthropoda > Insecta > Coleoptera > Cerambycidae > Rhamnusium > Rhamnusium bicolor. The sequence continues at coordinate 1,683,988 of JANEYF010000128.1, forward strand.
AAAGAGATTCCTACAGGAAAAATTATACACCCTCAAGAACAATCGAGAACACAACACCAATTCTATACAATACAAAGGCAACTAAACTGAGAATGGTCGCACATTATTAGTGTTGCTTGGCCAGTGGGCCAGAATTAGTTCGATTGTTCGAATCACTCATTATGACTAGGAAGTAGTACTTGGCACCGTGTTTTGCGATTTCCTATATCAAGATGCTCATTTTCTTGACCTGTATATGAATGTAAGGATCCACTTGCTTTAAAGTCAAAATCATTTCAACACGAATTTCGTGCTAATAGGTCTAAATGATGAGAGAAACCGAAACTTTGAGAGTACTTTTTGACATGATAATGAAATCACAGTATTAATAGTCTAATCAAAAACATGCGTTCAAAAATTCATAGGTGCCCTTGTTATTATTTTTTGTTGATCTTCAGATATCAGGTGATAATCTATCATCTTTCGGCAGATTATTCCGAAACTGGCTGTACCAATAATAATTATCCTAAAGACTGGGTGGACAAGGTGGACCAATCCCATGGTATCCTCATCAACCAGGTTTAACTTTTGTGGATGTATACATTTAGTTTTCTAAATATTAATTTGCAACAATTTAGAAGAGTTCAACAAAAAGTTCTTCGTCGATGTCAACAATGTATAGAAGTTAATGGCTCCCACAATTACTTTAATAATTACGTAAGTTTTATTGCATTTTATCTAGAACAACATGCTATTAAAAAATTTTTAGATAGTAGTAATAGACATTTTTTCCGTCCCTTGTTTTTGAGGTACAGAGTGATTAATTAATGTTTATAATTTCGAAAATACAGGCTTGAACTTGTAAACGTCAGTATGCTGTCGGAACTGACAAGAAATATTTTATATCTTCCTCCTAAATTGCGACAGCTACGTTGACAATCTGACAGGTGTCAGATAATTCAAAACTAAAAAAAAACAAATGACATAATAACCAAAACAGCCTCAAAGTTCTGACATAGTAGAAAAACCTCTATTCCTATATTATGGCGACTAGCTAGAGTAGTATTACTCCGATAGGTGGATTTAGCTGATTATGGTCTTGATAACAGAGTCAGACTGTATTCCGAAATGTCAACTTCATTGCTAACCTAAGATTAATATTTTTTTGTGGGCAATGAAATTAAAAAAAAAAAAACACCTCCAACTAATCCTTTCTTGGCATAGAGGTGTCACAACGACGTCACAAATAAATAATTATAGGCGAGTTTGCAACTTGTGTTTACGTATATCGAGTATTGGGAAATATGGCTAAATTCGACCAAAACATCTCGTGTTATTTTACGCCTGTTTCCTATGTCATGAAATAAACAACATAGCACTCAGCACACAAATATATATATATATATATATATATATATATATATATATATATATATATATATATATATATATATATATATATATATATATATATATCTAAGTTATGGAAGGGTTTTATCTCTATATTCGATAAACTATTGTCAATAAAACTTGAAAAGGGGATTCTATATCAGTTTTGAAACTTTCACGTTCTGCTGATTTGATATGGGATGAATTGATCCAGTTATTGAAATTCATACTTTCTTTAGACATCAAGGGAGTTATTCTCCATGAGTTGTAAATGGCGACAGAAATCATATTTGCTAGCTAGCATTAAATCAAATTTTAAGACATTAAAGAGATTTACACATGAAAGAATAAATAATTTAAAGTAGTCGAAGTAAAAGCAGACAAATTATCTAGACTTTTATGTTTCATTAATAAATGCCTACCTTTTTAAAAAATCCATTTTATTATTTGCTTTTATGCATTAGCAGTGTCATTTGATTTAATGTATAATTACAGAAATATTATTTAGATAATTAACAAAAAAAAAAACACAATAATTTGTGTTGATTATGTTGATTAATATTTTTACCTTTTCTATATTAGCATAAGAAAATAAAGTCAATATGAATATAAAATACTAGGTAATTTCTTATATTAAGCATTGAAAGTTAGGAGATTTTTTGCCAAATAGGTACATACCTAAATAATATGTTTACATTGTCCAGTAGAGTCTGTGAAGATGGTTGAAATCACCTTAGTAATTACCAAACTACATTTTTCGTTTAGAGAAAATTAGTTTTTTACTTTTATATTGATTCAAAATGAAATGGGCACATTGTCAAATAAATTCTTTTTCCCAGTCGCAAAATTAATGCGGTTGCCAACGTTTATTGCAGCAATAACCTTTTATCATTAAAATTTTTGTAGCCTGCTCACATATGGAATTATTCTCTAGGGAAATTCGTCAGAGGCCGAATGTTTTTTTATAATAAAAAATGAACAGTCTGAGTACTACTACAATATAGATAACAATGCAAATCCATTTATAAGGACCAAGAAACTAAACATTTTAACATTATCCTGCAATAATTAGCACGGAGGAAAAAATATTTTGAAGGAAATAAAACTTATTTAATAAAAAAAAAATTGTTTCATACGTTCGCAAATATTTTCTATCTAAAAAAAAAATGTGTTTACACCATTTAAGGGGTGGTTTGAGGGGGTTAAATTTGGTAAAAATGTCTGTTAACCAAAGTTAGTATTTTTTAGTGCCTTGTGAACCATAAGCTGGCTGGGCAGACGTTTTTTTTCAATTTTAACTATTTTTTATCAGTATTTCAAATTTAGATCCATTTTCCGCCACTTTGATGGCAAATTGCTTAAAAACCGACAAATAGAAATGTCGGTCACTATAGTACAGTACTGTACACACTAAAACAAACATTTTGTGCTAGGTTTGGTCCGGTAACTAAAAACTTTTATTTTCAATTTCCGGTTACCACGCGCCGACCGGAAGTTTATCTGCCAGCGTAATTGGGTTATGTGGAGTACATATACTAACTACCTATGCGATTAAAAAAAAATGTTCCCCTCTCCGTATCCGGCCGCCACACCAAAAATTTCAAAAGATAAAAAGTATGGTAATTGGTCTCTTTAATTACCAACTGGCAGACGAGAGTCTTTCATTGTCAAATTTGTACGTTATTGCTTAGACTAATCTATTTTATTAGGTACTAAATCTTTCAAACGAAATTTGTAAAGATAATTTAAAATTGTCACTTGGCTCCTCCTGGCATTTGAAATTTGGGGCGCAAATGTCACCCCTGTTTAGGGCTAACGTGAAAACACTAAATTTAAGTGTCCCCCTTGAAAACATAATCGAGCATTTTGTCTAAAGTTGAGTCAAAATGTCATAAATCTGGGTGACCTCTTTTCTGTGGGTCACCCTGTATGACCCAAAGGCAATTTTTCGCTCGCATTTTTAAGTAGAACAACAGAAAAGCAATAACTCTATGAATATGGATAAGACATGATAGAGTATTATCATACACTGGATTGAGTAAGTGGTCGGTTCCTTGTGAAACATCTTGTAAATAATTCTTAAAAAGAAATACACTGCTTTTAGATGAATCAAATAAACTGTATTTAGATACACTCTACATATGTTTCGGCTTTTTAGGCCTTTCTCAAGAGCATTACAGATAAATACTGTATTTATCTGTAATGCTCTTGAGAAAGGCCTAAAAGCCGAAACATATGTAGAGTGTATCTAAATACAGTTTATTTGATTCGTCTAAAAGCAGGGTATTATCATATCACCTCTTTCAGAGTTTCTTTGTTGTTTCAACAAAGGCCTCCTTTTGATGAATATTTTTTTCCAAACTGCGTTAAAAAACTCGTAATAGAAGACTTAAATATTATACTTTATCAAAGCACTTTAAATTACGTCTAATGCTAAGTTTAAGCTTAGTTAGGTATATCGTATTTTATTTATTTTATTTTAGTTATATCATAAATTTATGCTTAGCAGAATCGTTTGAGAAAAAATTAATTTATTTGTTTGTGCCAAACATTGTATCATTTAGATATAAAACATTTTAATATGAAATTCAATTAACATGAAGAGTGGGAAGGCAACAAAAAAAAAGTAATTCCATGAAAAAGCGAGCCACATAATTATCTATCTCTTAAGGGCATATTAGGGAACAGTTTCCATTTAATTTTGTCGATATTTAATCCTATAAGATTCAAGACAAGGTCTACTAATTAATGAAATATTTAAATTTATTAAGGCCCGTATGCACCATTGTATCTTAATCGCGATTAACAGCTGAACATAATTAATTATGCGTTTTTTATTGACCAATGCAATGCTATAAACAGTCTTCAACATGAGTTAATCAGCCATATATCTCCGTTTAAGAATTTAATTTCAATCAGTTTGATATTTCGCCGCATGGTTCTAAGTAACAATTTACTGTTTTTACAGGAGAACGAATTTAAGATAATAATCTTTAATCTCTAGAAAACTCACTTTGGTTCCATTTTTATATATGGAAGGTATAGAACGAAGTAGTACAGTATTTGCCTGATATGATGCATGTGCATGTAGATTGGTTTAACCTCAAAATTGTGTGAATTATAGAAAAATAAACTAACCTTTACATATGTTCTCAGAATCATACGACTCTGTAAAGTATAGTTTAGTATAAAAAATGCTAATATATCATAAATTTTAGCAATTTTTATTCATTAAACAGACAGATGGTAGAAAACGTATAAAGATAAATAATCTTCGGTTTGTGATGTCAAAGAGTAACTAAAAAGATAAATTGTAGCAAATAGTTACATGATCATAATTAGGATCATATTTAAATTAAGTTTATAGCGCTATATTTCATTCACTAATGAAATTTCCTAGCCGGAAAGATGCCGGTTGGGAGCCGGTCCGAGACTTACGGAAATTTTACGGTGTCTAGAAAATAATTCTTCTCAAAATTGCACCTGGTGAACAAAATCATCCGCATTTAAATTACGTACCGAACGATATTTTTCTTTATAAATTATTTCTACAACAGTAGATTTTGTCATATCAAAGTTTTCTGTTATTCTCTAACTCTAGAATAAAGGTTGTCTTGTATTGAAAACAGTACATTGACCTTACCGTCTTTACTTATCGGTGGTCGTTCGAATTTAGGTAAATATCTAACGTGGCCATATTTTCTAAGTATGGACTCGATTCGACAACAGTTTGGGAATTTGTTGGATGATTAGAAAACTTTTCGTAAAGTAAATTTACGACCTTCTGCTGAGTATGCATCCTGTCTCCAAAACCAATCATCGCGTACTGTATATTTTCAAGTATATAAAGTTTTGTCATTGTCAATAATCACATTTGCCTATGTTACTATACTCGATTCCGTGTTCAATATGATCCGAAACAAGTTTCTTCTAAATCGATTTGTCATTATCATTTTATTATGTTAGAAAATTTTATAGAACACACTCTGAGTTAAACTGATTGGCAGTATGATGGAAATTGGAAAGGATAATTCCCTCAGGGCCTGCAAATTTAATTTTATGGGTTACAACCAATGTATATAGAGAATCACACTCTTTGTGACAGTTACAGAGAGCATACAAAGCATTATTTTAGATGCAAAAAAAGTACTGTTTTTAACAAAGCGTAATTGTTGTAGTAATAAATTTCTTCTACTCCTATTAAATAATACGTTCATTATGTAAGTGCGTTTTTTGATAGATAATGTGATTCGTTACTCATGGTTGTGAGTAATGATTCCAATACTCACGGGTTGTGGCAACTCGCACAGTTGCAGCATTAACGACGATGCTATGACGCAGCGCAATATTCATATTTCATAATTTGATGTTAGCATTAGTTGACATAATTTGGCGAATAAAATTGAACTGGTGAGTTAATAAACGGTACAAGTCCAAAATTTGGCGTTTTCAGTTGAAATAATCATTATGTTTAAAATCCATTCATCTATCGATTGAGCATAAGTACAGTCAGTGCAACGTAAGAGCAGGTCACAGCCAGCGATGAGAGGAAAACAGTACAAGTCCAGGTCTTGTACGGTTTTTGACATTACTAATAATGTCTTTCCTGGAACAAACCAAACAAAGTCCTCATCTACCAACAAAAAAGCTTATAGCGAGGCGGTCCCTATTAACAAGAAAACATTTACATATACCTAAAAGTACAACTTTCTAATGAGTAGTCGTAGAAAAAGTATAGTATCCTATTCACGTATAACGGCTGTTACTTATTCGGATGAGTTACGACGAATTACGAACTTCATCCTCATGAGCAACAGCCATCACTACACTGCCGTTGAATAATATATTATTACATTTCATAAAACTGCATTTATCAGACCATGACTTATGGTTACTCTCATATTTTCTATAGAGCCAATTAGAGCGAATTGGAAATAAGTTTAATAATAGGGTGGAAAACTTAATTTTTCAAATATGTTACGCAGAAATTGCAGGTAAAACTAAAATTAAATACTTTAAAAGAATGTTTGAAGTACAATAAATTACTACAAGTCGATTTTATTACATTTATTACTCCCTTATTCCCATAAAGTAATGGCAAAAATTGAGAAAACCATCCATATCTTTTTAGGCTATTCTCATTTAGGCTAATTATTTTATAAGATTACTTCTATCACGAACATAATATACAGATTTTTACATAGTAAGTTTCTCACATGAAAAGCAAGACACAAATTTTATACGAGTTCAGTTCCCTCCTTTAATTACTTCTGGTCAGTGGATTCACACTTTAATTATGTAGTTGACAGTTTAGCTTTGTTCTAAAAGCCGCATCAATATTGTGATATTGTGCCGGACATCGTAAGATCCCATGAGTAACAAATGGGATTTTATCCAGATAGCCCTATCAAGCTAAAGGGAAATCAATATTCTGTAAGATGAATCTATCAGCGTGGCAAGATGTCGAGGGAGATGTTATATGTTAAGTGGAAAGTGATAAGAGTAAAATTGATGATAAACTTTGTAAAGCTTGACATATGAAATGTTCTTTTTCTAATGAAATAGAACAAAATAATAATCCAACATTAATAATAATTTATTGAATCATTCAACTATGATACAAAGAAATGGGTGGGATTAGCTAAAATGTTAGACAATACAGTTACATATTTGAAGTAGTAGAATATATACAGTGTGGAAATTAAGTAACGCATAAATTCAGTAATTCCGTTGATATTAATTTTTTTGGAAAAAAATCTCGAAGGGGTATAGCGATTTTAACTTCAGCAAATATTTTCAGTCTATTTTCAGATTTTTATGTCATTTATTTTTTAAGTTATGACGTCATCGACTTTTTTTTAAATGACAACCTATATTTTTTATTATTGATTTTGGTAGTAGTTTTTATTCCGATTCTGACCGTATAAAATTTTCAATATGTTATATTTGAAAAAAATCGAGAAAAACAGTCAAAGTTCAAATAACAAAAACTCATTAAATTGGGTAAATTTATCTAGTTGCCTAAGTTTGACGGAAAGTTATCGACGGCACATTCGTTTTTATTTTGAAATTATACAAATAGTTGAAAAATCGAACTAATGTGATACACCGGCAACTAGATAAATTTTCCCAATTTAATGAATTTTTGTTATTTGAAATTTAAAACTGTTTTTTCTCGATTTTTTCAAATAATAACATATTGAAAATTTTATACCGTCGGAACTGGAATAAAAACTACTACCAAAATCAATAATAAAAAATATAGGTTATCATTTAAAAAAAAGTCGATGACGTCATAATTCAAAAAATAAATGATATAAGAAACTGAAAATAGACTGAAAATATTTGCTGAAGTTAAAATCGCTATACCCCTTCGAGATTTTTTTCCAAAAAATTAATATCAACGGAATTACTGAATTTATGCGTTACTTAATTTCCACACTGTATGTAAAAGTATGACCGATTATAGAGGGTGGTTCAAAGTTATGATTAATGAATAAATTGGCCTAAATACATAAAACGTCCTGTATTTCACTAACGAAGGACGATGGACTTATTGATGATGGGTAATTTGGAACCATTACTTTCTATCACAGTTAACGTATGCACATTGAACTTTGAAACACTCCGTATATGAAACAAAGGCTTATTTAAATTAAATTCATTTTAGTTCATTTAAAATATTTTTTTATCTATGTAGATATATACAGGGTGTCCCGAATTGCATAGACCAATTTTTAACCCAAGAGAAAATTTTATAAATGAAGAAAAAAGTTCCTATACACATGGTTAGGGAACTGCTTAGTTTCCAAGATACAAGTTCTTCAAGTTAAAATCCTGAAAATGGTTTTTTATGAATATCTTCGATAAACAAATGATAATTTACACAGTATTTTTAACTTTTTATGCATTGTAATACAGACTAACAGCTATGAACTGAATTCATTCAGGAGTGGGTTACTGAGGGGCCTAGATAAAATTTTGCTCTAAATTCTTTGTGTTCATTAATTTATGAGCAGAACTTGAAAATTTGAGGTTTTCTACATAAAGGCAGGTCTCTGCGTTTTTCTCTAAAATGATCAGTTTTTGAGCCTGGCCACCCCGTTAACCGACTTCGACTCCGGTTGATTTTTTGTTAGGGGCTATTTAAAGGACAACGTTGCCGCAACTGTAAACACCAGATAAGAGTTAACTGAAAGAATTCAAGAAGCGTGTGAAGACTTGCGGGCTAATCTTGATTACATTCATAATGTTGTGCGCAGGTGTCAAAAATATGTTGAAGCTGTAGGAATGCATTTTGAACGAATCCTGTAATTTGCAAGTTATCTTATTTTAATCAAATTCATTGTTGGTTAATAAAAAATAATGTAAATTATGTTTCCTGTCATCATTTTTTCTGTTTGGCGAGAATATTCATAAAAAACTATTCCCGCATAAAGTTCAAATTAGTTTTATTCAAAAATGAAAAATTTTAAAGAAAAATGCAAGAAATATTTTTTGTGTAGAAAACTTCAAATTTTCAAGTTCTGCTATTAAATTAATGGAAAAGTCATACAAAAAAAGTTGAGGCTCCAGTTTAATCCGCTCCTGAATGATTTTGGTTCATAGTAGTGCTGGTAAAAACTAGAAGAAAGTAAAACCGGTTATTCCGGTTATTTGAATAACCGGTTATCTGGATAATTCGTTATCCGATATTCGATTATCCAAATAACCGGTTAACAGAAAAACCGGTTAACAGAATAACCGGTTAACAGAATAACCGGTTTTCCATAAACAAATGCTCTTTTTATACTTTTCTAATATTAGGTCCTATTTAAAATGCAAATAACTTCTTTAAATATTTGACTATTTTTTAAATTCTTTTTGAAACGTAAAACGAAAACATGTTAGTTTTGGTTACAAAAGAAGATTTAAAGATGCTGGCTTAAAAGTTGAAGAAATAAATTAAAAACAAGGAGCATGTTTACAATTTGTTAAACTTATCTTTAAGATAATTGTTTCTAAGATATTTACAAGCAAATAATTTTATTCATGTAATGTTGGTTGTTTACAGAGTAATTCACATTAATGGATTCTGGATTCAAGAGAGAAATCAACTGAACTGTTTGACATTTCGAAATAAATAATAAACCCAAATTAAAATAACACAAGATTAAGAAAACAGAAGAAAAATTAATAAAAAAATTAATTATACTTGTAGAGATTATCTTGGCACACAATAGCTTCCATCTTTACAAAGTTGGTATTTTCAAATACGAATAAAGCCCCATTTGTTTGCCCTGAAAACTTTGTTTAAACCAAACCCTTTGGCTAATGTAGGATCTGCTTGGGGACTTTTCACGCACGAAAATAGATTCTCCTCCTATCCCACAACATGGAGTGGAAATCTTATTCACAATTCCATTTCACGCAAATTACACACGAACAAAATGGGTTTTTTGACAAATGTTTAAGTTTATTTATTCAGTTATCCTAATAAATAGTAGGATATATTTTATACTGTTATTATTTAAATAATATAAACAGTTAAAGAAATATTATTTAGGTATTATTCAACATGTTAATATAGAGGGTTCATTATGAATTACCCACCCCTTATCATCGTTATTATTGCCTATAGAAAAAAAAGTTTTAAATAAAAGTTGTGTGGTTATGACTGAATTTTGTTAAAATGCTATCTAAAGTACAGTAGCGTATAGATTTCAGGGGGATACAAACAAATAATATATTTTTTTTAAAGGGAATACTCTGCATATTATTAAATTTTTGGAATGATCCTTTGTTCCTGATTTAAAAAATATACCATATATTACACCTACCATATATCGTTTTTGAGTTATTAAACGTCGAATATCTTAGTTAAACTAGTTTTTTTTTCCTTATGGGTTGCGGTTTTGACTGCCCGCTGTACTGAAGCTTAAGCTTATTGTACTCCATAGTTTCATTACTCCATAAGACTCGTTCTATTCCATAAGGCGAGTATACAGTTTATGGGAGCTCTGGCTATCTCTTCCGGGGTTAAAAGTGGTACCTCGAAGTGTGTTAGTCTCATTGTCGTTAGGGCTGGGCATTCGCATAAGATGTGGTGGGGAGTTTCTTCCTCTTCACCACACATCCTACAATCTGGATTGTCTTTCACCCTCATGTTGGTAAGATGTTTGTTTAGTGTGCAGTGTCCTGTTAATATTCCCACTGCACACCTCAGCTGTTTTCTGCTCAGCTTTAGCATTTCGTTGGTCCTTGCTCTAGATATTTCTCCGATGAACAAGCGTGACTGCCTCATTTCCGGCATCTCTATCCAGTGCGAGTAGTGTTTCTGTCTTAATAGTTCCTTTACCGATCCTTTCGCGGTGCTATAAGATACCCCGCAGGTCGGTTCGGGACCTGTTAGAATTAATTTAGTGCCTTTTCTGGCTAGCATGTTTGCTTTTTCATCCAAGTGACTTAACGTGTACACAACTCGAAAGCTAATAATAGACTGGACTGGAGAAAGAGTTTCGCGGTCAAGGTGAATGCCGGCGACCGACAGTAAGTACATCTGTACTCTACGACCATGATACACAGAAACGATTTGTAGCTTTATTTATAAGGATTTAGCGATTCCCGAGGATTTCAGGATTATTTGAGTGGCATTTTTCGAAAAAACAGTGTAACTAAAATTTTCCTATTAAAATCACGTGATTATAGTATGTTTCCTTATTTTATATCATTTCTTATCTATAAAAATACTTCTTTCAGTTTTAGTTGCATGAACATATAACTATATTTTTGTTATTTTATGCAACGTTGATTATTTCATAAGCCTACTTTAAATTAATAATAAATGGATTTGAATAGAAACTGAACTTGATCCTAGAAACTTTTTTACCAACAGAACATAAAGAACTTTTTTACACATCATTCTATGCATATATTTTATAAATTTTTTAATTACCCCGAGTTGGTAAACGAGATTTGTAAAAATAACGTGTATTATCGATAGTGGCACAATAAATTTTCCAAGCTATATGTTTCATTCACCAATTTTTTGTACAATGAATAAATAATTAAAATTGCTGTTAACAAATCATGAGTGATACATCTGTGGGATTCGTATTAAGATTAAAAACAATGTAAACGATTAAAATTTCGGCAGAAGTTAATGAAACAGACCTACCTATTATTCTTTGTCACCAGTAAACTGGAAAATAAATATCGTCTGCTGAAGTGTTTCCTGTCGACGCGTCGCGTCGTTGCATGAAATTTAACTTTATTAAAGTAACAAACTCTATGAGCGTTAAAAATTCGACAAAGTGTATATTGAAAAGTTGGATGGTTTTTGTCAAATATTAAGTTACTTGACACTTAACTAAAGAACGTGAAGTAGGTTGAAAGTTAATTAAACTAATGGAGTTTTTCTATGGGAAATATAAAGGAGAGTTGGTAAAGCACTGAAGTTGGCTCTGCGACATAATTTTTTTGTTATAATTTTTAGATTTTCAATCCAATAATAAGAAACTACCACAAAGAAGAAACAAAATTAAATTTATTAAAAAATTTATTTATAAAAAAATTTTACACTCCTTTTCTAGTAAACAGAGTTATAAGTTGTAACAGGTTTAAAACATTTCGGGATTTTATCTTTTAAAAAATCCGTCTGCTTTATCCATCAAGTCATTATGAACGAATTCCCAAATTAATATAAAATTCAAATTATATTATGTATTTCGTTACAAAGTTGAGGTTGTCGTTTTTACACATTTATATTATACCTATATCCCGAAATAAACTCTGAATTCCAGCATTACATCTAACCTGATTCGGATGAAAGTGAAAATATACATTTACCAAGCTCAACTTTATTCCTAATGTGCTGGAGTGCTTGTTAAATCTTTACATAATGCAAACGGTTAATGCTTTAGTTCGTTGGAACTTAAATGCAATTTATGCTTGTTCCAGCTTGTCTAAAATGTTACACTGTTGAAACTTGTTACTTAATAATTAGCGACTTTAAATTATGACTTAGAATTAACAGCATTGCTTGAAATTCTGAAACTCGCTTTGTTCAGCAACACGTGAAATAGTGGAAGTAGTTGAGGTCTTGTAAACCAAGCTGGTGAATTTGTTTTCACAAAACCACTGTTGTTTTTGAGTAGAAAATGCATATTTACTGGTCTAGCCCGGTAATGTGACATAAAGGATTGGTAAAGTCTTTACCAACGACTAATATTAAAGAAAATTTTGCAGTTTTCTGATGAACATAAATATTTTAAAGAGTTTTGCATGGCAGATGGTATTATTTTCTGTTGGATAGGTGACCAAGTATGAGTACCATTTCGTTCGAAGAGAAAGTTCACCCAGGTAAGTGTATGAACAATAAAGGATCATCATCTCCCCATATATGAAACAAAAATTATGTTTTAATGAACTTAAAAAGTTAATAATGCTCAAATATTAAGCAACCAATTGCAATGGTACTATTATTATAAATGACAAGGACATATTTTTGCGAACTAGCAATGTCCTACCGACTGCGCCAGTTAGTTTAAAACTTATTTATTTATATAGAGTTGAGATGACTCTGAAGTAAATATACAATTTTAAAACTAAATATGTTTAATTAGATAAAAGCATGATACCTGAGTTAAAGATATGATAAGTAATATATTCGATTGGTTATCTCTAATAGGCAGTCTTCAATGTTTTTAAAATTAAAATAAAGGGAACAAAAAATATGACATAAGCGATTAATATTAGGTTTGTTCCAACAGCAGTCTAGGACTAGTTTGAAACCGTCAGAAATCCCAGTTAAGTAAAATGTAAATACAGTGAGCTTATCGCATAAGAACAGCTGGTTAAATATTTTTAATGGTTTCAAATTGCTCCGAGACTACTGTTGGAACAAACCTATTATTAACTAGATGACCGGGACAATTTAGAATATTGATAACTTATTTTGTATTACATAAAATTAAGTATTAAGTATTGCACTGTTTTTGTGTTCTCATGTGTCATATACACATTTACATTATAAATTTCACGTTTTGGGAAAATCGATGTTTCTGGAAATTTATCAAATACTCATCTTAATTAAACTGTCTCTTTATCATAGTTGTTATAAGACAGGTCGGGTTATTAACCATTCTGTGGTTTATCTCGTGAATAGTTAACTGTAAACCTAAAGCCCTCTACAAACTACACAAGATTAGTCTGGGCAATTTATATGTAATAATGTAGTAGAATGTGAAGAAAATGGCCCATAACTCGTTATATAGAGGGCTTTCGTACAAGCTTTGTGACATCTTATTTACCAAAATTCCACATAAAATATATACATATGTATATATATATATTTATATATACATATATATATATATATATATATATATATATATATATATATATATATATATATATATTTTTTTTTTTTTTTTTTTTTTTCAGGTTTTCGCGAGTGGTGAATGTTAAATTCGTTTTCCGGGTATACTCCCGCGTAGGTGATAGGCCCCGAGAGGGACCGTAGTTGTCTGAACGACGTTTCGGCAGAATCTCATCTGCCATCTTCAGGTTCTAACAGCTAACTGCTTACTGCGGCTTCTGGTTGCTCGAGCTGAATTTTATATATATATATATATATATATATATATATATATATATATATATATATATATATATATATATATATATATATATATATATATATATATATATATATATATATATATATATATATATATATATATATATATATATATATATATATATATATATATATATATATATATATATATATATATATATATATATATATATATATATATATATATATATATATATATATATATATATATATATATATATATATATATATATATATATATATATATATATATATATATATATATATATATATATATATATTGTGGTAAACTCGTGTGCATTCTAGTAATTTTTATATTTTACTAGTTGAAATTTAAGTAACTATCCGCCGCCGAATGGTAAGAACACTTGGCTCTCATTCCCGATTCCCGGTTTCGACACAAAGCTGACGAGCGGGTATTTTTCTCGAAGTAGAAATTAAGCTGTAATTAAAAGTTGTTATTTTGGAACATATTAGAAAGTAGATTGTGTAAAATTGTTGGATAATTTGTTGTATTCCACAAGGTTGTGGAATAGTTTAGACACTTCGTATAGTAGCGACGATAGTGATATGAAACTCGATCAATAGAATGTCATGAAAAGGAACAAAATACCGTGCTAAATGTATCAGCTCAGTGAGCTTCAGTTTTTAGCGGCATTAGCAGTGTCAGAGGCTTTATTTACATATGTTTAAAAAACGGATCGAAACTCCCACATCCCATTTTATTTGTAAACGGTGGATGATATATTGTGTGGTTGTCATTGATAGCGTTCGCGTATAGATAAGCTTTTTGCTGCTGTAATGACAAGATAATAAAAAAGTAGTTAATTCAGCATCATATAATATTCCGATAACATAATATGGTACAGTTTTAGATGTTTTCGGAAATTTCTATATAACCGACAAATAATCTAAATAAGGAATTTGAGTTTATAGAGTACGTAGAACACACGTAGATATTTTTAGTATATAATTTGATTCTCAATGTTATTGGCTGGATACTTTCTGCAACTAAAGACGTTCGTATTATTAATCTTTGAGAATGGCAATTCGACAGCTCATTCTTTCATAAATACCGTGTTTGATTTAGTGGGTCTTACATTTAAGGAATTTCCAGCTCTATGTTCTGCTAGGACAATGCCTAAGCAATGAGATACTTAAATCAGTGTTCCATTTTACTTTGGCCTCAAAGATTTCCAGATTTGTCGACCATCGCCCATTTAGGAGACTTGATAATTTGATAGAAGGATTCGACAAAGTAAGGAACTAACTGTTCATTTTAATGACTTAAGAAGACAGTTGATAGCTTGGATGTGATTATCTCAAGAAAGTATTTTAAATCTGATAGAGAGTATATAAAACTAGTAAGTAAGTACGACCATCGTGACCAAGTGCTGAAGTGACCATCAAATTTTTGTTTCCTGTTATTTATGGCTTAAATATTTTGAGTTACATTAGACTAAAGAATAATTAAAACATTGTTAAATATTAAACACAGATGGTAAATTTGCTGAACAAAAACTTTGTAATAGTGATTATGTATTGACTATTTTCGTATGAATCAGAATGTGATGGTTCTATAGTTAATTTGTAATCAGAGGTAATTGTACAAGAGCTGATAATTTCTTGAGAATTGTTCGCTGTTTCTATGGAAACTTCCAACAACTTTGAAGACGAGTGAAATGTTCTTCGCTGTTTCACCAGCCGAGTGACAGTGGGCCATGGAAAGGACAAACAATTCCCAAGAATTTAGAGCTTATATGACATTTATAATAATTACGATATATTCTTTTCCTTAATATTCTACGGGAACTAACTTTACTGATATTGCAGGGTGACTGAATCTCCCCTAATGATACTGGTTGTCTCTGTTCATTTTTATTCTTTACGTATGTAACTACTTTATCAATTTGTGTAATATTTGAACGAAATAAATAAGTTTCCATTTTTTTAGACTGAAATAACAATAAACTCACTGACACCAACGACCAACAGCTTGTAGTCAATAATAGTTTATACTTTCAAGGCCTTTGTTTATGTTACATTTCTATCGAGGTTTTCCAAAAAACCGTTTATATGAGGCGTTTTATTTTGTATATTTTTATAATCATGATTCAATATCATGACTGGATGGATGCACTCCAGATAAAACAGGTCAAAAGAACGATATAGTAATGGCACAACGGTAGGAATGTTCTGAGAACTTGATAGTTTGAGGATGAAGGCTAGACATTTTGACTTAACAAACCACAAAACATATATAGACTAACTAACTAAATCGATAAACTTCAAACTCGTAACTACCACAAACGTCAATTTTGAAGGTTAAGTTTACGCTCGATTTCACATAATCATCGAAATTTGCAGATTACAAAACCGGATCGTGATGGTGTTAATACAATGGAGTGGGGATGAATAACAGTCGAAAAAATTACGTTTTTTAAATCATGCTTGGTTGTATTCAATCATTATGTGTGCAAAAGAAAACAGCTTTTATTTTTAATTAGTAGCTAATGAAGTAATACAGAACTATGACTGGTGTGCCATGTGTTATTGTATGAAGAAATAAATTTAATGGAGCTGAATTTGCTTGGCCTACTCATGAAGTTGGTTACATTTTTATCAACATGTTCAAGAAAAACATTTATTTCATAATAAATTGCTATTTAACTTATTTGAGAAATGAAAAATGACTTGTTTGATATTTTTTGAATTCAGAGAGAAAAACTCCGTCGTACCGTGGTAAGTAAATAAAACATAGGACAAAAAAAATACCTACCAACACAAACCGGAAGAACGAATTGAAAAATAGTAACTTCAGTAAATTCCTTGGATAATATCGTTGCCTTTTTTTCCTTTAAATTTTTTAATAAAATCAATAATAACCTCTTCATTTGAAGTCTTAAAGAAACAAAAGATGCATATTCAAATGAGGTATTCTACTTTTTCCCTTGCCATATTCTTGTATCACACCTACTTTTCCAGATATAGCAAATTTCCCGAGTTGGGTAGACATCCTGGGTGTCTCACCAGGAACTGCATCGATCGATATAGGGAAAAGTACCAGAAAATTTTGAAAATTTAGGGAATTGCTAACGACAGTGTGGTTAATCCATCTAAAATAATTACAAGCATCTGGCATTTCCGGTTATACCGGAAGTCGTTACCAACTTGCTTATTTTAAATGAAGTACCCTATATATATTAAGGTTTTCCAAAAGAAAATAAAACTGTGAGTCAAAAACATACCCTATGCCTAAACCCTGCCGTTACAGAGATATTTGACATTTTAAAACAATTTTGACAGGTGTAGGATAGGTTTAGTCAAATGGAACACCCTGTATTTTTTTACATCAAGTTATGTATAATTAAATTCCTTTTTTTTTTTTGATATAAGCATTGCGGGAGTATGAATTACAACTTTTCGAAATATTTGCGATTTTCTTAGAAAGTCAAGAATTTTCAGTAAAAATTTTATCAAATTAGCCATGATTAGAAACAGTCAGTAATGTCAGTCATTCTCTTATATTCAAAAATGTCACCGCGTTTAAATTACACCCACGAAGACTTTTTGAATTTGTTTATTATTTATGGAGAATGTGATAAAATAATATCAAGAACTTGTAGTATATTTGCCATTCGATATCCACGAAAACGGAAACCGTAACCAAACACTATAAAATGCATACTGGATAATTTTAAAAACTATGGCTCTGTCAAGGCAATAATTCAAAAGCGGAAGCCTATTGTTGAAGACGAAAACGGACCAATTCTGGGGTATTTTCATGCATTTCCAATGATGCCATTAAGACAAGCTGCTCTGGAATCGGAACTATGCAAGGATTCAGTTCACAGAATCTTAATTAAACATAAATTCACCCGTTTTCGTTCCAAATGGTTCAACGATTAAAAAAAAACAGATTTCCTAAGAAGAGAAAGTTTTTGTGAATTTATTCTAATAAGGTCTTTAGGCGAAGATTCTTATTTGGGAAATATTATATGGTCAGATGAAATTGACCAAAAATGGACTTTTTAATCGACACAATTCGCATTATTGGAGTGATTCGAATCTTCATGTGTTCAGAGAGCGAAATTTTCAAGAAAGTTGGCAGTTTAATGTTTACTGTGCCATAAGAAAATGGTGGCATTAGAATTTTATCAGGAAAATTTAAACAGTAAGTTATAAAGGTTTCTTCTTCTGCTAATATGTATAGTTAATTTTTTGGAAGTTTACAAAATGTAACGTCAAAAATGGAACACTTGATATATGTCTTTGGCTCAGAATTGTATGCTCTTTTCGAAAACCCTAAAATATATAGGGTGTTCCATTTATAATAAGCAAGTTGGAAACGACTTCCGGTATAATCGGAAGTGCCAGATGCTTGCAATTATTTTACTTGGATTGGCCACACTGCCGTTAGTAGCACCCTAAATTTTCAAAATTTTCTGGTGCGTACTTTTCCCTATATCGGTCGATGCACTTCCTGGTGAGACACACTGTATTGACGGTTTGAGTTGAAATTCGAAAATTCGATGTTTGCTAATTTAGGTTAATATTCACTTCAGCGATAATTATATTAGCTTTACTACGTGAATAGTATATAAAGGATCAATAGAATAGCAGTGAATGAGGATCGACGATTGGGTTGGGATTTGAATGTGGGAGGAAGGTTAACGTTTACAATATGTGTTTCTGGAGGGTGTTTACTTTACAGATAAGAAGATAACTGCTGGGTTAATAATGCCTGTGTTTGTTGATTTTGTCACATACTAAGGTTTAACAACCAAATAGGTTGTCTTAATTAACTTTTTAATTAGTAAACACAATTCTGACTTGAACAGATACATCAATGTGTGACTAGGTGACCTTAAAATGAGTATTAAAAATTCAGTGGACTAAATTTGGAGTTATGTTTTAAGAAATAATCGAACAACCCGTTTTTAAAATTGTTTTACCTTCTAATAGTTAAATAAATATATATAAAAGTAGGCTTAGCATGCAATAATTTATAAAAAATAGTTATGGCAATTGTTAGAAATTTTGTATTGTTTCCTACAATTTAAAATGTGAAATCCCGCCGTATTCAACAAAACAACTAACTGAGGTTTGTTTTAAAGAATAACTGCGAGGCAAACTTATTGGCATTTGAAGGTAGAAACAAAAGCATATTAAAAACTACTGTTACTGAAATTATAAATAGGCGGTACCTGATATGAAAAACAATACAAAATTTTGACAGTGCATGGAATACTGGAAATATAAGATTCGCCAATAGAAATATAGACATTAATCACTAGAGAATTACTAACTATAACCGGGCACTGTAGCGAGTTGGCTAGAGCATAGTCTGCTAGATTTAGTTCACTGTGAATACTAGTCTGTCGATTAGAACAAGTGTGTTACAGGTATCCGCAATTTCTGCTTGGTTACCATGGTGAGTCGTAGAATAGCGCCTCTATTAATAATTTGGGAACTACGAATTTGAACTTGAAAGCGTCAGTAAATTGTCAAGACATTTGTTTGTCTGGCAGTTGTCACATAAATCAAATTCAAAAGAAAACAAAGGATGCAATCACCGAAATATGACAGTGTAGAAAACTCTAAACAATGGCGATTCTACAGACTAGTGTTAATCAGCTAACTAGATTTAGCTAATCAGGGCTGACGAGATGGTGGGTAGACGAAGCCCCAGCCCCAGGGCTCGGGGCCCGGCACCATCGCTATTAAAATAAGTTTATTAACTATAGATAAAAATATACATTTTTTTTTTGCGTAAAAAAATACGTATTTCGGATGCACATGTTACACATTTTTTTATATAAAAAATAAGCAAGTAGTAGGTCACACACTCATAGAAGTATAGCGTTAACTACCGCAATTTGTATTAGTATTACTTTATACCTGCGAATTAGTCATTACCACCTAAAAACAAGGCCCCAGTGCTGCCACGTGACGTCAAAACAGCTGGTCCAGGCGAGCCAGTGTACTTAGCTGTGAGCATAGTAAAAAAGAATAATAACAAACAGCGCTAAATTACTTTTAATGTTTCGTAAGGCTTTCTATAAAAATGGGGTTGCCACTTGTGAACTGAGTCCTTATATCGCACCCCATTCAGTTTTTTTTAAGGGAAAACGAAATTTTAAAGCAAAGACCCGGCGGAAATCATGTACCTATTGTGAAAACGAATATAAGAATAGTTGAAAAGTAGTTCTTTTGATTTGTTCAATCTAATAGGGCCCACAAGTTTGATTTTACTCCTGGGCCCGTAACGGCTCTCCACGGGTTTGTAGCTGACTAAGATTTTGCTACGTGACAAGCTCAACTAATCACTGTTTTACTGTTTATCTGATTTTTATTTCGAATCAGCTCCGGTACACCAAAGTAATTTTTGGTTGATAAAGAGGTAAAATTTAATCTTTGCTTTTAATCATAAATAAATATGCATTTAAATTCAGTCAAAATATGCCCATATATATGGATCATGTTTATTTAAAATATGCAATTACATGCATTTATTTGGTCAAATATGCAATAATATGCCTTTATTTAACATGTAAAATTACTTAACAAATACATAAACATTGATTTTATAGAAAATACTTATTTCGCGAAAAATTAAAATAAAAGATATAAAATACAATAAAAGCAAATTATAAAAATATTTTAATTTGAAGTATTGTAGGAATTTATAATTAAATACTTTTCAAATTTTTCCAATAAAAATGATTGTCTCTTGTCAGTAAATATATATTTATACATAGAAAAGGTTTTTTCAACAGCTACCGATGTAAGAGGACAGTATTGCAATTTGGGTAGTAAGCTATAAGGCCAAGATGTAACTTCGTTGGATGATTTACCAACAAAAATACTATTTACTGACTGTAAAGATTTGATACTTTCATTCTTTTCTACAGTAGCGTCTAATTTTTTTCTAACTTTAATACCTACATCACCGGAAATCTTTTTTACATTTAACGAAAAAAGATTCAACAAAATTAATCGATTCGCTTAAACGTAAATTTCTACTTTCTAATGAAACTATTATATCTGGTATAAAACTAAAATTAAGTTTAATGAAAACAAGTGCTTAGCTACATATGCATTTTTCAGCATTAATTGACTTTGAACTACACACTGCGAGTTGTCGTCTATATCTAGAATTTATTCCTTAATAGCTTCGAAATGTTCTGCGTAGAATATTGCGGAATATTGGGGAACATGGATTAACCATGTTCCCCACCGGGTAATTACGTGTTTCAGAGATAAACTCACTCCTGGCAATCGTTCCTTATACATCTGCACTCTCAGAGGTGCCTTCAAAAACTCTTTTTTTATATTTGAAATTAATTTGTTTACCAAGGGATATTTAGTTCTGACGGTTTTGGCAACTCTGTTTATCCCATGTAGAAGACAAGTGACATGCACCATATTGGCATAAAATATTTTTAAGTTTTGACCCACTTTTACCATATACGGTGCTGCATCAGACAAAAACACCAAGAACTTTTCTGCTGGGATTGCATTTGGCAAGAAAAATTTTGACAAAGACGACTGAATAAAACGGATAACGGTCACATTGTTTTGTCTAACTCTTTTGAGGCTATTAAATATGGTTTACTTGGATTATGTTCTTGTAGGGCTCCAATAATAAGATGTGCAATATATCGACTACAAGTATCAGTGCTTTTATCAAAATAAATAAAAATAAAAGAAAAAGGAGAATGTCATTTCATTTTGACCTTAACAAAATAATCTAGCTCGTGGTCATTTATAATTCATAAATAAATTTCAATAAACTGCAATTAACATTAATATTATTAAATATTTAATAAAACGGGCATAAGCGGCCAGTTATTAAAAAAAAATACTTATTTTAAGTTGAATTTTGCTTCTCAGTGAACAAAGGTGAAGGGACCATATTATGAATACCAGAATTAATGAAATTCGACTTTCCATAAAAACTTCCTAAAGAAACTTGGTGGAAATATTCTTCTATTAATTAAAATTCTGTGAGGGTCCGCAGGTGAGGATAAACTTACAAGTGCTACTTTTGTCACAAATTTTCAAGGAAA
This sequence comes from Rhamnusium bicolor, assembly GCA_029963845.1. Classification (NCBI taxonomy): domain Eukaryota; kingdom Metazoa; phylum Arthropoda; class Insecta; order Coleoptera; family Cerambycidae; genus Rhamnusium; species Rhamnusium bicolor. The sequence goes on from JANEYF010000128.1 coordinate 1,706,047, forward strand.
GTTTTAATCGTGTTAGAGTAAGAACGTGACATTTGTGAAGTTTGTATAGAATATGTCTAAAATGAAAAATGTGTTCGAAAGGCAGTGGCTATCCCATTTAAAGTTAATAAATTACCTAAATGGAATTCTAACACATTTCTCACTTAAAATGGCGACGTGAAATTAATGCATTCCTTCAAAAAGAATTTTAGTGCCAGTGGGTGGAAGCCAAAATAATTTATTTTAATACTTCATTGCATATTGCACTTAAAATATGCTTAAACGATATCCTCCAGCTTTTTCCTCCGAATTTTTTTTTGTCAAATCTATATACACTGCTTTAAGTTTAAGGTGAATAATTTTGGGCATATGTCCAGTCCATAGAACAGATCTATTTGCCTATTTAAAAAGCTTTTTTCTCTGTAAATTTAAGTATACGTTGTGTCGCCAACGAAGTAGCCATCATCTGTGGTTGATTAAAAGTGAGTTTAATCATCCTCAGATAAGTCACGTTTTAGTTTATATGAGAATGATGGCAGGATGAGGGTATGAAGGATGTCTGGAGAGTGATAGCTGTGAATAATAACTGTGTAATGTCACAATTTTTTTTGTTGAAAGTTGTGTTACCACTTGGGAATGGATACTGAAAAATGAAAAGTCCCTTATGTTATACTGAAACAGAATGTTTGCTGCTTAAATCTATCTGAATGGAACTCTAATATTGTTTACTTATTTATTTATTTATTTATTTATTTATTTATTTATTTATTTATTTATTTATTTATTTATTTATTTATGTATTTATTTATTTATTTATTTATTTATTTATTTATTTATTCATTTGTTTAGCCACTAAGATACATTCGAAATGTAAAGTAAAACCGAGTGATATATTCTTGTTTTTGAATCACCTGTATTGAATCTCAATAAGATTTGATCATTTAAAAATCCGAATGTTCGATAGATTTTACAACTTTGTACCACAAAAATTTGGCAACACGCTTCTGGACTGATTCAATAGCTGTTATATATACTTCTTATCAGAATTCTATATGTGCTACAGATGCATACTCTAGTTTTGATCTTTGAACTTTTCAAGGCCCAAGCAACAATATTATTTAAATGACTATTGAATGTCAGTTTGAAGTAGAAACAGACTCCTAGATCCTTAAACTGCGTCTACTAGATAATAGTAGTATAACTTAAATTATATCTAAATTCAAGTGGTTCTGGTTTATGGGAATATGTAACAACATTACCTTTAGTAATATTTAGATACAATTTATTTTTAACGAACCAATTGTTTAATTTATTAATATCATCTTGAAGTATGCAACAGTCTTCAACTGTATTAATGTAAGAAAATAACTTCAGATCATAAGCGTAAAGTAGGGTTTTACATTTCAGGTCTATGGGATATCATTTACGAATATAACAAATTGGAGAGGTCCAAGCACAGAGCCCTGAGGGGCGCAAGAAGTAGTCGTAATACTGACAGACTTGAAACTACGGTACTGTGTATACTGTTTTCTCTTATTTAAGCAGGATCGGAAAATACCTATGAAATCATTAATAAGTCTTGTTCGGCCAATTTCTGTAGTTATGTACTATGATCAAGTCTTGTCAAATGCTCAGATGCTTTTGAAAAATCTGTGTAAATGACATCTACCTGTCCTACCATATCTAATTATATATATATATATATATATATATATATATATATATATATATATATATATATATATATATATATATGATATTGGCTATCGATCTATCATGATTTGAAGGTGTAATTCAATGCAGGTCTGGGTATTTGCCCGCTGAGTAGTTGTTTCTTTCAAATCATATTTAATTATATATATATATATATATATATATATATATATATATATATATATATATATATATATATATATATATATATATATATATATATATATATATATATATATATATATATATATATATATATATATATATATATATATATATATATATATATATATATATATATATATATATATATATATATATATATATATATATATATATATATATATATATATGTATATATATATATATATATATATATATATATATATATATATATATATATATATATATATATATATATATATATATATATATATACAGGGTGAGTTTTAAATGCGTAGTTATATTTTAACCCTCAATATATTTCGTCGAGTACAATTGATTGGCACTGTTAAAAAATTTTTTTAAACAAAAAAAAAATTTTGAATTTCTGATATTTTTTTTTCGTCCTCCGGCAACCGACATTTTGATGGTCACTGGATATCTGTGTAAACACCGTTCATAGAAATTACGTAACTCAAGGCAGTGTTGCCACTGTCAGCGTTCCGCACAAATCTATTTTAAATTAGTACACATCTGGTAATTTGGTTTCACTTTACTAAAAATTAAACAAAATTGAAAATAATCATTTTATAAAGAAGCATATACTTTAAAGAACGGAAAGGTAGATGGTTTACTTAACACGTGGAGGGCACAGAAACATCAGTTGCGAGTATTGAAATAACGCAGACTTAGGACTACATACCCGACGATGTCCGTGAAAATAAACAAACTATAATAAAGGGGCAAGGAAAAAATGTAATCTTCATATAAATCTTACTAACGAACTAAAAAATACTTATTTAAAAAAAAAAAATAATAATAAGTTTGTGATTCGAACCCGCGTGCTAGGCGAGTATATTTTCTGTCGTCTAACAAGTTCCTTGCTGACAATTCGTATAATGGGAGGTTATAAGTTGTCTGTCTCACTTTTGAGAGAAACTGATTGGTTCCATGAATCAATCAAACGTCCAAGTCTGGTGGGACAGGACCGTATTCAGATAATTTAATATTTTTGCAATAATAAATTAATTATTATTACTCACTTAAATTATTAATTGCTATAACCCATCCACAATAGAATTATTTTTGCCCAGTTTAGCCAACAACAAAAATTTTAAATAAGAAATTATTATTGTTGCCCAGCAAGTACCACGTGGAGGTATGAGCTTTACCTGCCAGGAAGTGGTTGGGGTGTTAGTTTGGGTGAGGCTATGTTAGTAAAATTAACAATAAATTCTGAAAACAAAAATTTAAACTCCTTAATAAATAAATTAAACTATAAAAAAATTCTAATACTCACTGAAATAAATAATAAAAAATTGGCATTCTGCACGTACCTAATTGAAATAAAATAATCTCTTCTATAAATAATCCACATACCCTGGTACACAGCAAAAATAAATCACTAATAATAATCAATAATTAAAAACACACACTAATAACTATTAAATAATATCACAGTTTCGGAGAATAACACTAATCACTAATCAAAATATCACACTTACAATGTCACAACTTTACTCGTTGCAACTTCCCACGGACGAAACATTAATTGTTACAGTGGCGGCTGGTGGATTTAGGTTATATCATATCTCAGTATTGGAACATGGAACCCAAGTAATATTTTAAGGCACGACTACCAGTACTGAACGAAGAAGTTTTGCAAAAAAAATTGAAAAAAAAATTGAGAAAATAATTGAGAAAAAAAAGTTACAAAAATGCGTTGCCGATCCAGATTATTTCTAGACCATTAGTAAAATATTTGGAAACTATTTTTTTCGTAATCAGAAGGAAAATTTATCACCCCGTTTTTTTTTTGTTTTCGAAAATTTTGATTTTTTGTAAAGTTATGACAATTTGAAATTTACACAATGAAGAATTTAAATTTTAAAATGTCATAACTACAAAAAAATCACAATCTTCGAAAATCAAAAATCGGGGTGATAAATTTTCCTTCTGATTAGGAAAAAAATAGTTTGCAAATATTTTACTAATGGCCTAGAAGTAATCTGGATCGACAGAGTATTTTTTGTAACTTTTTCTCAATTTTTTTAAAATTTTTTTTGCAAAACTTTTTCATTCAGTACTGGTAGTCGTGCCTTAAAATAATGTTTGGATTCCATGCTCCAATATTGAGATATGGTTTAGCCTAAATCCACCAGCAGCCACTGAATTGCACTTGTAAACACGAACTACAACTACAACTGATACAATTTAAAGGTTAGCATCAGTAACAGTTTTGTTTTAGTTTTCAGCATTATTTTAATTATATAGTATTCTTCTCGGTATTTTTTGTCATTACAATGCCATAAAACGGTATTATGTATACAACATAATAATATATTAATTATATTGTAGACCTACAACAAGAAACAAAACATTTTGACTCCTAATTTCTTTGCAAGAACTAAAAAATAAGGTATTTAAGAAAGTTTTAGCTTTATATTTATCTTTTTTATTTAACTAGATGTAATCTTTTGAGTCTCAAATATAAGATGCTTTTTTTTGTAGTTTTTTTTGAGTATATTTCTTTAAATAACACAATAAAGAACATCCAGACTATTTAAATATTTTTATTAAAACCATATACATTTTTTATTTTGGCTTCTAATATAATTCAAATAAAAAAATTAGTATTGAAAATAAAGTGATTTTATTGAAAAAAAAAACAATTTTTATATTAGCTAACTTATGCATTGTGTATTTTAAATAATAGATAGTACTCTATAAACCTATGTATCAATATAATTAAAAAAACAAAATTTCTAACAATCATTTATTTAAATGTGCATCTACTATAATATTATAAAAAAATAGTGTACTTATATAAAATAATACATACATTATTGTCCTTTAAATAATATTAATTTATTATAAACAGATCTCATGCTTCTACTTCTATCAAACATATTGCTGTTATAATGGTGAATTCTAATTTTAAAATATAGAGATGATATTAATTTAATTAAATTGCTAGTAACAGGTAAACGCAGTCTGTTCTTTAAAATGATTATTTAGGTTTTTAAATAAGTTTTGAATAATTAACAAATCTAACAATTTTATGTTTAATAAATTGAAATTTATTAAATTATTTCTTTTATTTATATAAATTTGAAAGATTTTCTCTGAAGTTCGACATATAAATATTACATCTTCGGAGGGATACGAGAGTTGACCTCTGTCTTTCTGATTTATAAAGGACGTATGAAAGTCAGCTCTGTCCCCTAACAATGCTTCCACACATTCTTCACATTTTAGAATTTTCAAGAGTTTGGTTACAATATAACCCCCTACATAAATAAGAATTTCATTTTTAAATTCTCATATTTCTATATTTAGAATGTGGTAATACATGTCATCGTCCATTTCTGGTTCGTTTATATCTTCTGCTATTCGCTGTCTACCACACGATTTATTAATAATATCAGAAGGAGACAAAACTGAAATTGTTTCCAATGGAATACAATTTCCTCTAAAAGAATCTATCAATTCAAGATGTACAAGCATTTTCTTATACGCGACTTTAAATTGTTTAGCTGTTGGGTTGTTGTTACAACCCCCCATTGCCCTGATTTGCCCAAAAAAAGTTCAACATGATCCTGGCTAATTTTGTAAGTAGGAATATACAACAATAAATGATTTTCTTCAATAATATTGTTATAGAGAAATTTTATACTTTTGACACAAAACAACAATCCTATTACCCCCATTTTTTTTTACACTCTCACAAACAGGTTTGCCGATCGCTAATTCCAGAGATTTTAAATAATCTGCTGTTTCTGACAAAAATTTATTAAAACCCTCAAAATTTTGTTTGTTAACAGGCTGCTTGTAACCATACTGATACATATTTCTGGAATTCAAGATGTCAAATAAGTTATTGATACATCTAATAAATTTTACTGTAGCTTCACAATCTTTAAACTGCTCTAATTTTAAAGTTTCGTTTAAAAACTCCAAAGCATGTGCTACAGAAGTACTGAATAGTTGGGTGGCTAATTTAACTTTCATTTTTTTGTTTTTAAAGAATATGTGATTTTCTCAATTTATTAGCTAAATGAACACCCTCTTCATCTGGCAATTTCATTAATTTTACTAAATATTCCCACTGAATAATATCACCGTTTACATCAATAATATTTTTTTTATCTCCTAACAAATTTCTTAACAATTTAATCATATGACAGGGGTAAAAAAAGACTGCTATTCTTCTGCCACAACTGGGATCAACAAATGTAGATTGTATATTTTTGGGATCAAAATTACACCCTAACTGTTTGGCCAACGTAACATTGTTCGTAGCTCCATCAAAACATATCGAAACCAACAGTAGCCCCGTTTCATTGACTAACTTTAGACACTGTAGCACTAATTTTTTTTTGTTGACCGGTTAAACTATCTATTAAAAAAATATCCAAGAGGAAGCTTCCATGACTCATTAATGCAAACTAGCATGAACACGAGTGCATCCTTGGCTACAGGATGACAGTCAGTTTCAGTTTCTACTCCAAAATCTACAAATCTGTAATACTTCATTCCATCCCACTCCATATGCTGACGAATTGCCATTTCGTCTATAGTTAAGCTGCAAATAAGTTTATAATCTGTATTCTGTCCTTTGATTTTTAATAAGTCGAAAACTTCTGCTGTAAATCCGGCCTCGCCATTTATATTTTTGTACCACCTCGATATAGTCTGGGTGAGGAAGAGCCGAATTAAAAGTATTAAGAACAAAATTGTATGCCTTAACAGAATAATAATGAAGAGTTAATGAAAAGGCTTTAAGCTGTTCGCCATACTTATGTTTATGGTACATCTGTCTGCAAAAATTCTTCATTAGGTCCTATCTTACACAAAGTTTCTAATGTTTCATCGGTGACTTTGCCACTGAGTGATTTAATCACCTCAGCAAGCCTAGCAACTCTTTTCTTAAAATGGCAAAGACTTGTCCTAAGCCTCTTAATTTTTTTACGAGCTTTAGTCAACTGAGACTTCAGTTTTCGTTTTCGGGGTGTTTCAACCTTAAAAAAATTTACATAATTAATAAACAATATTGGCACTATTATTGATTTTTGATTATAGATTGAATGAAGACTTACTTTACGTAAGATGTTTATTTTTTTTTTTTAATTTAACATACTTCTATTACTTACTGAATGCCAATATTAAATAAATAAAGGCCCTGGCAATGCTGACTGAACAATTTGAACAACTTATTTAATGTTTTTTAAATAAGTATACTTTATTTTTCAATAAGTTAAAATACGTAGTAATAGTAATCAATAATAAATTTTACTTAGTTAACTTACTTTAGAATGCCCTCGAATAGGAGAACTTGGGCGTATTTTATTTTCCACAAAACCCAAACTAGTAAATGACCTTTGTGGCAATTCTGTCCTTTCTATGTCCTGATAAAATCCAGTACTTGTTGATGGCCGTGGTTCATTTAACAAAGATATAGCAGCACTCGTCGATGGTTGAGACGAAACAGATGTAGTTTCGGTCAAGCTTTTACTAGTATCCTATAAAAAATAAGATGTATTATACCTACGTGTTATTGTTTAAATTCTTTTGATATTTTATCTACAGGGTTTTTCCTCATATATTGACACTCCCCCTGTCGAGCCCCCTGTAGACTTCATTTTAAGAGTTATCGAAAAATATCAAGTTTTATGGATTTTTCTCAATTTTCATAATTTGCAATCAGAAAAAATAAATGAATATTGAGAATGTAAAATTTCTAATTGAACTATGCCTCTGCTTTATTGAACATCATTCACCTGAATTTAAAAAAAATTAAAGGCCCTTGGAAAATTTTACATTTTCTATATTGATTTGTTTTTCTGTAAGAAAATCACAAAAATAAATCGTCGAAAAAATATATTTGAAAATAATAGTATACCTAAACAATACACACCAATTTCTTAATTATATTCTCGAATAAATTTAATAGGTTTTATAAAATAATTTTTCTGCTCATATGGAAACAGTAAATAAACAAAAGTTATGAATAAATACATTATTGTAAAAATAATTTAGGCACAAAATTTTAAATACGTTTCTAATTTTTATCAAATTTTATGTAAGTAAATACCTATTTGAGAACTTCGGAAAAGGTAATTTTTTGGACACTATTAACTGTTTGTTTAATAATTTAAGTAGGTAGGTACTGTATTTTTATTAATAATTATTTTAGTGATCTGAATAAACTAATATTATATATTTCTTTCGAATCTACTTACCGTAATGTCCATAATAGGTAAAGCATTTTGTTTTAAATGGAGTGAAAAAGGTGACTTCTCAAAATCATAAGACTCCTGGGTAAAATGTAAGTGGCATACATTGGAATTCACAAACATATCATCTTTTTCCAAATTTAAAGATACTCTCCAAGCCTCTCTTCTCTCAGTATCTTTTGGAACACTAAAAATAATACAATCTTAAAGTACCTATTATGTAAAATCGTATAAAACGTGCTACTGTCAACATTAAATATATTCATCCCCTTTGATTAATCCACATTATTGCAATAATTAATAATTATCTTTACAAATCTCATGGAAATGGGAAATACGGCTCTGTGTCTCCTTAAACAATCGAATATGGCCTCCAAAACAAACAATGTTTATTAAGTAACTTACCGAAATAAATGAATAAATGATTTATCCCTCACACAGTTTGCAGTTTTGTGGTAAACACAACTTTTTATAACGCACCTGGGCATTTTTCACTATATAATCACAAAAATAGTCACTGAATCAAAACCTCACTTCCACAACGAACACCGAAAAACAATATGGATGCGATCGAACTGTCGAAGATACCGACACACTGCCTGTGATTGGTGGGTGCCAGCAGTGGGAGAATTGGCAGCGTGCGCCGTGAATTATGTTCTATCTCCCCTTTTATAAATCTATGTTGATATGTAAACAAGCAAATTGTTTCTGTATCCGGTCATAGCGGTTTACGAAAATATACCTGGAGAGGCCAACTCACTCTCGCTGTCTTTGTTATTCTTATAGCAATAGAGAAAATAATAATTGGAAATCGTTCAGAGTGAATTTACGTAAACGTCTTTAGCGTCATTGACATTAAGTATTAGGTAAATCGAGAATAAGTTTAGTTTCGATTTAAGTGCGTGTTGTTCTCTTTGTGCTTTTTTTATTTCAGTTCTGCGATATTTTAACAGTACCTAATAGTGCTTTTTGTTATTAGAATAGTTCTTGTCAAAGCTTGGATTTTGTTTACAAATAAAGTTACGTAGTTGTTTTTATTTAGTGACTTTTAGTTACTGATGTGAACTAGATTTTCCATCTTAATTCATAGGAATATGCTTGATGTCTGTAATTTGAATCATAAATTGGTTGGTAATGTAATGTACCTAAAAGATAGGTTAGTGTAACTCGCCCATTGACCTACATATCAGGTCAATGAACCAGCCGAACATATGACTGCTAGAATACGATTTATTTATTAATAAATTACAGGATTACTTCAAATTATTATAATCGCAGGGTAAGTAACTACTACTTGTTAAAAAATAATAATTCTTTTATTAATTTTGAAAAAAACGAAATCAAAATTGTCAGTAGCATTTTATGTTTACTGTTTATCGGAAAATTTGGTTTTAGTTTACGAAACACTTGAAAGAAAGTTTAATTGATGCAAGAAAAAGACAAATTTGTACATTTCTTATATTAAAAGGTATTTTAAAATGTTTAAAAATTATTTCAAATGGAGCACTTAATCGCATAAGTAGGTAATTATCTATTTCATTCAAAATTATGTCCCGGAACGAACTTACTGCTAGGTGGTAAATTGTATATGAAATGCGGCAACACTGCTAAAGGTCAATGCAATATTTCAGATAAAATGAGGAATGTTTCTAGTAATCAGCAGTTCCAAAACAATTTCATCTTATTTTTTTGAAAGTCGATAACTCAATTTTACGTGGGAATTAAGAGAAAAAAATGTGTCAGTGGGTTTCTACAGATGTCAAGAATCGGTGGTTTAAATATAACTACGCACTTAAGACTCACCCTGTATATATATATATATATATATATATATATATATATATATATATATATATATATATATATATATTATATGGCTTCACATGAATATACAAGATGTCATAGACTACAGCTTCGAAAAATTTAACATAGTTACACATAATTACAATTAAGCAAAAAGTTTTCAATCAGCTGTTTAACATTATTTTTAAGAACAGGAATTCCTTTACACATTTCACATATACAGATACATTGATTGTTCTTCTTTTTTTGTGGAAAAGGTTGATAATAGTTGTGTATATGTGAGTAATAAACATCAGAACCCATCAGATGTATTTAATACATATTTTTTCTTTACAGAGCAGTGTTCCTAAAATACTAAAAGACTCATCTTTAAATAATATCGGATATTCATCAATGAGATCAACAAAAAAATAGGATAATGAAGTATATTCAGTATTATTAAAATTTTTATATTATGTACATTACTTATTCATCTCATACATTAATTTACAATCTCTTCTAGAAATAATAGGTCATATATTTCATCGTATATAAAATTTTTGTTCTGTTTTTTTTGGAAATTTAATGCAGAATAATTAAGTTTTTTAGAGACAAAGAAAAAGTTTTTAAATATAAGCAATTAGTTTAAATTTTATTGACACGTAAACAAAAAACTGCAACCATTTCAAACTTTGAACTGTGTAATGATAAAATCTAACAACGACAAACTAAGAAAACATGAATCAAATTATTCTGTTCCTCTTTATTTGTAAAATTACTATCGGCTCTTTCTCAATTACTAGCGTCCATCAATCGACTACTTCCAGTAGAACTTAATGACGGAAGACATTAATCTTTCTCTTTCGAAATAAAATTTTATGTAATATCCGGATGTGTTTTCACTAACTGATGTACATATTGGTATGATAGAAGATAATCAATCACAGCACGTTTGCCAACAGAATCACGTACAGAATACACCTGGGTACCAGAAGTGCAATATAAAGGTATTAGTTTTTGCGTTAAATAAATCCAGACAGGTATGGATCGATACTAAATGACATAAAGTATTATGGCTATTGAAGAAAGAGGCACTGAAGGTTTTTGCTGTTATAAAATGTCCCTAATATAAATGCTTACAATTTAGTTGAAAATAATACGTCAAGATTTTCATTAGCCGTAAGTAAATCAGGGATATTCACTTTGAAAGATTTTAATGGTTTAACGAGTTCTTTATAGATCGAGAATAAATTCTAGGACAAGGGCAGAATATGAACGGAAAGGTTCTTAAGTTAAACCATTTCAAGTCGATTGGAAGATGAAAATGAAATGAAAGCTTTCAGGCTCTTTGAATTGAATTTAAAAAAGAGGCGTAGGAAAACAGAGGTTGACCTTATTAAAATTAGTTTTTATAGTTAAGGTATAAGTTTATCCTACCAAAGGTTATTTTAATTTAGAAAGTGAAAGTGTAAAAATCTGTTCCGCCAGACGCTTTAATGTTTTAATTTAAAATGTACTAATTCTGTTTTAAAATCTCTAATATTTAAAAAAAAATATCAGGGAAATGAGAAAATTCAATAAATTTGTTTTAATCTCACGTGCATTCATTAATTTTTGCCTTTTCAAATTTATCTTTAATATTTACCACATTCACATGGATTGTAAATACAACAAAATCACACGAATAAATAATTACATATTTCCCTATGTGTGAAAGATTTATACAATCAGGTCTATCATGTGGTATCAATTAAGGGTCTATCACGTGGTATCAATTACACAGGCCTGCAAAATAAAACTTATGGTGGGGGTTTCTATATTTTAATGTAATTCTGTATGACTGTTTCATGCCGAATCCAAAAATGACTTGCATTTTGCTCTATCACGTAAGGTTTTTTCACAAAGTAAAAATATATGAACGGTTTTCTAATAACATGTATTAAAATAATGCATTACAGTAAAATACTTTTTATTTTTAATTACAAAATTTAGATAAAAATTTACAAGTACCTACAAGAAAATAATATTACAAAAAAAGTTGTTAACATTTTTACATGTCTCTGTGCGAATGAAAACGCTTTCTTTTACTTTCAAATGAACGCTTAGTTGAAGCCCGTTTATGTGAAGTTTCAGCTTCAGAAGATTCTCTCTTTATACACCAACAATAGTCAGCCATCATGGCGACATTCCATCTTCCTTGATATCTCATCTCCATCTGTTTAATGTCCTGGTGAAAACTTTCACCTTGTTCTTCATTCACCGCTCCGAGACTTTCTGGAAAATAGTCAAGATGGGAATGAAGTTTCAAACTCAAATTGCACCCCAATATTTTATAATTTTCTAACATATCGTTGACTATATTCTTGAAATCAGGAGCTCTGTTATTACCTAAGAACTTTTGAACTACATTTTTGAAGCCAACCCATGCAGCCTTTTCTTTATCATTCATTGTTGAGTCAAACACTCTGTCTTTCATTAACTCTCTAATTTGTGGCCCAACAAAAATACCCTCCTTAAGCTTGGCTTCTGATAAACTACGAAACTTTGAACATAAATACTTGAAGCAGATACAATTTTTGTCGAGAGCTTCAACAAATTGCTTCATTAGCCCCAACTTAATGTGTAACGGAGGCTGAAGAACTCTTTTCGGATCGACCAAACTTTCTTGTAAAATATTTTTTGAACCAGGTACTAAATTAATTCTACGTGGCCATTCTTTCTTTTGCCAATGTTCACCTCGTGCTCTACTGTCCCATTCGCATAAGAAACAGGGCATTATAGTATAGCCAGACTGTTGGCCTAAGAGCATACCTAAGATTTTAAAATCTCCACATAACATCCAGTTGTGGTCTGCCTATTTCACCTTTTCAAGTAGGAGTTTCAAATATTCATCTTTCTTTTAAATGAACAGAGTGTGCAACCGGGATTGATGCATATATATTATCATTATGCAACAATACACCCTTTAAACTCCTTTTAGATGAGTCTATGAACAACCTCCAGTCATTTTGTTGATAAATGGATGCTCCTAACTTGCTAACCAATCCTGGAACATTGTGGTAGTAAACAAGTGATCCCTCTTGGTCAAAGTATTCTAAAAATTCAGTTTCACGTTTTCTATACCATGAGAATGTCGTTCCTGGAAGAAGTAAATTCTTTTCACTCAGTCTAAAGCCCAAAAGTTCAGCAGACTCTTTTGAAAGTCCTAAGTCACGAATTAAATCGTTTATTTCATTCTGAGTAAAAAAGCTGAGGCTGAGTACTGTAATGAAAAATCTTCATCCGAATCTTCAATTTCTAATTGCGAATCAGAATCAGACGACAAAAGAGTATAATTCTCTGCTACAGTAGGTACAGGTACATCTGGCCCATGCGCTACTGGCCTTATTGCTGATGGAAGATTCGGATAAAATATTTTTTTCTTATTTTTAGTATTAAAGCCACTTACGTCACACAAGCAAAAGTAACAATCTTCTGCATGATTGCTGGGTTCCCGCCACACCATTGGTATGCCGAAAGGTAAGGATTTCTTTTTATTTTGAGTCCACTTCCGTAACGATTCAACACATGTATGACAAGCTCTGTGTGGCGCCCATATTTTGTCTTGGTCTCCAAGCTTTACACCAAAGTACGCATGATAACTTCTTTTCACGAATTCCGTAATATTTCTTTGTCTTTTTTTAACTGTATATGAACCACAAATGTAACAAAACACATAGGCGCTGTTTTTACAATGTCTTGAGGGCATGACGAATTTTTAATAACATTATCACGCTATTATGTACTGTAAGCACACGTTCAACCACAGTTAACTTACTACTGACTGCTGTATGTGCTTATCGAATACTATGTGTATATTCTGGTTCTAACTAGAAACGTCTAAATTAAAAGACAGTGGTCCTTAACAATTTTATTTTAAAAAAATGTGTGTTAATTACTAATAATGTCGTTATGTATGTTTAGAGTAAACAGTGCGTGATACACGAAAACTAATAATACTGCAGAGTTCAGAACGACTTACTTACTCTAAAAATGTAAAAAAATTGTAGACCCCTAAAACCATGCAGGCCTGTGTTATCGTTAGTCCTGAATTAACTAACCTCTCCATTTACCCCATACAGCATCTTCACCACATGGTCGCTAGAATACATATAAAATTTATTGCGAGCTGTCAACTTTCGCCACGATTTTACATGCAAATTTACTTTTCTTCCTCATATATTCGCAAGACACAAATAACTGTATGCCAAGCCGAACTTACCACACTCATCCTTTTTCTAAAAAGAGATAACAGCTCATATTTCAGTAGATCCCTGAAATCCGTGAACGAAGGATGGAAAATCTCTTCCAGTAATTTTATCTCGAGACGTAAAAGAAATGCCGAATGCCGTCACGGGTCGTGTTTCTACAGTCATCGTCAAAATGATATCCTTTAACGACAGTCATATATCTTTCGATAAAAACTTATATAAGAGAAGTCCTTTGATAAAATTTTTATTAATGCAAGGAATTATCTAAATGTTCCTCTCTGAAATGTTCGAGGACAATTTTTGTTCTATTGCATTTGATGAAACTGAATTGTATAATATAACGATTTTCCATTTGTTTGACACTATTTGTTTTTACTTTAAGAATACTTTTTAGAATATGTATATTATAATATAATTTAACATATTATTAGTGTATTATACAGAGCCAGTGAAATTGCGATATATTTTATGTATTGTATAGGATGTAACATAATGTAATGTCATAAATGAAAAGCGTATTATTTGTCCAAATTGAAAAATACCTTGTGATATAAACATTTTTGTCCTTAGAGCCTTTGTCTCCAAGATACAGGGCGTTAAAGTTTAAAAAATATATTAAGCCCCAAATTTAACCAGTGACGCAGATATGGGATATGCCGGTTAGATTTTCACAAAAAATTATGGCACGCCACTGAAAAAAATTTCTTTATGATTTTTGGAATGCAAATTTAATTTTGAACCGAAATGATCTCCTGATTCTTTGGGTAGCTTTTACCGTTTGACAATTTGTAAAGTTGAATTGTGGTCACTTCGGTTAAATGCGTCAATACTTTTATCTTATAAAAAACAAGTAGGCACCTGGCAAGCGGTGTTTAGATTATTAGCGTTCTTTTATCTTTTTTGATGCATTTTGTCGATTTATATGTAAAAGCTTATTTTGCCACTTCTAATATAGAATATTTCACGAGCAGTACGCATCTGTTTTTTTGTTTTATGCACGATGGTGTCACGCCTCATTTTTTTCTTGATCGTATGAGGATACCTCATTGAAACTTATCCTATTCGATGGATAGGTCGTGAGGAAACGATAGAGTGACACGCTTCCCAGATCTTAATCTGCCGGATTACTATTTATAGGATCATTTAAAATCGTATGTTTATGCTGTTTCTGATTTATTGGATTAGTTTTGAATAAAATCAGCTTAAGGTGGGATTCCATATTCTTTTTGGTTTCTTACAAATGTTTAAAAATTACGTATAATGCTGGCAAAAAAACGAATTAAATTATTTTTTCTACTGAGTACTTTCACATAAAACAGAGCAAACAACACATATTATTTCACAACATTTTAATACAATAAATATAGTTTAAAAAAACTAAAAAAACACGCTTTTTAAAGCACATTAAACTAAAAAGTGAAAAATACTTATTAATATAAACTGAAAACCATAATGAACGAAAAATACTAGTATTATTGTGAAAAAAAGCGTGGGTTGCTCGATATACGAAAAATATGGCACAAAGCGCCCCACGCTTTTTTCACAATAATACTAGTATTTTTCGTTCATTATTGTTTTCAGTTTATATTAATAATTATTTTTCACTTTTTAGTTTGATGTGTTTTAAAAGCGTGTTTTTTAGTTTTTTTAAACTATATTTATTTTTCACTTTTTTAGTTTGATGTGCTATGAAAGCGTGTTTTTTAGTTTTTTAAACTATATTTATATTGCTTATTGATGCTGATATTATAACATATTACGATCCAACAGATACTTCTGAAAAAAAATATATTTTTTTTTCAGCCATGGGATTTGAACTCACGCCCGAGGAGTCCGTCGTTTCGCGTCGACTAACACTTGTGCCTTAGCCCGCTCGGCCAACGACCGAACTGAGAATCACGGAATGTACTTACAGTATTAAGCTCCTCTTGCTCTCACGCAGAGGATACGTGAGGAAAGGAAATTATTTAATTCTGGCGATCCTGATCAGGATAATGATATAAACTTATCAAATTATTCTATTGTTACCGGTTCTTCGTAAGTGTACAAAGTTTCAATTAAATCTGTCCGTTTAAAGTGGGTCAAAATCGAGTCCAAAGAGTCGGTTACAAACAAACATACAGGTGAAGCTAATAAAAGCGTGTTAAAAAAATGATTAGTAGAATTTTAACAATATAATCGTTTATTGTTAATTGTACATAAAAAGTATTGTTTTGTGCAAAAGCATCACGTCTGGATGTACGTATCTTGCATGGCATATAAATATAAATTTTACAGTAAAGCTGTACTATATAAACGGGAACGTGGTTTAGTAGAACGAGCAAATAAAATTTTTGTTACTCTTACTAAATCAGCGTGAGTTCCAGATGTTAATTAAAATGTTAGTTTACAGCGAAACTGTGGTTTCAACTTTAAACTCACAAAGTTTCCACTTTGTAAATATTTATTTCCTCGTGGGAATGCACATTGAATAGTGTTGCATCATTATAAATATTAAACATGCATTTAAGTGCCCTTGAGCTCTGATTTAGGGACTGAAAAGGAAATTATGGACATAAAACATTTTTGTTATGACGCTATTGGTGCAGGCTTTAGTCAATTTTGATTGATACAAATATGATGAAATACTTTTGAAAGTTCTGGTCTAAATGTTATAAATATTTCACAAATAAATATATTTGATTATAACATATGTGTAGTCCCTATATTTTCATAATGGACTGATATAAATGAATGCAAAGCTGATGACTAGTCTTATTTCCAAGAATTCGTCTGAATATCATCAAAGTAATATCCGAAAAATCGACTGGGAACAGTCAAATTAATATATTTTATACGGACTTCTCAAAACCTTTCAATCGACTTGACCACGGATTTTGATTTTATCAGAAATTTACTACTAATACTCAAAAGAGTGTGTTCAGTATTGTGGTCTAAGTCTAACGAGTTTATTGTTTCGTCCGGTGTTCCACAAGGCTCCGTATTTTGCCCCTTGGTTTTTATCTTACATACCAATGACATTGTATTTGGTCAAAGTTACCATTATCTACTATGTGCTTATGGCCTCCAACTCTATTTGACTGTTAATAACAAATCAGATTATATGTAGGCAAATTCGGATTTAATAAATACCTTGTGAACTCTAAATTGTCTACTTCTTAATGCTCCTAAATGTAATGCCATTATATACTAGAACACCGAATCTTTTGCAATATACTCTAAAAAATAAATCAGCACTTATCTGTGCACTTTTGCATTTCCCATTTGGGAATTAATTGTTACTAAATTAAAATAGTTCACAACCATTATCATATTTTCTTCTGGTAAGTACCAAAATCAGCTTTGGTAAAGTTGTTTTTAAATAAAGAACTTATTTATTGTGGTGGAGATCACAAGAAACACGATGAAAGTTGTCAAAAGGAGCTAAAGCTAAAAGTTTAAAAGTATTTCTGCTAAATGGGACATTTATAAAGAAACCTATTTTAGTTATTAGGTACACTTCAATAGTTCCTACAAACAATAAAGCACATTATATAAAATAACGAACTTTCTTGTATAATATAATTAGGTTGTCGTCACGACAGTGAATTTTGAAAATTACCATTAAAAATATCATTTAGTACTGATATATTATAAATGGCAGTTGTTTAGAAGTGGGAAAACGTACATTTCAGTTACATAATAAATTAAACTATTACCTCCAGGTTATAAGCTTTGTAATATTAAATTGTACTGAAATGATATCATCCTTTATCCATTTACTCGTTATTACATGTAAACCTTATGTAAACAAACAATTTGCAATTTATTTCGCTATATTATACTACACTTTGTCGACGAATTAGAGATACTGGAATAAAGACAACAAATTTAGGAATTAACATAATTACGAGGAGAAATTAAGCAGTATTTTTTTATTTTCAGTTGAATTTATCCAAGCTGAATAATTGTCTAATGAGATATATTTACAAAGACTACTCTATTTAGATGTAAACTGGAGAAAAGGACAGAAAAGTGAAACAGTAATTTAGTAGATAAAATTATCATAACTCAAAACAAGTCAATTTAGCTCTGTCATAAACTTTTGAAACAAAAATAACTGTGAAATTGTGAGACACATTTTCAAAGTAAAAATAAATCATAAGACAAAAGAAAGTGACGAAAAATGTACAAAAATAAGAGAAATATTTTTTCAACAACCACAACAAAAAGTATGCCATTTTAAAACTGTTTTGAGTATGTAAAGCAGACTTCTTTTTGAATACCATAAATATTATTGGGTAATATGTAATAAAATTTCGTTATTATACGCCAATGGAATAGCCAATATTGTTATATATTTATGGATAAAATTCCAACAATTTGGTATATCAAACATCTTTATTACTATTTACCTAATAAATTTATGTGTATGGCACTATTACTAACATTACTAATATATTATAACAGTAGAAGTGGAAGGTAATAAAGATGACAAAGATATTATTTGTGATCTTTGAAAAAATTATATATAGAATTCCTTCATACCACGATTGTTGTTCACATTATCAGTTTTAATTTTCTAAATCAGGTCACACAGAACAGCACGGACTCAATGGGAACACATTGTTGTTTAAACATTTATATAACGTTAAATAACGTTTGCGTAATGTTAATTAACGTTATATAAACGTTTAAACAACAATGTGTTCCCATTGGGCATTGGCTTATCATTGAAAGGGGGTTTGAAAGAGTTGTAAAATATTTTCAGAAGACGATAAAGTGTTTTTTAATGAAAAAATATATGAAAAAGACCATTTATTTACATTTCTATACTTTATAAACTGATGACGCGAACGCCAACATTGGTGATATGAAATATAAAATGACTATCGTGTACTGTATCTAATTGTAACTGTAGTATTCCAGATTTTATTTTATCATATAATACAACGTTATGGCGGAATATTTTTTTCGTGTATGACACCAACAGAAACGGAAAACTATAATGTATTATGTTGAGTTATATACCCCACATAATTTACTCTCAAATCCTGTTTCCATCAGGAAGGACCTGTGTCCTATTATATCACGTCCGAGAATCTCCAGTGAGATTTCATTTAGTGTATACAGTGTCTTGAGTCCATTTTCTATCAAGAAGTAACTGCCACACGCTTCGTGGCGTTCAGCAACATATGAAACGTGGCATCTTTAAATTATTATACCTTGGTCACTGTCAGTAGTTTTCTAGGTCACTTCTGAAATAATGTCAGCAGCGGTATAGCTTCGTGAAAAAGATACTGTATCTGAAAAGCGTAAATTAAATTGGAATGAAATGCATTATAAGAGATTCGAATGCAATATCTTAATACGTCTGTAAATACATTGGTCCAGAGAATTAGAAAAAGATAGTTTCACAATAAATGTAAATTTTGTAAATCGATATTAAGAGCGACCACATACAGCGGATAAAATAGCTTTAATTTATTTCCAGAAAATTCCTTTGAGAGATTAAAAAATATTGTTTCATTGTAAATTTATCCCAGATGTTTCGAAATTCGTTGAATCATATCGACAATTTTGTAGGGAAAAATATATGTTTCGAAACGTCAGCGTTTCTTGGTTTTATGGAACACGGGTAACAACGAAATCGTTTTCATAATGCCATTTTGTTATCGTTTAAGCTAACAATTTGAAATTTTGGATGAAGATATGGTTGATAAATATGTATACTTTTTTTCATCAAAAAATAGTTTGATAACACTTCTGGAAGTGAGGTTAGGTTACGAATTTTAAGTGATAACCTGTATATTTAGTATAGAGCTATAGATTCCCTTTTCAATCATGTATCACAAGTTGTCATTTGTTTTTATGATGGCGGCGTAGGATATAATTTCCTAAAATTTAAAGATAATTGGCAAAACCTGATAAAGGTACTCTAGAGACGTCATTTTTTCAAGATGGTAGACTGGCACAAGCCGGTTCGGTGAGGACGTTCATGAATTATTGTCTAACCAATAATGAATATTATTGAAAAATTAGACACTCCACATTATTTTGCTCGGAAGGTCTTCAACTTCTTCACATTTTATGAGATAACATTCACAGAATGCTACTCGTCCGTTTTTTTAATTTCCAAAAAATGATTTATAAAAAAGTTTTTCTTAATGCCGTTAAAATCTCCCAAGAATGCTTTTACAACTTTAGTATAAATAATAAAGAATCCACGGAGGGCATAAAGTCTACAGAACCCACCCTATATAAAGCATAGCTAATGGTAATGGTAATGGTAATAGTGGGGGAGGCTGACGCCTGGCAAGTAGGCCACAGACGGGCCCTTTTTACCAACCCCCAGCTGTCCCCTTAGCCATGTGCTTCTCTTGCTCCTTCATCAAATCTTTTCGACCTTCTGATGAAGGTCAGGATGTCACTCATGCCGAGGGAGCTCATCTCCTCCCTTAGAAGCGCCTCAGAACCGAAGATACTGTGTGTCAGGCGCCCAAACACTTCACATTGTCCCAGGATGTGGTAAGATGTTTCTTTATCTCTCCTGTACCTTGGACATGTAGGGTCTTCCTCAATACTTATCAATGATAGATGCCTCCTAAGTCTGCAGTGGTCTGTCAGAACACCGATTAATAGGTTCAGAGTTTTCCGACTTCTTCCCAGCAACCAGACCGATCTCGATTTGTTCGGCCCCGTCACAAAATCTCGGGTTTGTCTTCCAGTGCGTCCTCAGTGTCTCGTGGGCCAACTCATTGAGGGCCGTTGTGACCTGCCTTCTTGAAATACCTAACATAGGCTCAGGCCCGTGACAGGGTTCCTCGGCTCCGAGTCTAGCCAATTCATCGGCCTTCTCGTTGTTAGAGCAGCCTGGCTATCGGAGCAGATGTATATTATCTGTTCCGCCCCATTCCTAACCTCAGCCCTACCCGCCACCGCTAGGTTGACGTAAACCTCTGCCTGGAGGACCATGGTGTACGAGCCTAGGGCAAAGCTCTCCTGTACTTCTTTGCCTTCCAGATATATTCCCGCCCCGGAAGACGGTCTGGCATAGCTAACTCTCCTTACTATTTACTGTTTTTAAGAAAAGGGACTCGGGGAGTGAATCTTTGATCACTCTGTATCTGAATGTCAGGTCAACGAGGTGTTCGTGAAAAAATTAGAACGTACCCGTAAATATAAAATTCGAAACAAGCTGAAACCAATATTTTCATAAACAAGAATTGTGCAGATTTTTTTTGTATACCTACTGTATCCAGTATGAGCTCTTCATGGTCATCATTGATTAAAAGGTTCAGATCCTAACAGCTCTGATAAATTCTTTGTGCAGTTCCAATCATTGCTTTCTGCTCTAAATGCTGACTTACTTCTTAAAAACTTATATGGCGTCGCAGTTTATATTCTTCTAAATCCAATATATTTTATCAGCCTTTCAGATAATTTCCAGTTAACAAGAGAATAAAGAAGCGTCATCCTTGTCATCTAACTTACAGTAGAGGAATTTCTGTAGAGAATAAAGTAATTAGCTTTATCTTCAATTCCTTTTCACAGCATCCTTAATTGAAACCTTACAATAAACGGATTCATCAGATCCTTAGCATTACGTGTAAATTTGTAGACTAAAGTGTATTAAAATGATCAGATTGCAGTAGAATTTAATTTTCAAGTTCACCTTTACGATCCAATTTTAAACTTGAGAGTATAATTTGTCATATTACTAAACTAAAAAGAAATTGAGTACATGATAATTGGTCACTATTTTATGTATGAGTAGTTTGCGCAAAACAAAATAAATTAACTTTTGACTTTGGACTGAAGTTGGAAACCTAAATTATATATATTTCAGTACAGATAAATATACACACCTAAAAAATTACAGGGTGTTTCAAAATTCGCGCATATACAAAGAAAACTGAATAGAAAGTTCATTTACGATTTTTCATTTGGACGATTACACGATCTTCTTCCACTGCACTCTCCTGACTTGATTCCCATTGAAGGTGTGTGGGATTTATTGGATAGGACACTTCAAAACCATCAAGTGGCTCCAGAGCACACACAAATATTCTTCTCAATTTATGGGAACAAATCCCACCAGATATTATCGACCGCATCAGCAGAAGTATGCCCAGATACTTGAAGTAATTAGAGTGAGGAGCCAGAATACTAGATATTGATGATAGATTTAAGACATTGCTGGTTTCCCACGGCTAAACATTTTTTAAACTAAAATTGTTTTTCCTCGTTTTTCATAACCAAATTTCGCAAAAAAGGTTGATAATGAAGCTGTTAATCCCCCTTAATGATTTTTTTTATTTCAATCCTTTCATGAAAATATGAAATATCCTTATATTTCAGTACAGATAAATATACACCCCTAAAATATTACAGGGTGTTTCAAAATTCGCGCATATACAAAGAAAACTGAACAGAAAGTTCTTTTAGGATTTTTCATTTGGACGATTACACGATCCTCTTCCACTGTACTCTCCTGACTTGATTCCCATTGAAGGTGTGTGGGATTTATTGGATAGTACACTTCAAAACCATCAACTGGCCCCAGAGCACAAGCAGATATTATTCTTATTTCATGGGAATAAATCCCACAAGATATGATCGACCGCATTATCAGAAGTATGCCAAGGTGTATACTTGAAGTAATTAGAGTGGGGAGCCAGAATACGAGATATTGATGATAGGTTTAGGACATTGTTGGTTTCCCACGGCTAAACATTTCTTAAACTAAAATTGTTTTACCTCGGTATTCATAACCAAATTTCGCAAAAAGGTTAATAATGAAACTGTTAATCCCCCCTTTAATGATTTTTTTTTCAATCCATTCATGAAAGTATGAAATATCCGTAACTATCTGTACACAAATGGTCACATACATAACGTCCTTTTCTCTAGCCTCTTTGTTATAGTAGAATTATTTTATTATTTTTAAAGTGGAATGAAAAAATAATATTAACTGAAACAATTTTTTGTTAATTATTATTTACTAACTTTTACAAATCTTATCACAGACAAGTATAACATATATCCTTTTAAACAATTATTTTCCCGGCTATTTGCCAAAACGCTGAAACTTGGATTACAAAAAAGATAATATGCACATTATGTTCAATACAATTGACTCAATAATGTTATTTTTAATTTCAACTATTCTGTCCAGTAAAACCAAAAATAAATAAAACACAAGGTACTTACCAGTTAACACTCATTTTAAAAAACTTTAAAATATCTACCGACACGTGTTTCTGCTTGCCTAGCGTCATCAGGGTAGCGAGGACATTTAAAGAATCCACAGTAAGAAAACTTGTAAACCCCAATGTAATAAACATTAATGGCTTCAGAGAACAGAATAATTGAAATTATATAGTGGAAATACCCCTTCGGGGCAATGAAATAATTTAAAAACAAATTAAGTTCCTCTTCTTGGTAAAAGTTAAAATATAGAGTGGAATGAAAAAAATAATATTAACTGAAACAATTTTTTGTTAATTATTATTTACTAACTTTTACAAATCTTATCACAGATAAGTATAACATATATCCTTTTAAACAATTATTTTCCCGGCTATTTGCCAAAACGCTGAAACTTGGATTACAAAAAAAGATAATATGCACATTATGTTCATTATTGAGTCAATTGTATTGAAGTTTTTTAAAGTGAGTGTTAACTGGTAAGTACCTTGTGTTTTATTTATTTTTGGTTTTACTGGACAGAATAGTTGAAATTAAAAATAACATTATTGAGTCAATTGTATTGAACATAATGTGCATATTATCTTTTTTGTAATCCAAGTTTCAGCGTTTTGGCAAATAGCCGGGAAAATAATTGTTTAAAAGGATATATGTTATACTTATCTGTGATAAGATTTGTAAAAGTTAGTAAATAATAATTAACAAAAAATTGTTTCAGTTAATATTATTTTTTCATTCCACTCTATATTTTAACTTTTACCAAGAAGAGGAACTTAATTTGTTTTTTATATTATTTTTAATATTTATACGAATGTTTTTGTGAACATCTTGTCTTACATTATCTGTGGAAACTTCATTGTTATTATAGTCGCATTAAAGACAGAATATCTTGTGTTGTGGTTCCGCAACACATGAAGATCTGTATTATAGTTCAGCTCTCTAACAAATTATTCTATTAAATACGTTCTACTGACTTAATTATACAATGAAATTAAACTTTTAAAATAGTTTTTAAGTATATAGTATGAATAACTCTCTCAAATATGTCTAAAAGAAACGAAAAGCGTCTTTGTATTCCCAGTAGCACTGATTTGCTTGTAATGGAACAATATTTAGATGGCTTCAGATTCAATACCAGTAATGTACTTTCAAATAAATCTTAAAAATTTGGTTTTATAAAGTATTTATCAAAGTACCCTTTAATGTTTAAAGAAAAATATTAATTTTCGTTGATATAGACTTTGCTTGCGACTATTTGGTTATTTTACAGCATTCTTGGTTATTTCCGTGTTGTAATCAGAAGTTGCCACCCTTCTGAATAGTGATGAAGTTTTTGTATATATATATATATATATATATACAGCATGTCCTGTGATGTGGTAGACAAGAGGACAAATGGACTAAAAATTTCATTTTTCGAGGAAGTCATTTTTTATAAAAAAATTTGCTTGCTGAAAAAAATACGATTGTCGATGAAAAAAAAATAAAAATTTTATAGGGTGTCCAAAAATTTAAAAATTCAAATTTCTTACAAGAGTAAAGTACCCTTATTATAATTTTTTTTAGAAAAATGCTATTTAAGAAAATTGTTTCAAATCATCATATCTTCTAAGATAAGAACATAACAGAAATAAATTATTACAGTGTCAAGCAAATCGTTATTGTCATTAACTTACAAAGATTTTGTCAGTTTACAATGTTAACAACGGAGCAAAGAATACATTTAATCCAATGTTATGGTGACGGAGATTGTTCATACAGATACGTTATTGGAAAATTTCATGAAAGGTTCCCCAATGTACTAGTAACCAAATGGGCGGTCTACAAGCTGGTCAAGAAGTTTCGTGAAACGGGATCCGTATTAAACTTAAAAAAAGTAAATAAATTCTACAATGAAGATGATGCAGCTACTTTACTTGTACTGCAATCTGTTAGAGAAAACCCAACACTGTCCTTGAGGAAACGAGCTACGCAACTACAGGTGGTCCAAAAAAGTACTATTCAAGACATTTTAAAGCAAAATAAGATACGTCCCTACAAACCCCATTATAACCACACATTAGAAGAGCGTGATGATGGCAAAAGGTTGGATTTTTGTTTGTGGGTAGGGAGTAAGATTTTAGGTGGTAATAGGGGATTCCATAAACTTATAATGTTCTCGGATGAGTCCACGTTTTCGACGAATGGAACTGTGGCATCGCAACATGTTCGTTATTGGAGTGATGTTAATCCTATGTTCAGAATACCAACCCGACGTCAATATTTTAAAAAAAGTGAATGTTTGGTGCGCTGTTTCCTACTATGGTATAATAGGACCGTATTTCTTTGAGAATACTTGTAATAGAAATTCTTATTTAAATATGTTAAATACTGTTTTTCTGATCATTTGCGACAACTACTAGCAGATTACCAAGGTAACATGTACTTCCAGCAAGATGGATGCCCGGCCCATTTTGCTAGAGAAGTGAAGGAATGGCTTGATTTGGAATTTGGACAAGAATGGATTGGGTGAAATGGTCCAGTTTTATGGCCCCCAAGAAGTCTCGACCTTACGTTGGCAGATATGTATTTGTGGGGACGCACAGTGGACGGAAACGCCGAAAAGCTGGCCAAAATTTAAAGGCATTGAGCTATTTTACTGAAATTGTGCATACAGGGTTTTTTTGTGTCGCTGATCAAGAATCCGAAGTTGAATTTTGAAAAAAACAAAATGGCGGCCATGAAATTCCCCAAAACATACCAAAAATCGCCAATTATCGCTGCATTTTTACAAAACTTTGTATATAGTTTTTTTGGGTCGCTGATGAAAAATCCCATATAGAATTTCAAAAAAAATTACGGTCAAAAATATATACATAGTTCGAAAATTATTATTGAATTGAAGCGAATTCATGTGTTTCATTTGTTTCGGGAAAATTAGGATCTGGGGAATGGAATAAAAATGTGTAATGACTTTGAACGCATGAGTTGAGAACGCATGAGGTTCTCATTTCATGAGAACGTATTCAAAAGGAGCTCACTTTATGGTGCACGAATGTGCATGCATTCGTGCATTCGCGCACAATTTGGTCAATATCTCGCAAAGATGCAAAAAGATGCAGCTAATTTTTTATACACTTTCGAAAAAATGTTCATTGAACACATTCCAATAAGTTTCAAGACCAACCATCACCAACCGCGTAACTTATGGCTTTTTTTTGTGGAGTTTATGAATCGTTGCATGTACAAAAATGCACTCCACTTCGATAATTATTTACTAATTACCATATAAATAAACTGATCTGATACTGAGATATTTTAATTGCACTTACTTTCTGATGCAGAATCCATTTTTATGACACAGAAAACTGCACTTTGAGAATTTTTACGCTGCAGACAAAATTTATCGATCGAAGAGTTGCGAGCTGCCGAAGTGACGCGCTGCACGGTCGCACAATAAGTAATTTCCTCGCTCAGGTAATGAACCCGGACCGGTATAAATGGTCGTTTCTAATGCTAGGGGTACCACTACAACGATTTAAAACATTTCCATTTCAAAAAAAAATCTTCATTTTTTTAATTTTGGCCAGCTTTTTGGCGTTTCCGTCCACTGTGGGACGCCTAAAACAGTTAACTTATGCTAATCCACTGCCAAATGATGAGGAGACATTTTAAAACAAAGAATTATACAAGCTGTAGAAGCAATATCCCTAGAAGAAGTGCGGAGGAGTTATGACTATCTTAGAGCCCAACTGGAAAAATGCGTCCTTCATGGTGGAGCGGTGTTTGAATAATTATTGTTATGCTATCTGATTTTGGTCTATTTTTATGATTTATGGCCTTAAATTATAGTCATGTATTGGTTTCTGTTTATCGTATATTATTTTTTTATACTAATATTTCGAGGTAATTTTAAATAAATAATTATGTATTCTTTGCTTCGTTGACATTGTAAACTGACAAAATCTTTAAAAGTTACTGACAATGACGTTTTACTTAACACTGTAATAATTTATTTCTGTTATGTTCTTATCTTAGAAGATTTGATGATTTGAAACAATTTTCTTGATTAGCATTTTGTTAAAAAAATTATAAGGGTACTTTACTCTTGTAAGAAATTTGAATTTTTAAATTTTTGGACACCCTGTATAAAATTTTTATTATTTTTCAGCGACAATCGTATTTTTTCAGCAAGCAAATTTTTTTATAAAGAATGACTTCCTCGAAAATGAAATTTTTTGTCCGTCTAAATATATTTTGCTAAATGCTTCTAACGGTTGATGCGTATTAATTGAGTTTCTCAGGGACCTTCATTTGTGATTTTGAGTACAGTCTTTTTTGCAGCTACTAATTACGTTTTGCTTTGAAAACATCCTTTGCATAAACAGTCAATATTGAACTATAATGGCGTACATTCTCTATTCAGAGAACTATATTAAATGCGTCAATTTGCACAAAAAGCAACTAGTCCTAATTAATAATTATGAGGCGGATGTGCACGGGACGTATTAATTATCCGGGGGAAGTGAGAGCAGTTGAGGTAAACAATTTTCTGCGTTGGACAAACACTTGGTTTGGGATAAATATGAAGTGAAAATAGGTTGATAAATTATCCCCTTCTCTACTAATTAATTTGTAAGATAAAAATAATGCGCAAAAGTTTGTAATTATTGACGATGTTTCAGAGAACAGGATAATTGAAATTATATAGTGGAAATTCCTTCTTGTTTCATTTATTTTTGGTTTTACTGAACAGAATAGTTGGAATTAAAAATAACATTATTGAGTCAGTCATACTGAACATAATGTGCATCTTATCTTTTTTTGTAATCCAAGTTTCAGCATTTTGACAAATAGCCGGGAAAATAAGATATGTGTTATACTTATCTGTGATAAGAGTTGTAAAAGTTAGTAAATAATAATTAGCAAAAAATTTTCAGTTAATATTATTTTTCATTCCACTCTATATTTTAAATTTTACCAAGAAGAGGAGCTTAATTTGTTTTTAAATTATTTTATTCGACCCTAAGAGGTATTTCCACTATATAATTTCAATTATTCTGTTCTCTGAAGCCATTAATGTTTATTACATTAAGGTTTACAAGTTTCCTTACTTTGGATTCTTTAAATGTGCTGGCTACCCTGATGACGCAATGCATGCAGAAACACGTGTCGGTAGATATTTTAAAGTTTTTTAAAGTGAGTGTCAACTGGTGAGTACCTTGTGTTTTATTTATTTTTGGTTTTACTAGGCAGAATAGTTGAAATTAAAAATAACATTATTGAGTCAGTTGTACTGAACATAATCTGCATATTATCTTTTTTTGCAATCCAAGTTTCATCGTTTTGGCAAATAGCCGGGAAAATAATTGTTTAAAAAGATATATGTTGTACTTATCTATGATAAGTTTTGTAAAAGTAGTAAATAATAATTAGCAAAAAAATTTTTCAGCGTTATTATTTTTTTCATTCCACTCTATATTTTAAACTTTTACCAAGAATAGGAAACCTA
The DNA here is from genome assembly GCA_029963845.1 of Rhamnusium bicolor. NCBI lineage: Eukaryota > Metazoa > Arthropoda > Insecta > Coleoptera > Cerambycidae > Rhamnusium > Rhamnusium bicolor. The sequence continues at coordinate 1,734,849 of JANEYF010000128.1, forward strand.
ATTTATTTTTATTTTTGAAAAATATCTGTTTGTGTGTGGGTATATCGCAATAACAACCACGATTTTTGAGATAAACCTTTTTGATTTGTTACCCACATTTTAGAGGCCAAGAAAAACAATAAGTTTTTTCATTTTTAACTTTACAAGAAAAAAGTTATGAATTGGCTCCGGATACAGTATGTTCCCGGTTGGAGTTCACGATACTTTAATATGCAATTTTTTTATTTTTAATTTTTCGAAAAAAAGTCATTCCTTATAAAAAGTTTTACTTATTTTAAAAATTCAATATCCGCAAATCAAACAGTCGAAACATTATACAGGATGATCAAAAACTTAAAAAATGTGAAATTTGTTCAAGAGTAAAGTATTTTTCTTTTTAGAGGAAAATGTCATGAACAATTGTTGTCGTAATCACAAAACCGACTTAAATCAAGAATTTCATTGAAAGAATTGGATGTCATTGAAGACCAATATTTTCAGGTTATAGCTGAAATGATTGTTACAGGAGAAACGTCTTTATTTTTTATTTTAAAGGAAAAAATGTATTCTTTAAAAACATATTTTCTCTTCTTTTGTGAAATATTAGATTTATCAAAATCTGTGCAAACAACAAGAAAAGACCAATTTAATTATTGGTCAAATTTTGATAAATTTTTTCTTAGTTTAAGTCGATTTTGTGATTACGAACAACAAACGTATTACAAGTTTCGCATTTTTTAAGTTTTTGACCACACTATATAATTTTTCGAATATTTGATTTATTAGAATTTTCAAAAGAAGCAAAACTTAGACGACTTTTTTTTGAAAAATTGAAAATTAAAAAATTTACAAATATTGTGAACTCCATCGCATATCCTAATTACTCAATGTTAAAAAATAAGTAGGAATTATTAATTAGATACTGAAATAGTAATGAGCAACAAATATTCACCATTAAAATACCTCGTTTAGTGTCTTGTTATATTTTGTCGATTTGGATAAAATCAATTACGCAACACTTTAATCTCTCGAGATTAATACGAACAGACGAAACCAATTTCATCTTTTAAAAGAGGAAAGAACGAAAAGTAGCTTTGGTAATAGAAAAAGATTGGATAAAAAGATTTATAGTCCATAAATTTATCTCACAAATTAATGGTCCACCATTTCGCTTCAAAGATACTGATTTCAACTTCGGTTTTCTCTACTTGTCCGCAAGATTTTTCAAAACAATCACCCGATAATCGCTATAAGATCGTTTGTCAAGTTATTTAGTGATGTCAAGTATCATACTGCTGTTTGATAGAAAATTCTTCAACGAACTGCTTCTTATATATATACTTTGACATCAGCTCAAGAGCCTAATCTATTTCAGGAAATGACTCTTTTTATTGACGGTCTATTAAAAGACATTATCTATTTCAGAGCATATAATACGTAATACTTTATATGAAGATAAATCGGTGGCTAAATTTGATTATCGGTCTATTCGTATGGTTTGTGGAAATGACAGCGTAAGGATGCTGTGGTAGAAACGTTGAATTAGAAATCTCTTTTATACAGGCGTCTCGAAATGCTTGGTAAATTTCCAACCATTTTTTTTTAATTATTGGGCGGGTCTTTGTGAAATTTAGGATGAAATTACAGTTATCCGTTTTCAACATATGTATATAATTTACAGCTTTTTCGTATTAACCCAAATCTAATCTCTAAGCTCTAGCCAAATTCTGTAAAGTTCCATATCAAATATGGCGAGTTTCTTCCAAAGCATATCGATAAATTCCGAAACAGTATTTTCTATAACAGCATAAAAACTTTGGATTTATTGTGGTCTGACTACTGGTACCTTCAGCACTTTGATTTACTCTTGTGTAGCAGAGGTGAGTGTCTGGAAACGCTTATGCACTTGTTTATATGTCGCTTTGGCTCAGGCTTTGACCTACATCCACAACTCTAACGAGTCATTGCGAGCAGCATTTACACAGTATTCGGATGGTTAGATTAGTTACTAGTAATGACTTGAAGATATCGAGTCCGCTGTCAAAATCAGAGTTTTCGGATTTATTTGGACCATTCATTTTATGCATTTAAAATAATCCGTGTAACCAAGTCAGGGATCATCGCCGATCATGAACATCAGATCAAGGTGTATATGGAATTCTCGACATCTGATAAGACAAATATCACCTTAAAAGAGGAAGAAAAACATATTTACTAAATATCTTGATCTCCGAGTGCTACTTGGTTAATACGGTCTCCTCCAAAATATGTGTATCCAGAGGTATGAAACCTATGCTGAGCTTGTAAAAGATTAAGATAGTTTATTAAAAAAAAATAATAATGGAGAAACCAAAAATTACCGTCTTGTCACAATAATAAATAAATTTTCAAAATTATTTGAACTTGTTCTTTATGACTATATTTTTCCTAATATAAAAAAATCGGACTCGACTAGGTATACGTCGATAGTACTTTCTCATAGGCATATTCAATTTGGCATGAAAGAAATATATTATTTTAATTAAAAATGTCATTTTCATTTATTTTATTTATTTATATAAAATAAGTAAAATGAAAAAATGTGTGTGGTTTATTTATTATTTAAAAATAAATAAAACAAATTAAATAAATAACACAAATAAGGTATGTAAGATAAAGAAAAAATAAATAAGGTAAATAAGATAAACAAGATAAAACAAATAAGACAAACAAGATAAATAAGATAAACAAAATAAGTAAGATAAACACGATAAACAAGATACAAACATGATAAATAAGACAAACAATACAAATAGGACAAATGAGATAAATGAGGCAAATCAGAGAATTGAAACAAATAAGACACATAAGACAAGTGATGCAAATGAGCCAAATGAGACAAATAAGACAAATAAGATAAACGAATTAAATATGATAAACAAGAGAAAAAAAACGAGATACATGAGACAAACCAGATAAATAGGATAAATGGGATAAGTAGGAAAATAAGATAAATAAGTTACATGAAATAAACGATATAAACGAGACAAACGAGAAAAATGATATAAACGAAACAAACGAAGTAAAATAAATAAAATAATTTATTTCTCATAGCTGATTTGATATGATGAGAAAGTACTGTCTTTTTTAATTGAATAAAATTGATTTTAGACCGTTTTCTCAATAAAGGTTAATCCGACGAGAAAATTTCATGAGTTCTAAATAATTTTTTTCTACAAACACCATTAAAAACTAAATTTCCAACACGGCATACTTGTGTTAAAAATGTAATATTATATAAACTCGCGTTAAAAATGATCACATGATTTACTTTTAACACTAGTGCAAAAAGTAAAATAAGTCGTTTGTCATAATGACATTTATATATTTATTAACAAAAAAATTACAAGTTATTTAGAAATATTTATATTAATTGTACAATTAGAGCAATTAGTAATATTTATCCCTTGTGAGGAAGCTACTTCACAAGAAGAAATTGTTGAAGTTGAACTTGAAGCAGTGGAGGAAATACTATATAGTTTTTCACATTTGACAAGTATGTGTCAAACAACGGGCAAACTTGATTTATTTATTTCATAAATCCTACAAACTACTAGAATTATGAGGTAACCATTAAAAGGATTTGAGATCTTTTTTAAAGAAACTTTATTGTTCTTTTAATGGTGTTTGTAGAAAAAACATTGTATGATACACGTGTTAAAAATGACTTTATTTTGTTCGTGGAGTTGCTCCACTCGCTTACGCTCGTTTCGCAAACTTCTCCACTCACAAAATAAAAAGTCATTTTTAACACTTGAATCATAAATAACTATTATTTGAAACATTTTTTGATTTGACGCATTATTTTTGGGCCCCCTTGAAACGTGCCCCTCCTGATGTGCTAATTTCACTGATATTTAATAGATGACAAGCGACACACAGACACACAGACTCACAGACATACAGATTCACAGACACACAGACGGCATGTCGATACGGATAAATTTTCTATTTTCTGGTCTCAAAACGTCCATTTTCATCATAATCAGGAATTAGATATTTACGCCAATACCTTCTCTATCAGTATAGATAGATGAGAAAGTAAAAGTGAAATATGTCCTAACCATCATGTGTCTATGCCAGGCAGGTCAACAACAACAAATTTATTATGTCTAAGTTAGTATCTCTGTGAAGTCTTGGACACAAGTGGTCAAGTCGATGTCATATACACTGATTTTTTCAATGAGTTCGACAGACTTTATCATAACATTTTGTTAAATAAACTAATAAATATTGGCTTATCACATGAATTTGTTTTTTAATTCATATCTCAGTAATAAAGAAAAGCTCTTAGGCCTTGCGCGGTCCCAAGCTACATAGCTCTACCTTCCCACACGCCTACTGCCGGTCGACACCGGCAGGAACAACCCTAACCCGATAAACTCCCAGGGCAGGACGGCAACAGTCGCCCTGCCCGCGACATGACGACGCTCCCGGGAGCAGACAACCGATGAAGAAAGAAAACAGAAACAAGAAGAGCGCCAGAAGAGAAAGGCCCAAATCGGCTGGGTCCAACAAACCAGGACCGGGGGAGGTCTGTCAAAACGACCGCACCGTTCGCATTAGCGGACGGGGTTACCGGTGGAGCAGGCCCGCCCCTTACGAACTTGGTCTAGGCCTACAGTGATGCGTTAGGGTAAAGGAAAGCAAAACTTCCGACCCCTGCCATCCAAGGTCATCGTCAAAGCCAAGAATATTGGCGCGACGTAGGCTTACTCTGCTCATTAATGAGTACAAACTAAATTATCGTGTTATACTAAGGGTTGATAGTTTCAAGGACTTGGTTGTGATATTTGAAATTATCTGTAGTATTCACATAAACGGTGTTGTTTCTTTAGCTATTAAATCATTAGGATTTATAATTAGGAATTCCAAAGGTTCTAAAAATGTTCACACATGATTGTATGTAATTCATTTGTTAGAAGTCATTTTGAAAATGTCGATGTAATTTAAAACGTGCTCTATGCAAATCTATCATTTAAAATCAATCTAAAGAAAGTTTTTAAAATACTTAGCTTTTATCAAGGATAATTTTTATCCATCTGTTGGAACTGATGACGAAGCACGACTAAATAGCTTCTCCCTCAATTCGCTACAAACTCGGCGTGGAATCCTATTCTTATACAAATTATTAAATAATAAACTTGATTGTGTAGAACTATTAAGCTCAGATCAACTCGACTCCATCAAACATTTCATATAAAAATGTCACCTACAAATTTTCTAAAATATTCTGCCATTAATATAATATGTCAAAGTTAAAACTAAATTAATGAGAAAGTAAATTTTTTTGCTGTACAATTAAAGATATTCTTACTCTGTAAGTGGGACGTGAGTCCTGTTGAGTTGTGTACAATAAATAAATAAATAAGTAAATAAACAAATAAAGTGAGGATATTATCGGGATAACCCAAACACAGGAAAACTTCGTTCTTACGCTAAGTAATTTTATTAGCCTTAGTTTCATCTTCCAAAAAATTCTTCTGCAACAACATAAAATTTGTATGCGTACAGTGTCACGAGGAAAAAAATTCTCTTGAGTTATAAAACTTGATTAAAACTAATGATTACTATACTAAAAAAAGCTAATGACGTCGTCACAAATATGACAAAAAAACGAGTAAGTACTAAAAAAAAAGGATTGAAAAATCCAAACTTATTGTAACAATAATTTATAAAAAAAGATATAGAATTAATTCCATGTGTTTTCTATACTGAAAATAAATTTAATACACTTTATTCAACTCATTTAAGTACAAAATGTTACTTGTTTACCCCGATATTTAATTTCCAACATTTTATAAGAAATCTCTGGCGACTGGGCTCTTTTAAATTATTTGTTTAACTCAATAAAAGGTTCTTCAGATATAAAGTCAACAGAATCCATTATTAATTCTGCAAAATTTACATTAATGTCATTTATTTTTCAGATCCCTTACCACTGACGTATCCACCCTTAATTCCGCCTCAGCTTTGTTTATTTTTTCTCATTTCCATTTTTATAGCATATTGACGTCACTCTAAATCTTAGAAGCAAAATATTAAATTTACTTTATTGGGAAAAGCTAAAGACGTAAACAGATGAAATTTATAAGGTAGAGATGCTCTTTAGAAACACTTTGTTAATATAAAAATAATGATGTCTGTATAAAGCAAATCTCAAAGAAAATTTAAGTATACAAAAAACATATCATAAACAGATTCCTAATTATACGACAAAGGCTATAAAATGAGGGAAAAAAGCCTTGTGAATACTTTGAGAACAAAATTAGACAGAAAATTAAATGTTGCCCTAACCATGATCCTTAAATTACATCTAAGTTCAGATAATTTCGTAGAAACAAAAGTTCATAGCATCTGGCAGGCTTTTAACACTAACATAATTAAAACCACCAATTCCAGAAGAAATTGAAAAAGTTGCATTTGACAACTGATTTGACCAACACTTTAATTGGATGTTATTTAAACGATGTATTAGGTATTAAATTTTCAATGAATGTATTAAATTTAAATGTAAAACAGTATATTATTACATGGCTTTACTTCAGTTTTTCCCATGCTATCAATTTATTTATTCAAAAGTATGTTTTAATTTAAAATTATTATTGAAAATATTGTTAATATTGCTAATTAACATTTATACTTTTGAAAATTAATGTTATGTATATGGTTCATTGGTTTGTAAAGTTTTCTTTATATTTCGGTACAAATCATATACTATTGACTTTTTAACTTTCAATATTATGAAATTGGAAAAGCCAACATTTCTGTTCAGTAAATACTTAACACAATATTTGATGTTTTCTGTTTTCAAGACACAACAAAGCTTTTACAGTTTACTCAATTTTTAACATTACTAACGTTATCAAATAAAATGTTTTATTCAATATACCTACTTCTTCACAAGTTTCTACATTTACAATGATTTTCCAGTGACCTTAGGTGACCTGGGGTGAGAAAAACTGCACAACAAATATTTAAAAACCTATATAAGGTAATCCACTATAAATTTGTATCCACAATAAATTTTTTTCAGGTTCAGTTACATACTGTGTGTCTTCGGATGGAGCTAACTATACTTGTAATTTTTTTATTTTCCATTTATCGTAAAAAAGTTATTTTTACAAGAAATTTTGACATATAATTTTATTTAGATCCCTTGAAAATCCTGGGCATTATTTTGAATTGTTTGGGCTATTTCAGGCTCGATGACATTCTACAACATATTGAGGTTTTCTTATTCCTCAATGAAAAATTATCCTATGACGTGATCGCCGAGAATACTCACCAAACATTCAACTACTGGGAAAAGTGTGTATGACTTTCCCTATACCAATGTGGATTTTAATCTCTCCAATATGTCACATTCTGTCTATTTACATTTTCCTTGTGCAAAATACAAACACTCATCACTGAAGCCAATGCTCCACAGGTAATAAGGATGTCAAGCATTTCTTTCAGTCAGATAGGTATAATCATTTGTAAGATCTTCTAAGCTTAATAACGATTGTGGTGTGTTTTAGCATATTGATTGATTAGTAAGCCTGGCCAAGGTCATTATTCCTACAGAGATGTACTGAGTATGCATCATATCATAATACTCGAATAAGTACAATAATAAAAACAAAAATATTTTATATATTGTGATGTATGTTTTTGTACTATTTCGTTCGCTTTAAATTCTTTTTTTATGTATTTCCTTATATTTTGTAAGCTTAGTGCTGCACATTATTATTCATCTGTTAAATATCGTTCACACATGTACATTGTTATATCTAAGTGATAACTAATAATAAATAAATAAATAAATAAAATAAATGGAAATAAATTTTATTAATACTGGTACACTTTATAAAAATATGTACAAAACTCACTTTCTTAAGCAGATTTATGAAGTAGCTTGGTTGTCGTTATGACAAACTGGAGCACCTCTATAATAACTGTGTAGCATCAGATATGTTTCTACAGTTGTCTCAGTAAGCGATTTTCGCTGTGGTGAAAAAAATATGTTTGTATTATGAAAAAGACCATTCGACATCTATGGAAGTAATACAGGCATAAGTAAAACAATCTGTGAACTCACTTAATGCAGCTGTAGATGCACCATCACAAATTTGTCTTAATTTGGTAAAATCAGGATCTTTCAGTAATACTCTCGAATTTTCCAATAACGGGCTTATTTTTTGCATCATTTATAGTCTGTAGCTGTGTATTTACATCGTCCACTATTTGCAGCGATTCCACTAACGACAACGAAGTATTTTGCAATTTTTCTATTGCGTCGTGTAGTCCTCTATAATTGTTATAAATAGTTTTTAAATCTGTTTCAAGGGAAACATCTTGAAAGCTTGTCTGTCTTCCTTAATAGCTGCAGCCTCGTTAGGGTTGACTGTAGTATCACAGCTTTTATTTGTTGAAAATATTCAGCATAATAAAAAGCTGCCTTCAACCACGTTCCCCACCGTGTAAGAATCGGGTCTGGTGGTTCCGGAATACCAGGACACAGTGTGTGAAATGCTCGAAGCTGTTTAGGATATTTGAGTAATACTTTTCTTGTATTTGCTATTAATGCATCTACCTCTGGAAAACATTTTCGAATCGTTTCTGCTACAAGATGGAACGCATGCACTTTACACGTAACATGTAAAAACCTACAATTGTCTCTTTGAAGAAAACGACCCACCAAACGTATTGTCGCGCGTCGGTCACAAACATCAACACTTGACTTGTTGACAGTTCAAATTTTTCGAAAGTCTCCAACACCACCCGCGTAATTGTTTCGCCAGTACATGCAGATGGTCTTTTGCTAGCTAGTAAAAGTGGAAATGTTGGTTTAACAGGGTCGAGTACACGTACTATAACATTTAAAATAGAATCATCTCGTCAACACATAACCACAGCCGTGTATTTTTTAATGCACATTTAATCCTATTTACAATGTCTTCACGAACACTTGGTACATATTTACGTAACGATAACGACTTGGTAAATTCACCAGGGGATTGTATTTATTCCAGAACTCCCGAAATGCTGGTTTATCCAATATGCGCAAGGGAACATCACAGGCAATCAGCATTAACAGTAAATCATAAACTGAGGTTCCAAAGAAGACACGCCATTTTTAAAATTTTTATGCCGGTTACTATTTACATGAATTTTGCAGCCGTATTTATGGTATGTCAGCACATTAAATCTTGATCAGAAACTTTACAAATTATTTTACATCCATCATAGAATAAATCCGGAAATTCACCGATAAATTTATTCACTTTATCAGCGTACGGTCGTTTTCTACTCTTTACGCTTAACATTATTTATTATTTATTAGTACTCCATGCATCGACCAACAGATAACAACTGAAGTGTGTCGTGTCATCGTTATCGTAAACAAGCGCGCGATGACATTAGTATTGCGCCCGACCCTGAATCTCTTGGCCAGGTTTACTCATCACTGAAGCAAATGCTCCACAGGTAATCAGGATGTCAAGCATTTCTTTCATTCAGATAGGTATAATCATTTGTTAGGTCTTCTAATCTTGATAACGATTGTGGTTTGTTTTAGCATATTGATTGATTAGTATTTGAGATATTCGGTAATGAAACGTTTCAGTAATTCTTCGACCTCCTAAGTGCCCAAAAAGGGTTAATGACGCATGGCAATAATATAATGTTGTATTTATGTTTATGTTGCATAATTCGAACTCTCAACTACTCTAAATTCTTAGATATAATAGCTTAACCTTTGGTTTTAATGTGTCCCCATAGAAATAAATCCATTAGTGTCAAATCTGGGAACCTAGCCGGTAAATCTCTTCTACTAATTCATTTATCAGAAAATATTTGGTCCAAATATAGGGTACTGGTACTGTATAATACGGGAGACGGAAGATGACAATCTTTTGAAGATGAGCTATTCTTCCAAGAGTATAGGGCTCATACTCTTGGAAGAATAGCTCATCTTCAAAAGATTGTCATCTTCCTCTAAAACATGAGTAATCATGGAATCTACCTCATTTTGTGATAAACCGAGACGCATTTCTCCACTTAAAATCGGACTATCACGGCATTTTTCATTAAACCATTTTTCTTTTGATTATTTAAAATGTCTTATTTTGAACGGAATACCCTGTATTGAAATGTAACATTTGTTAATGTACCTTTAATACTCCTCTGTTGTACATATCATAAATCCTTAATTGTATTGTGAAGCATTCAATTTTTATTTTGTATTTTATTGCAGGGTCAAATACAATTCGGTCTACTATAAATCTGTATGATTAACAGACTTAATAACTCTCTAAAGTTACTATGAAACATAGCTTAGCGAAAATATGAAAGATTGCACAGCGTGTTACGGAAAAAAGTTAGTGCTAAGAAGGGTTAATTTCATACTGTCAACAGTCTCATTTGTTTGAAGAAGCCTTTGTAAACGTGAAATTAAATTTACGTCCACTAATTTAAACTTAGATAGAAATATGAACAAAGAAAGAAATCAAACAGAATTTTAAGCATCAAAACTGCGTGGTAAAAAAATTTTGAGAAGATAAATTAATATTGTTTGTTTCATTAATCGATTATTTTTATTTACCATTGCAAATAAATTTGATACAGTCAGCATGTATTAAGCGCGGATATACACAACAAAACTTATATGGCATCACCTAGGATTTCCGATTCTGTTAAATATTACTGAAAAAAATTGGAACGGGAGGTAAAAAGTATTTTATACTAAACCAACTTGATAATCAACAATAAAGAAAATGTTTAAACCATTCTTGAAATTCTACAAAACAGAAAAAATGTAAAAAGGAAAGTTGATGCTTAAAAGAAAAGGTATTGCTACCTCCAACCCTAATACAAACTTTAATTCGACGGGGTGTGCTCCCAATCAAAGGATCAACTATTTCATAGGGTAGGATTTTTCATTATTTCAGAGAGTTTGAATGATCTATTCCGCATTTCTTGGGTTATCTCTTTGACCCCTAATCCTTCTTTTAATCATGCCCCACAAATGTTCAATGGGACTCAGATCAGGCGAGCAGACAGGCCACTTCAGAACAGTGACAGCTTCTGCTTGTAGAAAATTTCTGGTAGATCTGCTGGCTTGTAGAGGTTCATAAAATCATTGCATCTCTCCTGACTACGGGTTCTAGCACCTAATCAACATACTTATGATCAGTTTAACTTTGCCGTATGGAAAGCAAAGAAGTTTTTTCTCGCATCATAGTGCATCCCAAGAACATTACAGTTCCTCCTTTACATTTTGGAATAGATCTGGCAGTTTGGAGTCTAGCTTATCTGCCTCTCAACCTCTCGAATTCGACAGTCGACTGATCTAGCAACAATTCTAGTTTCATCTGAACGCAGGATATTTTGTCATTCCTCAATAGCCCAGCTTTGGTATTCAAGACACCAATTTAGCCGGTCAATTTTGTTTTGGATAACTGGATAACTCGGGAACTTTTATCTGTCTCCTGCTAAATAAATTTTGGACACGAAGTCCAAGTTTGACAAAATATAGGCAAATTTTAAAATCCCAATTCATTGCAAAATGTGCATTAGCCATCCAGTCTATAAGAGAAATTACCTGTACAAAGAAGCATTGTTGGCTATTAAGCTTTCGGACAATCTTCAACGGTCATTGGCTTCAAAGCCTAATAAGAAAAAGCTTAACAGAAGTCCCAGAGCATTCATTTGGTGGAAAATAAATTTGAACTTCCTACAGCGAGGTATTCTGTTAAGAATTTGTTAACCTCGATTTAGCCTAATTTACACTTTTTTTTTTTTTTGGTTTATATTCCGATCATAAATATTTGAATCTCATAAAGTTAAAATAATTTTGGCGAAAATCCTAATATAGCTGAAATTTTTACTGCATTCACTCAGAAGTTAGACCGAGCAAGAAACAAAAAAAAAAATAGTTTGGTTTCTACAATTCTTGATCGACATCTCTCGTTGCTTTCCTGAGAGTATGCAATCAGCCTTCATTTTTGTTTATTTTCAGAAAAGAAAAAAATGTTTTTCAGATAGAAATAATAAATAATAAATTCAGTTTTTATATTAAAAAACTAGAAAATTTTCTGCTCTAGACCAAAAATACCTAAAATAACTATGTTTGTTTAATTTTAATTGCAGAGTTACCTTTGAATAATTGATTTCATTTTACAAAAATTCGTAATTACCCTCATAATTATTTGTTCATTAAAATTATGTTTGATTAATATTCTCTTGTTTTAAGGTGTGATGCGAAAAATATTGGCAGATACAATCTCAAGAGAAGATCAACAAAAAACACGGCCAAGGCACTTTGAAATTCCTACACATTCTTTATGAGGCAACTTATCTGCAAATTTAGAGAATGAGTGAGAATTTTGCTGTCAAAGTTTCCTCCAACACCACAGGCGTAGATAATAATGGGGGTTGCAGTTTTAATAATTTAAAAATAATAATTCGCTAATTGACAATAAAATAAGTGTTAAATGATCTTATTTGAGAAGTAGACCTGCAAAATACTGTTTGTCCATTTTTACATATTTTAAGTATAAAGCAGAAACAGTAAAAAAAAACTAAATATTTAACATTTCTTTAATCTTGAATTACAAAAGAATTAAACTGTAGATTTTAGTATAAGAAGTTTGATTTTTTTGTTGAATAAAAGTAAAAAAATGTTTGGACATAGTTCAGTATGAAAGTCCAATGGACAAATTGTAGTGTAATTTTTTTTTTTTTAATTATAGCAGATATCTTTTATGAATGTAATAATGTAAAAATAAAGCAAAATAAAAAGTAAAATTATAGCACCTTTTTGACATTCAAATTAAACTTTATTTAACTCAGTTTCAACAAAATAAAGAATTTATTTATCGCAGGTTTGTTTTTCCAAGTTCATTTCATTCTCCTGTTGTTACATGTACTGAGAAGTTCATTATACTGTTAAAAGTATTGTAATAATGAATGATAAATAAACTGAACTTTGTTTCGCATTTGCAAACAAAGTAGGTACGTTCTAATTGACTTATGTTAAGGGACAAAGAGCATATTGAATGTCTAGACACTTTTCGTTGCGTATTTATAATGGAATTAAGCACAATACAAATATCCAGTTGATGTTAAATATATTCGTATACATTTTGGTCGTGAGAATGTAGTGCCATTTGTAGTTGAAAATGTGAAAATTTGGACTTCTTATTTAGCTGCAGCTTGTATGTTTTTACTTAATCATTCATAGAAAAAGGTAAAATATCTACGAAATATCTAATGTTTTATAGTGTCTAATTACAAAAAATAATTTAACGTAAGAACTAAATATATTGTTTGATATTAAAATTTGTTGTTCATTGGTTAAATATTTATTATTTTTAGCAGCCTCACTTAACTCCAATTGTTCTAATAATAAAAATTTAACGAATGAACAATAGATTTTTACCAATCACCATATTTTAGATAAAATAATTTAGATTTATACAATAAAGTAATATCCAACTTATAAAAGCATATTTTACAATAGTTTTATAGTAGGTACCAGATGTAGATATGTAAGCAATGACCACAAATTTTACTGTTCAGTATTCCCTGTACTTTTGGCAAATGCTTAAAAAGTCAAAACACGTGTAGTTTCTAATAAAAAATTTCTTAAACATTGAAAACCAAATTTCTTTCATGTATTTAAAATATTTAATAATAAGGAGTCAACCACAAAATCAGTTCGTGTAAATATTTTTTTCTACAAACACCATTAAAAACTAAATTTTTAACACGGCATACTTGAATTAAAAATGTAATATTATATAAACTCGCGTTAAAAATGATCACATGATTTACTTTTAACACTAGTGCAAAAAAGTAAAATGACAAGTCGTTTGTCATAATGACATTTATATATTTATTAACAAAAAATTACAAGTTATTTAGAAATACTTATATTAATTGTACAATTGGAGCAATTAGTAATATTTATCCCTTGTGAGGGAAGCTACTTCACATGAAGAAATTGTTGAAGTTGAACTTGAAGCAGTGGAGGAAATACTATTAATATGCTCTATTTCTGAATTGTTAGAAGAAGGGCAATTATTTGGAAGAATGTGACAAGCAATTCTCTTTTTGTTTTCTAACGAATCTTCCAAGTATCCTTCTGCAACACTCGAACTTTTCCATCCTCCATGTTTTTTTATTGTACATAAATTTGCACCAAAATCTGCTAACAAGCTGGCGGATGTCCGACGGAAACAATGTCCGGTGTAAAGTTCAATATTTGGTAATTTCAAAAATCTTGCAATATCTGTAGGCATCTTTCCAAAAATATTTATTCCAACAGGTTGAATCGTACATTTATTACTAGTGTATTTAATAAAAAGACGTTGGTGGTTGACATAAGCTGGACGTAATGCTAAGTACTTATGATATGTCAATATATGTCTCAGTAATAGCAGTAAAGGTTCTTGAAACTCTAGTCTTGCTATCTGGAATGTTAACCACTAGTGTATTTCCTAAATCCTCAATATTGTTTAAACTCATTTGACAAAGTTCTTCACGGCAACACGCGCCTAGTATACCCATTACAGCAGCTACTTTAAACATCAAATACTTGTCATCTGGCGCCTCTGCAATAAACTTATCAATATTTTGGCGTGTAAAATTTTTGATTTTTTTGGACGATATCCTTCTCCTTTGCGCTTCAAAAAATGCGATGAGTTTATAAAACTTACTTATATCTTGATTGTGCTTGACATTTAACATAGCCTTTATCATTGAAAAATATGCCCAAAGCGTCGAGGACTTCCAAATTTTAGAATTTTGCTCGAAATAGGCCAACATTATATTTTCACTGTACTTGTCTGCAACATTGTTCCGATCGCACCATTCCACAAAGCGTTTGTACGCTAATTCATATTGTTGTTTAGATTTTGTGGACAACAAATCTAAAGTTGCCCTTGTAGCTGCTTCTTCAGTTTCTTGAGGAATCGATTTCTTCCTTCTGGACTATAATTAATATTGGAACTCATCATATTGGAATAGTTTGTCACATTTGACAAGCATGTGTCAAACAACGGGCAAACTTGATTTATTTATTTCATAAATCCTACAAATTACTAGAATTATGAGGTAAACATTAAAAGGATTTGAAATCTTTTTAAAGAAACTTTATTGTTCTTTTTAATGGTGTTTGTAGAAAAAACATTGTATGATACACGTGTTAAAAATGACTTTATTTTGTTCGTGGAGTTGCTCCACTTGCTTACGTTCGTTTCGCAAGCTGCTCCACTCACAAAATAAAAAGTCATATTTAACACTTGTATCATAAATAACTATTATTTTAGTTGCTTTAAGTTAGATATGCAAATATATGCTTGTTAGCTGTAACTAAGAAAATCTAAATTTCGTAAAATTTTAAATTAATATGCATAAAACAATCTCTTTTAGAACTTATGTACAATAATTTACTAATTATCCATTTGTGGTAAGAAACGCGAATGCATTGAGGGGATATTGGGTGCAATTGCTCGGTCCTCTTCGGCCTCAAGAAAAATCCTACTGAAGATGGAAACGACTTTTTGAAGATATGTATATTTATATGGATTTCTTAATTCGGTGAAAATTAATTCTTTTAATTTTAATTTTTATGAAGTCGTGATTTCGTTTCATTTTACGTTTCTTGTAAGCATTGCCGATGTTTAATTTATTGGCATTTAAGTTTAAAATAAATGTTCTCAAAATATCTGTGTTTTTTCTATTATACACAATTTATGGCATTCCTTATTAGGTATTTATGAATATTAGTGTCAATTGCCCCCCTTAGGGAGCTCCTGGATCCGCCCTTGTATGGAAAAAGAAAGTGTATAAGTGTAAAATTTTCTACAAAACCATATGGGTAGAGAAATATATAATTAATTTAAAAAAAAATACTGTGGAGGCAAAGAAAAGTAAAAAAATAAGGGAAGTAAAATAATATAAATTTTTAGTAAAATTTAATTTTATTGTTGTATTTCATTCAGTAGCTTCCTTACAACCGCAAATATTTATGTACATCATAACAAACTTTCATCATAATCCAAATTAAAGTTTTTATTTAACCGACATGTATTGTTCGTTACTTTTTAAATAATAAATACCGATAAAATCTTCGCCCATGGCTTACTGCTTCTGGACATGTCTCGTCGTTATTAACAAAAAAGTTTTGCTAAACAATTTCCAACGGCAACTATGTGCAAACTTTAAAGTTTCGAGTAAACTCAGAACTGTGGTATCTGACACAGCCTTCCTGTTGTTGTAGCCTACCCATATTCAGTAGACGCCACTTTTTTGCAGTTATATTAAACGCTGTAAGTTATATATTAATTACGGTCTATATATGTAAGTTTTTTCATATTTTTCTTTGCTATCGCAAGTTTCATGGTATAATAAATTGATAAAACATGTTTATACCGACATTTTTATTACCGAAATGAGGCGCATTAATTTGCATGCAATGTCTGTGTTTTCGGGTGATAAATTGATGTTCAAATGTTTAACGTTCGTTTTATTTTATATTAATTGGAACGCCTACTGTGTCGCTAAATTATAAATTTCAGTCACGTTCCAAATTAATTGCTCCAATAGGAACGTGTTTTAGAAAACTGCTTTTTACGTACAAATAATTTACTTAATTGTTTTGACTAAATAACGCTCACCTTCTTCAACATCATGATACAATAATGTTGATACTCTTAATATTTTTTATCTGTATTCATGGATATTGTTTAGTCAGTGTTAATAGGTTTTAGTAAGGTAATAATCTCCTCCAACACTCATGGTAACAGTTTCTCTTTCGTGTAGTGTTGGACGATACGTATCGATATTTTTGAGCATCGATCTTTTAGCCTCCGATACTTGTTATATATATATATATATATATATATATATATATATATATATATATATATATATATATATATATATATATATATATATATATATATATATATATATATATATATATATATATATATATATATATATATATATATATATATATATATATATATATATATATATATATATATATATATATATATATATATATATATATATATATATATATATATATATATATATATATATATATATATATATATATATATATATATATATATATATATATATATATATACATATATATATATATATATATATATATATATATATATATATATATATATACATATATATATATATATACATACATTTATATATATATATACATACATTTATATGTATATATACATACATATATATATATATATATATATATATATATATATATATATATATATATATATATATATATATATATATATATATATATATATATATATATATATATATATATATATATATATATATATATATATATATATATATATATATATATATATATATATATATATATATATATATATATATATATATATATATATATATATATATATATATATATATATATATATATATACATACATACATATACATATATTTCTCGTTCCGATTAATAGGTGAATCGATTCAATAAAGGTGGGTATCAATTAAAATGAATCGAACTACAAATTTATTATTTCATAATATAGTACTGAAAAAAATCGATAGGGAACATGTTAACTATATGATCACAAATGCACATACTACCATCTACAGACCCGCATTGCTGTTATATAATTCAAATTATAGAATCTTCGGTTTTGAATGTTGTTTAACAATATTTTTATTGCAGTCATCACATACCAGGTGTAACAGGATCATGGTACACCCCCTTTTCTCCTTTAGTTTTGAAGATAATTGACTGAAATTTGGAATATCCTATATACATAATAAGCGGCACTTTTTAACATAGAAGCGATTTTTTCACTTCAGGTTTCGCCGAAAGTGACACTAACTTTCGATTTTTACATGAAACACACTGTACATTATTGCATTTTTTGTATTCAGCATAATTTTCTTAATCTAACGATACCAAATAAGTGATATTTCAAACGTCATTATTTTTTATAATATAATTTTTAGTTTTCCATTTAAGTGTGCTTTGACGGTTCCGATTTATTCTAAATGACCCGTGTAATGCTAGAAAAATCGAAATCCCGTCAAAAAATACTAAATTACGTGATTTATGAGCAAATAAAATTCATCAAAATGGTTTTTGGGGAAAAACTCTATTTTTTTCAAATGGAACTATATTGGTACCGTGGTACCATTTATTAGTACTATTAATAAGGAATTTATTCATATATCGTATTAAATTGTACGATAAATACGGTGGCTTTGGAATACAAAAAATTAACACAAAACATTACAACAGTTGTTGAAAATGCTATCCATTAACGTCAATGCACTTCTGAACTCGCATAGCTGTTTCTCGAAGAACGTTCGCCAATTGATGGACCGTTATGCTATTAATTGCGTGTCTTACTCATAGCTCCAGGTCTTCACGGATTGTAACGGCGGTTGCGTAGACAATATTTTTTTAGTGACCCCGAAAAAATAAATCAAAGGGTGTTAAATCAGGTGACCTTGGAGGCCACCTCACAGGACCATTCGTCGAAATTACGTTTTTTTCGAATCTGCGTTGAAGGTAATCAATTACTATCCTTGAATTATGGGAAGGAGCACCATGTTGTTGGAAATACATTCCCTGTCGTAAATGGAAAGGTAATTCAGCTAAACTGTCCTCAATTTCATTTTGCAGAAATCCCAAGTATCTGGCACCAGTCAGGCGCCCGCCTCAAATTATTGCTGAAATATTTTTCCTACAACCGTTTCTCCCAAGCCAAAAAATGAAACCCCACCCACTTGAAAGTTACCCTCCCGTAATAAATTTTGATTTTCTTGTGACCAATATTTTGTATTTTGTTGGTTAAATAATCCCAAATTTGTAAACCTAGACTCGTCCGAAAATAAAATCATTCCCAAAAATTCATTGTTTGGCTGCACGAAATTCTGCAAAATCCAATTGCAATATTCCATCCTATGTTAGTAATCATTTTCGTACAAGTGCTGGTGCAATTGGTGTTTAAAAGATTTATAGTGCTATTTGTGCAAAATTTGGCTCACTGTTTGGTGACTGATTTCCAATTCAAACCCAATTTGCCTTAAAGAAACAGTCTTATCAAATTCTACTCGAGCCAAAACATTAATTTCCGTTCCTTCGTCCAGAATGAAATTTTCTTCGGGATCATTGTTGGACTCACTTCGGAACTGATTTTTAAGACGATTAAAATAATTTCTCTCTGGACATTGTCGATCAGGATATCGTTCGGCATAAAGGTGTCTAGCCGCAGCGGCAATTTTTTACATTCCACATAAATAATTAACATGTTCACTTTTTCATCTTTTGTATAAATTTGCGACATTTTGAACACAATTAACAAAGAATTTTAAACAATTTTTGAAGACACAATAAAAACACCGGTAAACCAACAAATGTTTGACAAGCTAAATATTTCATTGTTTTCAAAGCCACCTTAGTTAGTTACTTCTTAACATTTTAATTAGAACAAAATTGTACTTTCTTATTTTCTTTTAGCTGTAATTTTGTTTGTTTTTATCGCAAATTTTAATACGACATATGAATAAATTTCTTATTAATAAATGGTACTACGGTACCCATATGGTTTCATTTGAAAAAATTGATTTTTGCCCTAAAAAATCATTTTGATGAATTTTGTTTGCTCATAAATCACGTAATTTAATATTTTTGACGGGATTTCGATTTTTCCAGCATTACACGGGTCACTTAGAATAAATCGGAATCATCATGGCACACTTAAATAGAAAATTAAACATTATATTATAAAAAGTATTTACATTGAAAACCGACGCGTTAAATATGAAAAATAGTTTTTTTACAGTTTTATTTATGTTCCTTTGTAAAAAAGACTTAAGCATGAATAACACAATTCAATTTTAGGTTTTTCAACAGTTTCATAAATCTATGTCTTGCTACCGCCAAGGGAAATAAACTTTATACATTTTTCCTTATTTCCTCATAACTGCAAAATGATAAAAGATCAATGATTTGAGTCATATTTAATGAAAATTACATACGTAATGTTTAACTTCTACAGGACTATAGATACAATTAATTTAATTCTGGAAATTTTTATTAATATGCTGAAAATATTTAAAGAAATGGGTACATTTTTTGGTATAAATTTAATGTCTACATAACGATTTGACGTAAGCCAATCAAGTTCAATAGGTACACGTTGAACATATATTTTTTCAGTTTTTTTGGTCCGTCGCCGTCGTTTTTAAGAGATTCGCAGTTAAAGTGAGAGCTTAAAATATTCATATTTAGGATTAACTCCGGCACCTTCGCCATATATTCAAATGTCTAAATTTAGTTAATGTGGCTGAAAAATCAATTTAAATTTAAGTCTGATACAGGAACATACATGTAGTAGCAATAGACTTCATCTCAAATGCAGCAATTAAAGCAAGTGGTCCAAATATAAAACGTCATTAATAAATGTTCATTCCTTTTAGTATGAATTAAAGAATTATCCATTAAAACAGAAATATTGTAGCAGTTGTGCTATGAAAAATGAATTTATTATCGTTTTAATAATCTAGTATTCATCGAAGGGAGTAGTCTCGAAAATAGTTTTTACAAAAAATGTGTATTTTACTTATTTTACTGTGGTAAGTAGAGAATAATATCTACTATATTACTGGTATTATTTGGATCAATCATAAAGTAACGCGCAAATTCTTACAAGAATTTTTTCGAAGAAACATTGTTAAATGATGTTTTTTAAATGTTTCTTTAAGATCTCTTATTTTTTTAAGGTAATATTTGTTAGGTTATAACCTCATCAATATATTTTTTAATAGTACTGCTTAAACATATCGTGGCAGTGAGATAAAGGTGTTCAAAAAAGTTAGGGATGTTTACAATGGGAACCGTCATTCGTATACTGTTTGTATTAGTATTTACATCGGTACACTATTGCAAAAAGTAACTTTCAAAAATATGTTGTATTCCATAGTTTAGTGTTTTGTGAATTGCCGTGTAATAAATTTTGGTACCTTGCACACGGCTGTGACTTGTTGTCAAGTAGGTACCTATATTAGGCCTGTTTTGTAGACCTTACTGTTTGAGTAAATCCCAGAAGAAAAAGTCGAGTAGTGTTAGATCTGGTGACCTTTTAGGTCATTTTATTGATCCTCTCCTACCAACCCATCTATCGAGGAAGCTTAGTGCAAGTATAGGCGAACCATTGCGGCATAGTATGGACGAGCAAGATCTTGCTGATTGTTATGAGGCAATCAGGATTTGAAGTTATCCGAGGATATCCGAAATGTTGCCACTGACTTTGCAATGGTCTCTAACAACAGCCTCAATTAAGATACAAACTATTACATTTATGGTTGCACTGAACCGGCCACTAATAGTCCAGCGATGTGTTAAGTCCTCTTCAGACCATGCACTTCAACACCGCATTACAGTTACTGGTGGCAGATGTAAATGGCCTCTTAGCTTTCCGCAATACAATAATTTGCCCCCATCGTTGTGAAAGATATTATTAACTAAAATTAGACTCATACATATAATAAATCCAAAAGTTTATATATCAATCCAGTAAAACGTTTTCATTTTAATGCATTAATTAAATTACAATACCATCAGCTGTCTTTAGGGAACCCTGTATACGCAAAATAATAAATTCTAGCTATCCTTCCACTTTTCTACTACAATACATTTTAAAAATAAAACCAAATGAACTGAATACACAATGATTGTAACTTTTCGCTCTTGAATAGCAATTCAGTAAGTTTGTTGCATCCACATACATGCCATCCATTCTTGTTAGGATAACGATGTTTACACTGAACATCCTGAATTTTATGCTTGACAGAATTAGGTCTTTATGTTCGTATTTGTTTTTATTATAAGCTTTTTTGGTAATTAGATATATTTATTGAAGGAAGTGTAGAAATAAACACAAACATTTTAAATGAAACTTTTACACTAAAAAAGCAATTGGTAATATTACAGTAATTTGTGTTGGATGTCCTTAGACATTATACTTGCAAAAGCAATAGTTTTTTTCAAATATATACAACAATTGTTAATAAAAATATTATAAAGAATACAACCTAAAAAAACGGTACTCAAGTTAAATTTTATATTTTCGATATTTAAAGTAGTGACTTCTGATGAAACTAAACTCGCAACAACGACAAAGATCATAAGTTACGACACCGATTCTTAAGGTATCCCATCGAAGATTAAGGGGGAGGGTGTTAGGTGTTAGCTATTAGGTTTTTGTGAGTGGGTCCTTGTGGACCTTCCATTGCGGCCATCAGCAGGCCTATTATGGCTCGCTCTTAATTATATTTCACCCAGTAAGTTCAGCCTCTTAATGAAACTGATAGCTTTATTGGGTGAGAATGTATCCAGATCCTCTGGCAGTAGTTGCCCTTTGTCAAATGTTGGTCCGATGATTCGTGATCCCGATTCTTCCATGGTCAAGGAGTCGGCTTTTCCTTACCTTCCATACTAGAGTGGCCGGGTATCCAGACCAGAGTCACTTTGTTGTTTTTGCTCAAATAATTTAGAGCCTTCTGACAGTTCTATACCATTTTGGAGTTACATAGGTAGGAGCTAAGAGCTTTTACAGCTGCTTGGCTATCTGAGAAATTTTTTATTGATCTCCGTGTAAGATGCATATATTCCAGCTTTCGCACACACAGTTCAATGGCATGAGCGTTAGCCTGAAAAATAGTGACATTAGTACTTAGGCTTGTAGGTATGTACTGCTGATCCTGTTCCCTAGGGAGTTTTGGAGACGTGTGCAAATCAGCAACTGTCTACTCTCAGTAACTCAGCTTTATTCCGATCCCACTCATCTCTTTCCGGAGAAAGGATGTTGAAGGTCAGTTCATAGTACGCATAGTATTAGAAGGCATTCCCAGGATGCTGTGATACTCTGTGTTATCCAGCAACATATTCCACTCCATGACACTAGTCTGCGGTATACTAATGACCGCATGTTGCAGTCTGTAGGTTGACCACCTGGTTCTCTCTCCAAATATATATATGAAGAGGGGGTAAGTCCAAGAGAATTTCCATTGCAGCTGATGATGTGGTACTAATTGCTCCTGTTACGGTCATGCATGCAATCCAGAGAGTATGACTTTGGCCGTCAGTTGTGATCCTTTCGGCCATGAAACAATGGATCCGTATGTTACTATTGATCTGATGATCGTGACATAAATCCATTAAATTTGTTGGAGACCTATGCCCCAAGATGGATTACTTTTTCAGATGGGAGTTCCAATTAAGTGATCTATCTAAAGTAATATCCAGATATTTCACCTTCTCCGCAAATGAAATAGTTTCACCCATTACGGAGGGCGGTCTTAATCTCCAGCTTCCTTTTCCGGATGAATGGTACTATTACTATTTTTTGAGGGTCTATAGACATCTGTTCCTTGTCACACCAGTTACTCACTGCATTCAGTGTCTCTTGAAGAGTATTCGATATTACTCCTTCAGAGTTTCCTCTGACTAGTATGACTAGATTAACTGCATAAGCTAGAACCTCAACCTCCCACAGTGTGAGAAAGCCAGAATTTCAATTTGATGCAGTAATGATGACCGAGCAAGGGGGACTATTGCTACATTTTGGCACACAACGTTTTTAAATTCCAAATCATAAACCAGAAGGTGCTAAATTTTTTTCTGGTATTTTATTACATGGCTTTCTAAAATGTTTGGCTTCGAATAATGTTTATCTTTTTTTGGTTTAAAAATTATTACGGGTTTTTAGATATTCTCCAACAGATATAGTGTTGGTATAGCTGAGATAGCACCCTGCAAATAAAGGGGCCCCAAGATTGGGAATTGGGACAAAAATGTCTGGTTAGCTTTGTGATGATCATTAATAGCATGAAAACGGCAATTATCAGCTTGACATTTAAATCAGATCAACACCTTTCATTTCCAAGACAGCATTGTCACCTTGTACTTGTACTTTGATAGAAAATGAGCATTAGATTTTTCGTATTTTCTGTTTTCGATATTTCTAATAATTATGTTTGTAAATAAATTACAGTAGCAAAACAATTACGCGCCACCCGCGTAATTGTTTGGCCAGTGCACTCAGTTAGTCTTTTGCTAGCTAGTAACAGTGGACATGTCGGGTTAAGAGGGTTCAATACAGATACTATAACATTTAAAATATAATTTTTGTTACAATCTGTCGTCTCTTCAACACATAACCACAGCCGTGTATTTTTTGGTACACATTTGATCTTATTTACAATGTCTTCGTTTACAGTTGCGACATAGTTACGAAACGTTGTGCGACTTGGTTGTTTATCGAGTATGTGCAGCGGAACATCACAGACAATCAGCACTAAGAGTAAATCGAACATAAACTGTGTTGTCGAAGGCACGCCATTCTTTTTAGTTTTATGTAGCACAGAATTTGCGTTACGTTTACAATCACGTTTGTTCCAGCACATCAGGTCTGTCTCCCACATCTTACAAATTATTATATCACCATTGTAGAATAAATCCGGGAATTCACTGATAAATTTATTCACTTTTTCAGCGTATGGCCGTTTTTTACCCTTGGTCTGACATACTTTATTATTAAATTAATACCGAGAATAAAATACAACAAATAAAATCATCAACATACAACGGAGAGCAATAAATTACGTTATACACACCACGAGGCATAATAATATACTAAAATCAAATGTTAGTCTTTGCTAAAATAGTAAAAAAGTCTCTCTTACTTATTTGGGTATTTCTCTACCTGGCATCGCCCGTGACTTGCGGACCGATTTGCTAACTCTAATCATCAGTACTTACCTATTTTCGCACACTTTAAACGAAATATGCTTCCAGATATATCACTTCACATTTCTCGTTTCATGTTCATTGAATTTTTGGTGTTTACTATACATATAGTATTCTCTTCTTACCTCTAAAATCCTATAAAATTCCTCTATCTGCAGATATTTGCATGATATTACTCGTTTAATATTACTTCCTGGTCGCACACCGCTACGTTAACTGAATTTATTGGACTCAAGTTTAGCAGAAGCGGTAAGAGCTTAAAAACTAAATTCAGTTCCATGGTAGCTGATGCAATTAAGGCAATAGGAAAAAATTTGTTACGCTTGTAAACAAATTCACTTTAGGTATTCCACGTTCAATCCACTTGGGACTTTATTCGGTTCAGTGTTTTGTAGAAATAAACATTGGAACACGACAAGCGAATTTTCAGGAAATAAAATAACAAACATAAAACAGTGTGAACCTCTAGAGCGAGAAGAATTTACGTGTATCAGTTCTTTTCAAAATATGTATCCGGCTATTAGTATTAACGCCATAAATTTTAATGAATAAAGTCGGAGCTCTCAAGGCGAAAATAAAATTCTGTTCAGTGTGAATAAAAAAGTTTTTAAAAGGCAGTCACAGCTCTGCATCATTTATATATATATACATAAATACATAACCGTGAAAATAAGGGCGGCTATATATTTTTTTTAAACGTACAGAGTGATTCATTAAAATATATTTGGATTTGTCTAATGAACTAATATTTATAGCCATTGCATAAGGGTCTTAACAGGTGAATATAAATTAAAGTTTTTAAGGTATAACTCCGGAACTTTGTCGGAGGTATGTACCAGAAGCGGATCTAGTGGAGAGGCGCAGGGATATGTGCTCCCTGTCATTTATTTGACAAAATAAATCGCTTCAGAAAAGTTGTATTTTTATGTTCAATTTTAATTTCGTGTGTATATAATATTAGTACCACGGACATTTGGAGATGGCTTTGCAATAGTGTTTCAGCGTTGAATAAGGAAGTTAGCACTTCCTGTTTGGACGGCGTTCAATAAGGATTACTATTACCAAAGTTTACCATTATATCTCATACTGACATATGTGAAATGCGACGTTATCATCAGAATTTTGTCTAAAACTAATTTGAAAATATTTGTCACGGAAGTACTCAGTTTTAATGCAAATTTATTTATTTATTTATACTCGTTTTCTTTTTGTATAACATGACTTTCGCATTTTTCCCCATATGTCGCTATTGCTCACTTTACTACTTGTCGTATATTATCAAGTACTACTGCGCCTAAAGTTGGTGACTGATTGCATTTCTGTAAATGTTTCATTACAGTGCCTCAAACCATCTCGATCGGATTAAATAAGCAATAATACGGTGGCAACCGCGCGAGCCTATGACCGTGTCTCTTGCAAAGATCATCAACTACATATTCGTTTTTAAAATTATGCTCCTTTATACGTTTTAATAATTTTCTAGTTATCGGAATCTTTTCATGGATGTCCATATTTATATTCCTCATAAATTTTAAAGTATCCTCCTTTTTGGTTCTATTATTAGGTATTTTATGTAATAAACACGAGTGATACGAAGCATTGTCCATAACAATGACCGAATTTGGAAGAATGTTAGGTAGAAGCTGTACAGCGAACCATTTTTCGAACAAATCCGGTCTTCATGATAATCAGCAGAGGATTCTGTTATGGTTTTTGACCGACAAGAGCAATGCGTTGGTTACAAAACCGTATTTGCTTCCAGCATGAGGAATTATAACGCGCTTTCCTCTCGAGCAAGGTGTATTCAAACTACAATTTCTAGAGTCATCTACCCAACCGTACTCAGCAACATTGTGTGTGTCAAACCAAGTCTCATCAAGATATACTATATGCCTATTTCATTCACGGTATTCTTTCATTTTATGTAAGTATTCTCGTCGAAGTTCAACGATACGTCGCGATTCCATTATAACCATTCGTGTATCTTTTTTTTTGTGTGTTTAAAGCCGCAATCTAATAAAATACCTCGTAGCGTTTCTAAAGATTTATAATTATAATCCGGATAATCACCCAATTTATCACGAATCATTTCTAAAGTTGGTACTTTATTTTCCTCATAGAAACTATAAACCGTTCGCCGAATAACGTCGAGGTATCGTCAATTCTACAAAATTTTCGTTTTTTCCTTTCCGCTTTGTAGAGTGATCTATAACATCCCCTTCCTTAATAAAGCGATAAATCGTAGAAGTCGAAAGTTTAGTTAATTCATAAATTCAATTTACAACGTCCCTATCTGTCGTTTCAATATTTTTCTCTTTAATCATTCATAAATATTTAAAATAAGACGCTGACATTGAACATGTAAATCCTTGTTCTTATTAAACTCCGAACTAGTTTCAATTAATGGCGCCACCGGTTCAATATTTTCTTCAGATAATTAATTTTTATGCGTTTCAAGGGGCCTCCAAAAAGCCATGTTGATAATAATAATTAATGCAAATATTGAAATATTACTAAAACCACTTAATAAGATCACTAAAATGCTATAAATACCTCACAGAAAATAATTCTATTTATCCAAAATTATTACATGAACTGCACTGTACGGTCAATATAAACAACTGGTCCAGTAGTCTATTCAAATCACGACTTAATTCGTCAGAGTTCGGACACTATCGCCCGAGTTTCACATCTGGTCCACTGCATTGCCACATTCTCAGATCGAATGTAATATAGAGGTATCGTTCAATAAATACAAGCACGATTTGCGCTCTATTTCTTTGACGATGATAGTGGAAATGCGTCCTCCTGGTATAAACACTTTAGACTGAAGTGTTTCAATTTATATTGGATAAACTATATGTGTTTGTTATCCCCACAAACACCTATACTCGTAGATTCGTTAATTGAAAGCCCAGGTAACACTTACACACTACTTTATTGACTAATTAATAATTAATAACAATAGATTAATGACTGTCTTAACTATAATCACAATTAAACATATAAATCTCTTTCTTATTTCTTCTTTACTCGGTCTAGAACATTCCAGAATATTCCCGGCCGTTTTTTCATACAATTCCGGTCTAATATAGCCAGTCTATACAACTCAGTGGCGTAACAATACTATTTACGAACAAATTTCGTGTTAATAAATTTTCGTCATACAATTATGTTCCACGAATATGACATAACTGGCAAAAAAAAGGACGAATTCAAAAGTATGTAATATGTACACGTTTTGTGTTTATTTTAAATACATACAAGAAGTTATAAGATTTTATGACAAATAATCTCGGCAAATATTCATAAAATCTCGTGAATCGTGACACTTGTTTTTGCTTGTATCCACTCCACTATACACTATGAGATAAAAAGTTGTGCGTAGGTCTGTACGATTTTGTTGTTTATCGCTGTAGTGTAACATTCTGTGGTGTAACTAATAATCTGTATTTAATACAGATACCGTTACCACAGTAGAATAGAAACTGTGCCGTTAATGCAAGTAAGGCAAGTGGAGATGAGATCAAATTGTACTAGTGTGTATTTTATTTATGCTACTCAAGAACAGATCGACTTCACAGATGATAGCTCTGTAAATTAATCTATGGATGATAGGACTGGTAGGTGATTTGATTTTTGATTTGACATTTGACAGATTGCAACTGTCAGCTGTTTCCCGGTTTCCAGATTTTTCACTTTTAGTTCCACACTTTTTTAACAAATAAAAGGTGAGTACTTTGCAAATGGTTTCTTAATGTTCAAAGGTCTAGCAAGAGTAAATCTGAAAGCACGAGTTTCACTAAACATGGAGAGCAGATGGTTACTTATATTGGCATGTGAAAGCCTCTGGGCGCGTCTAAAGAAAAAAAGGAATTGATATTTTTCTCGTATTCTATATGATATTGTACTGTTTGGTCCATCTTTTTTACAGTTTTATTAGTACTGATAGGCTGCGTACACTGTTTAAAGTTATTATTTTTTTTTGCTCATTCTATATTGCTGTATCTCTTTAGCTACAATTATTACTGTCCCTTAGTCTCCAACTTTTCCCACCACAACTTACAAAAAAATCGCAAAAATATTCGTAGAAAACATGTAATTAGTACAACTATTGGTATGTTTTTCACATGCAATGTCCAACTCAAATTTATATACTATGCTCGTGAATATTTGTTACTCTCAAAAGTATGTACTAATTGTATACTAAATATAACCTATAATGTAATACTATTCTTATGTAAATTCTATACATTTTTATTACGTTTTACATGCGCTACATACGTAAAAAGATCATACTGAGTACCAAAGAATTGGAAACATTTGCAACTGAATTGCATCTAATAAGTTGTACATTCTTTGGAGAAAGTATATGAAATCGAATATGCCTTGCATGAGTATACTTTTAGAATTGTACTGTGCTCATATTTTGTATATAATTGTGTTATTTAGGAATCTATAGCGCATTAAAATGGATTGAAACCTACCTTAAGTAGGTCTTGAGGTCTACTATGGGTTAGGAGAGATTAAATGGTTAGAGTTTGCTGAAAATCAATAAGGATGTTAAAATAGTTCCTGAAGAGGTCTTAGACATATTTTTAAACAGACATGTGCGGAAACCTTAGTTGGAATTTATATAATAGAACTGGTTTGCTTTACTTTCGTTTTTTCTTATTAATTCTCACTAGCTTTTAGCATTTGTTTTCTAATAACTCAAAATAGTAAATTTGACAGTTTAATAACTTAATAAAGATATATCACACTGTTAATCGACTTCGTAAGCTCATAATATTAAAGCGAATTAACAGACAAATTGTGATCAAAGGCAACAGGTGCATAAATATGGTCAACAGTAAATACTAAGAATTTTAAAAATTTCTTTGTACATTTTCCATGTTGGCAACATGAATTTCATTCATATCACGGACTCCAAACTAAACTTCCTTACTCAAGTTTTGAACGCATGAAGGAGTTGAATAACGTGGGGTATGTTGAAATCTCAGAAAAACCAAGAGAATTTCTAATGATAAAACCTAAAGGCCAATATGAGGAAGAAAATAGTAATCGTATATGTTCAGTGAAGGTAAGTTCGCTGTAAAAAATAATACCCTAGATCCTTTACTATCTTTAAGCATGTTAAGGTATGTCTTATAGTTTATAATCAAATACAGTTAGCATTTTTCGTCTAGTGAATGATGCAATATTGCGATTTCCAATGTTTAACGACAGTTTCCTTATTAAGCAACATGTTTCAATTTTAAAAGGTCGGATTGAAGCATGTCACCATCTGAAATTGAGTTAATATTGTAGAAAATGTTTACGTAATCTGCATACAGTGGTGAATGACAATCAAGCTGGAGGTTGATATCATTAATAAAGATTACAAAAAATAGGAGTCCGAGAACGGATCCTTGTGGAACCCCGGAATGAGATAAAGGTGCCGACATGACTATGGAATTCTACAAATTAACAAATGAAAGAATAAATTTATAGAATTGTTAACTGAATAACCAAATTTCTCCAATTTTTTTAGAAGTAAGCCATGGTCCAGTCCATCAAAAGCTTTTGAAAAGTCAGCATAAATGATATCAACCTGTTCGCTACAGTTAAGAGATTCAAAAAAATTACCTATATGTGTAACAACTGTAAACCGAGTGTACAGGAAGATAAATTTAGCCAAAGTCAATAAAATATCCCGTATCCTTATTTCGGTAACGAAGGATGATACACCCGGTAATGATGGGTAATACGAAACCACCAAAATACCTTCCATGCACAGTTAATGTATGTGCATTTTACTTTGAAACGCCCTATATATGATATGGAAAATTGCTTGTAGTGAAATGAAATTTAAAAGGGATATTAAATTCGAGAAGAATTTATATATGTTAAATAATATTAAGTCCAATATGCATTAAAATCATAAATAATCCGCTTAACAAACTAAATAGTTCGGCTTTTTTAAATTGTTGCCAAAGATCATTAATTTGAACGTTTCTACGCGTTCAATCCCTAGCAGAGCTGGTGTACAGTTTTGTTTCGCTGCAAAATGAAATCATTATTCTCGCTCGCTATCTCACCACCGGAATAATATAAAGGAACATACATTACATGCACTGGTGATCTTCCAGGACAACAATATGGCAAAGACGAGGAGGTAAAAGCGAACTTGTAATAAAAGAATACTATGTTTCATTTTACGAGGTTTTTTATTATTTTATTTTAGGATAAAACGTGGAGTAAGTACTTAACTTTGAATTATATTTACTTTGTTGTATATTGAGGTGTATAATCCTGTTAACATTTAATACAGTGGCGGCTGGTGGATTTTGTTATACCATGTCTCAGTATTGGAGCATGTAACACAAGCAATATTTGAAGGTGCGACTATTAGTACTGATTGCAGGAGTTTTGCAGAAAAAAATTTAAAAAAAAAATTGAGAAAGAAAAGTTACGAAAATGCACAACTCTCTAGATTCCTTCTAGACCATTAGTAAAATCTTTGCATACTATTTTTTTTTTCGTAATCAGAAAGAAAATTTGGTTTTCGATTAGATATTTTGTAAAGTTGACATTTTGAAATTTACACGATGAAGAACTTAAATTTCAAAGTGTCATAAG
Organism: Rhamnusium bicolor; assembly: GCA_029963845.1. Classification (NCBI taxonomy): domain Eukaryota; kingdom Metazoa; phylum Arthropoda; class Insecta; order Coleoptera; family Cerambycidae; genus Rhamnusium; species Rhamnusium bicolor. Next base: position 1,766,329 of record JANEYF010000128.1, read on the forward strand.
TAAAGCTGCAAATCGTTTCTGTGTATCATGGTCGTAGAGTACAGATATACTTACTGTTGCCGGCATTCACCTTGACCGTGAAACTCTTTCCCCAGTCCAGTCTATTATTAGCTTTGGAATTGTTTACACGTTAAGTCACTTGGGCGTATTGCACATTGTTTTTGTGTTTTTATTTTATTTGTTGTACTGTATTGTTGAGATTAATTTAATAATAAAGCATGGCAGACGTACGCAGGGGTAGAAAACGGCCATTTGCTGACAAAGTGAATAAATTCATAGGTGAATTTCCGGATTTATTCTATGATGGTGCTAAAATAATTTATAAAGTGTGCGAGAAAGATTCGATGTGCTGGGATAAGCGTGATTGTGGACTTCACGTAAATAGATAAACAACCATTTCGAGAGTTCTGGAATAAATACAATGCCCAGGTGAAGTTACCAAGTCGCACAACGTTATGTAACTATCTACCAACTGTAAACGTAGACATGGTAAATAAGATGAAATGTGAATTAAAAAATACACGGCTGTGGTTATCTGTTGATGAGACAACAGATTGTAAAAAAAAAATCTATTTTAAATGTTATAGTACGAGTACTGGACCCTCTTAAACCGACAGTTCCACTGTTACTAGCTAGCAAAATACTAAGTCAGTGTACTAGCGAAACAATTACCAGGGTGGTGCTGGAGACGTTAGAAAAATTTGAACTGTCAAAAAGTCAAGTGTTGATGTTTGTGACTGATGGCGCCGTGACAATGCGCTTGGTAGGACGTTCTTTGCAAGAACAAGGTTGTATGTTTCTACATGTTACGTGTGAAGTGCATGCTTTACATCTTGTGGCACAAACTATTCGAAAAGGTTTTCCAGAGGTGGATGCATTAATAGCAAGTACAAAAAAAGTGTTTCTTAAATCTCTTAAACGTCTCCGTGTATTTCATAGCAACTGTCCCGGTATTCCTGAACCACCACAGCCGATTTTTACACATTGGGGAACATGGTTGTAGGCAGCTTTTTATTATGCTGAATATTTCCAACAAATAAAAGCTGTGATACTACAATTCAATCCAGATGAGGCTGCAGCTATTAGGAAAGACAGACAAAATTCGAAGATATTTCCGAAACAGCTTTAAAAAATATTGTGAAGAATTATAAACTATTACATGAAAGCATAAAAAAATTAAAAAACAGTGCGTTGTCGTTAGCGGAATCACTGCAAATAGTGGATGAAGTAAATCTACTGCTACACGCTATAGGTGACGCAACAGATGAGCGCGTTAAAGAAAAGTTCGCAAGTGTGTTAAATAAAGACACCGGTTTTACCAAATTAAGACAAATATGTGATGGTGCAGCTCCAGATCCGTTAAGTGCGTTCAAAGACTATTTTACGTATGCGTGTATTACACTAGATGTCGAACGGTCGTTTTCAAAATATAAGAGTATATTTTCACCAAAGCGAACATCACTTATGGAGACAACCACAGAAACATACCTGATGCTGCAAAATGGCTACACATCTTCTCCAGTATGTGATAAGCAAGCTAGTTCATCAAGCTGGTTAAGAGGGTAAATTTTATATACATTGTTATAAATTGTAACAGTTTTATTGTTTCTCGTATTAGTTAATTTCACGTATGCCACTGTCCCACAGAAAATTTTTGACAGCCCTAGTCATAACTTTACAAAAAATCAAAATTTTTGAAAACCAGAAAAAACGGGGTAATAAATTTTCCTTCCGATTTCGGAAAAAAAAGAGGGTTTGGTCTGGGCATTTTTGTAACTATTTTTCCTCAAATTTTTTCTCAATATTTTTTTCCTGCAACACTTCTTCAGTATTGATAGTCGTGCCTTAAAATATTGCTTGGGTTCTATGCTCCAATACTGATATATTGTATAACCTAAGTCCACCAGCCGCCACTGATTTAATGGTTATCTCATTGTAATCATTTTAATCGGTGATATTCGACTATTTAGTAGTCTTTTAATTTATATTTAAGTACATAAATTTTTGTTTAATGGGCTGATGGGCCATCAAGTAATTTATCAAGCAACAATTATTTTTAACTGATTTAAAACGATGTCAAATTCTGTAAACGTGTTGTGTTCAGTAGTCGAGTTGTAAAATTAACAAAAAACAGTGAAAATTATACAAAGAAATGAACATTTTAAAATTGATTTATAGAAAGTAGTCACCTTCGTTTTTCAAAAATCAATTAAATATTGATAACATCCACAAATCTGGATCGATTTTGGTGCTGTTTTGAAGGTCAGTCAATTCAAGTTTGTCTGCATTGCCAAGAATAGGATGCACAGGATATTGAACAAAACTATGTGACATTAACGCTTATTTAACCACATCTGGTACCTACTATTGTAAAATATATATTTATAACTTTAACATTATTTTATGCTTTCAAATTGTAATGAATTCCTTTGCAAATCATGCATTTGTCGGTTTCCAATATGTGTTTAAACTTGAATACCCTGTTGAACACAAAAGGGCTCCGTATATAGGAGATATTCATTGAGAACTTAATTTAGGTTGTGGTTGTGAGGAAAAATAACATCCCAAACTTACATAATTTTGTCAAAAGTGACACTCATTGAGAGATATTTTGTAAGAGATTCACATAACAATAAAAAAATTATATCCACCTTCAAAAGAAAAGCAGACCAATAATTTCAAAACAGTTCCAAGAAACTGAAACGAGTTATCAGAAAAAGGTGTTACCGACCAATATTTTCAATTTTTTTGGAAAATGAGAGGAAACTCTAGTGATTTTTTGTTAGTTCTAACTTCTAAATATGAATGTACTTTAATATCTCGTAGAAGCGAGAACATTTTATGGAAATAAAAATAATTTGAAATTTTTACTGATGGACCCAACGGATACAACATATCAAAAATACAATTCCAACAAACGAAAAATGTAAGTGTGATACGATAAGTTTGCTATTGCGAAAATCCACATACAACTAAAAAAACATACCTTATTTAAAAAAAGAATATGTAGCGATAATTCCCAAACCGTTTCAGCAAAATAAAGTAGTCAAATAACTAAAACATGTTCAGACTTTTTCAGTATGCATAGAGATTAAAGATAAATTAACTTTATGACTGATAAACAGGGTGATTTTGTGCAAATGTCCAGTCGTCCACCTCCATAGATTTGCTATTTTTATTATTAGGAAAAAATTGTAAATACAGGAGTTATAGGACATTTTATTTAAATTTTGAAAATCATCAGAAAAGCAAAGGAAGCTCACACAAAATGGCTATTGTTACTAAATTTATTTTTTTTAAACAGAACATCCTGTATATTTTGACATATTTGAATAGAACACTTTCTCAAGAACACAATTATACATGTGTTGATGGTTCTATCCCTAATACTATGGGAGACTTTGTGTGTGACCTCCCCCCCCTCCCCTCGATAATATAGAGGCTATTCAATTTAAAAAATGCGATTAATAACTATAGCCATTTTGTGAGAGCTTCCATTGTTTTTCTGATACAATTTTCAAAATCTACATAAAACGATCAATAACCTTTTCATTTATCATTTTATTGTAAAAATAAAAACAACAACATTAGGGAGGCAGTGGAAATACTCACAAAATCACCCTGTATATGATATGTATAGATGTCTTAAAAGCATAGAGCGTTTGATGAGATAGTAAATTTATATTTTGGGTTGATTTTTATTAAGAACAATAAATATACTGCATTAAATTTGATCGTATAGAATTGTTTAAATCAGTCGTTCATTGTTACAGTTTTTGTTTCTTTAATTTCTTTATTTCTAAAGCTTCCAGTATTTTATGTTTTTACTTTGTTCACAAATATGTAATATTCTTGATAAGTTAGTATTGATTAAGTTGAATTGAATTTGTTAAATGTTTATAAAACTTAGAGGAATGTTTTTGTGTGAATGTGTTCTCTACATCTTATATCAAATGATCTACATGTTTGATCTATATATGCAGCATTACATTCTGGGTAATCTAATCGATAATACCCCACACTTTTTATAAATGCTAGTCAAATTTTTGTGCAAACTAAATGATTTCTGGTACATAATATAAAAACACTTTAGTTTGAACATTGATAAAGGCAGATTATTGTTGAATGAAAACGAAAAAACTGACAATTGAGATCTATCCCTAGAGGCATTACTAAAAAACATTTCTTTCCATTAAAATTTTGAAGGATCTTCATTTATTAGAATTATTAATAAAGGTATATTATATTCAGTGTTATGAGCTTATTTCCTCTGGGCTATTGTTATACAATAAACGCTTTTACGATATAAATATTTTGAGACAAACTTTTTATTCCAATTACTAACTTTGATAAATATTTGACTGAACATGTCAACAATAAATATCAATAATCCTTACTCCAATTCGGTTTTGTTCAGGTAAATATTAAATACTTTTAAATCTCTACAACAGATTGGTAACTTTTTTATATGGCAAGCACGCAGATAGAATTATTGATTAATGATTACCTACAGGGTATTATTAGTAGAGTCGGTTAGGTAATTGTGTGTGCAATAATTGAGGTAATTTAAAAAAATATTGAGAATTACGAAGTGATCTATTATTACTAGTTTACAAACTTGGTGAGAATCATTTATCTGAGGAAATGTTAATTGTAACATGCATAATCAAATTTTCTATATGTATTTCTTACTGAGTGAAAACTAGACATAGGGAAAACTTATGACATGCAAGAGACGAATTAACCCCTATTACATTTCGTATTACGCGCGATATAATAGCAATAAAAAAAATTGTAATTTCTGAGAGTAATCTTACACATTAACCTTTTTCATGTTAAAATCGACACCGATGCACTATGGGCCGATGGTGGAGGCGCCGTCTCAAAAATACCAAAAGCCAAAAACCGAATAAGGAACACAAACCTCAATTTTCTTATAACTAATACATCAAACATTTATAATTCGGTTCGGTAATTTATTTAAATGTTGACTGGGTTCAGTTAGTAGACTTCAAAAGTAGGAATGTGGAGAGATTTAGATGTGTTGTCTTCATGCTTATTTTAAATAAACAATTTCGTGCTTAAAAATTAAATAAAGTGCAATGTGTTATACACCATTTAAAAGAGCAGTTCTTCTAGTATTAGAAACATAAAAAATATTTGTATATTGTTTATCCCTTACTACAATAAAAAAATGATAAAGGTCTCATGTTACTGGAATGACTTTCTCAACTTCAAGAAAAATTTTAACTGTTAGCAGGGTTCGCCCGGGTAAGTTTTTTTCATCATCTGGCAACTAAAAGGATCCTGTATAAGATCCAAAAAAAAATCTTGCGAATTTTTTTACGCTTCTCTTGCAAATCAACAAAATACACAAACACTTAAAAATCTGCACTACTCGTTCCGTAAGAATTATGAATTTGCAAAATACGGCGTTATAAAAAATACATATACATTATGCAATTGCAACAAATCAGAGCATAGCATTTCACTGAATGCCTGGATTTTTAGAAATCGTATATCGGGACGATCCCATCTGAATTTTTTTAGCAGCACCACCATAATCCACGTTTGACAAAATATGTTTACGAGTGACTTGCGGTTGGATAAAATAAAATAAATATTTGTAGTTGTTAAACTTATTAAACAAAGTGGTAATTCGGAAAAATGGTTTACGATATAATTTGAAAAAAATATTTTTTGGACATGAAAAATAAACCAAAGAGAAAATATTTTTTTTCTTCACCTATACATGGGACCTGTATTCTGCGGTTACCATTGTCCTTAGGAAGGTATATAAACTTGGGTTTGTTCAAATTTTAGGTTACTATTAATGTATACAAGCAGCATTAATTAATAGTAATCAATAATTTGCCGCTGTCAGCTGTACCTACGACAGTAAACAATGAACAATTTCAAAATTACTATACGTAACATATGTGACACTTTTATAGAGCCCGGAAAACATATATCAACAGCAGAACGGTATGTTAAGGAGCATTTCGATCTTTCTGAAGAGCAGTTGCAATGTGTTATCATCAAAATTCAGAAACACTTATTGCCCGAATTTAAGATACGCTGGAATAAAGCCGGAAGAAAAATGCGTTCTTACGCAGCAAAGAGAAATGGTTAGATGGCGAATTTTTTGTACCATTCCAAGAAGACGAAAAACCATCGAGGTCCTTATCTGAAAACCCACGAGGGAGACCATGTAAGTCATTTAACGAATCCGCAGAGATGACACAGAAACGAATAGCAATAAAACTATTTCGAGACTTTAGACTTGATCAGATTTATCACTCATATGCTCAGAGATTACGTTCAATTGGTGAGACATGGGAATCAGAAATTATACAGGAACTACGTTCTGCATCACAAGAAAGGAAGGCTTTTATCCACATTATTAAGACGCAATACTTCTGTTGAGCCTTTCACAAATCAAGAGGCCTTGGCTCTTTTCATTGATTTAACGAAAAACCAAAATACATACCTTAGAACCTGTTTACATGACAAAGACTGTACTGTACTCCCATCACATACCAAACTTACAGAAGCAAAGCGAGAATGTTATCCAGAGCACATGCAAGTAACTTAAATTGGTGCTTAAAGTAAGTTTGCAGTCTCTTCTAGATCACACATGTAAGAGAATAATCAAAATTGATCCTGTGAATGTGGCCAACTTTTCCAATTAATATTATACAGTAAATGGGGCTGTGATGGATCTTCAGGACAAAGTCTGTGAAAGTGACGTAATATCCGATACTAACTTGTTTGTAATATCCTTTGGTTCCACTACAAATTGCAGATGGAGTCACAAAAACGTCGTTTGGAAAAATGCAACCCCGTCCTCTGTTCGATACTGTAGGCCCATTTTAATAGAATTCTTAAAAAAAGACTCAGAGAAAACAAGATCTATTGTCAATGAAGTGGAAACTCAAATAAGCACTCTTTTTGCCTTCTTTTGTAGTGAAGAATGAACAGCAGATGTCTATTAAACATAAGCTGTTCTTTACAATGATAGATGGTAAGGTTACACAAGTAGTAACAAATACTCCATCAGTGCCACATGCCATATATGTCTTGCAAAACCAACAGAAATGAACGATTTGGAACGTGTTAAACAGTGACCTGAGTACGAAGAGCATTATAGATTTGGACTCTCATCTTTACATGTATGGATTCGATTTATGGAGTTAGTACTTCATGTTTCATATAATCTATAATTTAAAAATGGTCAGTAACCTCAGAGGACATGAAAAAGCAAAAAGCAATCTAAAATGCTTATGTACAGGAGCAGTTTTATCACTCATATGCTCAGAGATTACGTTCAATTGGTGAGACATGGGAATCCAGAAATTATACAGGAACTACGTTCTGCATCACAAGAAAGGAAGGCTTTTATCCACACATTATTAAGACGCAATACTTCTGTTGAGCCTTTCACAAATCAAGAGGCCTTGGCTCTTTTCATTGATTTAACGAAAAACCAAAATACATACCTTAGAACCTGTTTACATGACAAAGACTGTACTGTACTCCCATCACATACCAAACTTACAGAAGCAAAGCGAGAATGTTATCCAGAGCACATGCAAGTAACTTAAATTGGTGCTAAAGTAAGTTTGCAGTCTCTTCTAGATCACACATGTAAGAGAATAATCAAAATTGATCCTGTGAATGTGGCTAACTTTTCACAATTAATATTATACAGTAAATGGGGCTGTGATGGATCTTCAGGACAAGTCTGTGAAAGTGACGTAATATCCGATACTAACTTGTTTGTAATATCCTTGGTTCCACTACAAATTGCAGATGGAGTCACAAAAAACGTCGTTTGGAAAAATGCAACCCCGTCCTCTGTTCGATACTGTAGGCCCATTTTAATAGAATTCTTAAAAAGACTCCAGAGAAAACAAGATCTATTGTCAATGAAGTGGAAACTCAAATAAGCACTCTTTTGCCTTCTTTTGTAGTGAAGAATGAACAGCAGATGTCTATTAAACATAAGCTGTTCTTTACAATGATAGATGGTAAGGTTACACAAGTAGTAACAAATACTCCATCAAGTGCCACATGCCATATATGTCTTGCAAAACCAACAGAAATGAACGATTTGGAACGTGTTAAACAGTGACCTGAGTACGAAGAGCATTATAGATTTGGACTCTCATCTTTACATGTATGGATTCGATTTATGGAGTTAGTACTTCATGTTTCATATAATCTATAATTTAAAAATGGTCAGTAACCTCAGAGGACATGAAAAAAGCAAAAGCAATCTAAAATGCTTATGTACAGGAGCAGTTTCGGAAAGAATTAGGCTTACTAATTAATAAACCTCGACAAATCAGCGGAACTAGTACTGACGGAAATACCGCTCGAAGGACTTTGCCAATCTGCTTGAACTGCACAAATTACTGGAGTTGATGAAGAATTAATTATGAGATTTCGCATACTACTTCAGACAATGTCAAGTGGAATGGCAATCAATGCCAAAAAGTTTGGTGAATATGCTTTTAGAACAGCAAATATCCATGGTACTATATGTCCTCCTCTGTACATAAAGTACTCATTCATGGAGAAAACATAATTCGATATAATGCACTTTTACCACTTGGCCAGTTATCCGCAGATGCACAGGAATCCAGAAATAAGGATTATAAACGTTTCAGGTCACATCATTATAGCAAATGTTCCCGAATAGCTATTAACGAAGATGTCTATCATACTTTATTGTATACATACCCTTATATAAAGAGCTAAAGACAATCTGTGTCACGCAAGATTGTGGAACTTGAAGAAGAAGCCTTGCAACTATTACAATAAATATTTATTTACATATAATATGTACATAAATTACACGCTGTATGTTATCATTATACAATTATAAAATGAAATGTATAAAAACAAAATAAAAATTATTTAACATCACTACTGAACGTCAGACCTTTCTTTATATCTGTATCCCAAATTTCATGTGTCTAGTAACAAATAAAAAAGTTACAGATTTTTGAGACGGCGCCTCCACCATCGGCCCATAGTACGATGTGACGTTCTCCACCGCCGCGAAATATAAAGTGAAAATTGTTTGCGTCCATAAACATATTGTACTATACATTTGTAGTAAAAAAATGCAAGTAAATAAAAATTTTTCACAAATTTACCTAACAATAATCTGATCATGTACGTGTTAAAAATACGTTAGTTTTAATAATAAGAAAATGAAAACACACAGTTAATTTAAAAATAGTGATAAATACTAAAAGAGAAAATATTTTCATCTGTTGTATCTAAATATGAGATGTTAAAAAAGTGTTCCTTTCACTTTATTTAATTTAACATTATTTCTCTATTGGTCGGATTCGCGAGGAGCTGTGACTTTCCCATGCCGATGAATTCAGTTTGACAAATTATGTAATTGTTGTGTTGTACGTATAAGGAGTGAGTGTAAAGATGGTTTACGATATAAACTACTTTTTCACATTAGTGATTTTGCAGACTACAAAATGGAGATGAAGTCGGCATCTTCCGAAACAGTACGCGAGTGAATTAGGGATTATCCTGAGTCGGCTTTTGTTGGTGTAGAGTTGGTATGTAAAGTATGTGCGACTCTGATATTTACGTCATGTCATAAGTTTTCCCATACGCCCTTTTTTCGGATTGTGGACATTTCTTATAATATCTCTTTAATAGTATACGACAAAAATGTTATGAGTTACTGTGACTTTATGTCTGTTCCAATAAATCTGCATTTGGTACTACTGCCCCCAACCATAGTCAGCTAAATCCAGTAATTTTGGTAATATATTAGTCTGTCGAATCATCGAATGAAGTAAATAATTTAAGGGATTGTATAATTTTTATTTGGCTGCTATAGTGAGCCCTTGTATGATGCCTTTGTTAGATAAAATTAACTCAGATGTTGATGAGAGCGGTCGTAAATTTGTTCCTTCTATCTTGTAACACGAAATAGGGAAAGATCGAACAGCGGAAATGAAAATTACCATCATTACGATCTTACCTCGATTTCCTTTAGCTCTGTTTCTGTGATGTACTCGATATTTACAATTTTTCAAAATTAAACCGTAAATTTTTGTTGTTGTTTACGGACCTATTAACTAGAAAATTAAGGAGATGTACACGTAATAAAAAAAATAATGCAGCAAATTTAATATTTGGCTATCGAGCAGGGTCATTAAATAAAAGCAACACAGCAAGAAAAAAAGTGAGATCCAGGGTTTTGTGAACACTCGTTAACATACCAACGGAATTGTATGACCTTTGTCCTCTGTGCATTTCCTATGTGACAAATTTCATTGTATGTATATAGTTCAATATGTATGTTATTTACATCTTTACTTCCGATATCATAAGCATGATTGACTAGAATCACATTTTAAATTACTTTCATATTCGGAATGTCTCACAATTTTTTTTATTTGCTTATTCGATAGCATTTGAAAATCTAAGATCACCAACTTTTTTCGAATTTTTAAGTTTTGAATTTTAGTGTTCCTGTGGCAATCGGCTAGTGTCGCGCTCAAGTGCAAGATCTGGCAACGCTGTCGAGTTGTCAGCTTTCCTTATTAACATATCCCTAATTAAAGGTTGTTTATATTGTTACGCCAATGGACTGTGTACTACTATATCCGGGGTGTGCCCCGAAATGGCATTACCAGTATTAAAACGAATTAAGTAGCCATGGAACTCCAGATTAATAAAGACGGAACTAAAACTGTTCCAGAAAGGCCGGGAATATTGAAGAAAGTTCTAGATTATGGATGGATGAATATATAAGGGACACAATGGGTCTAGGAGCTCTCAGTCTTAATTTGGAATTGAGCGAATAAAGAAGAAATAAGTTAGAAAATAAAGTAGTGATTTATAAATATTTAAGACCAGTGTTGTTAATTAGTAAAAAAAGTTCCCGGACCCCTCCGAAATCTTCTTTTGGAAAAAATAAACCCTCCCCCTTAATTCTCTTTCACGTTTTATTTTTAAAAAAAAGAGGAACTTTTGAATTACCTCTTTTTGAAATCAATAAAAAATCCATTTTTTTTTATTCTAAAAATCCCAATTAAGGACGACCCCCCCCCCCCCCCCCTTTTATGGAAGAAAAATTTTTTTTATTTTTTTTTATTTTTTATAAAATCTCCCGCGAGAGGGGTTGATAAAAAATTCCGGGCAAAGCATAGTTTATAAAAGTGAAATTTTTTTTTTAAAAAAAAAAATCCTCCTCCCATCCCAACTTTTCCCCCCATAAAATATGCCAACGGTTGGTTTTTTTTTTTCTCCCGGCCTAACCTTTGGGTTGGGGGGATAAAAAGGTAATTCGCTACTCGTAATTTTCCCTTATCCTTTTTATTAATAAAACCTTTTTCCAAAAAGGTAATTAAATTGTTGCCAGAAAGATATAGGTTTTTTTCGCGAAAAATCGTTTTTTTTCCCCCCCTTCAGCCTCCTAAACGAAATTTTTTTGAGAATGAAAATGTGTGAAAAAGGGGCCCGTGCAAAACCGCGGGGTTGGAAGGGGACCCGGCCCGGCCGCCCCCCCCGGCCCCCCCCCCGGGGGAAAAGAGAGGGGGCCTTCCCCCTGCCCCTGCGAGGGGGGGGGGGAGCGCTAAAACCCCGAGACCCCCTTGCCGCCTTTGGGGGGTTCTGCCCCACCCCCCCCATAGGAGGGGCCCCCCCCCCCCCCGGTTTTTTTTTTCCCATATTTTTTTTTAAAAAAAGCCCAAAAATGGTTTTTGTGTGTTTTGGGCGTCTCTGTTTTTTTTTTTTTTCTTAAAACTTTTAAAAAATTTTCCTTTGGGTTGGCTTTCCCTTAAAAAAAAACTTTTAATCCCATGAGGTTGGGCTCCCCCCCCCCCCCCCCCCCCCCGTTGGTTTTTTAAAAACCCCCCCCTTTTAAATAAATATTATTGCGATTTTTTTTTTTCCTGGGCGGGGGAAAAAGAAAGGTAAATGTAAATTTTTATTTTTTTAATTTTTATTTAATTTTAAACCTTTTTTTTTTTTTTTTTTTTTTATGGAAAAGTGGTACGGGGGGATTTTGAATTTTTTTTTTTTTTTTGCCAGTGATTTATAAATGTTTAATTGTGATTATAGTTAAGCCCTTCATCAAGTTATTGTTGTTAATTATTAGTTAATTAATAAAGTACTGAATAAGTGTTACCAGGACTTTCTCTCAACGAATCTACGTTTGTGTGAATAACAAACTCGTAACCGTTAATTATCTTTACCGTGTTATATTTAAAAAAATGTGAAGAACTTTTGAATTACATCTGTTTGGAAATCAATAACCGAAACTAATTGCCTTTTTCAAAAGAGAATCTGTAGGATACAAGGCAAAGAAATCTGAAGTATTTGCCAGGGAACAAATTAATGCTTTCTTACTTCTGATGACATATTTTTACTTCTGAATGTAATATAAATTTCAGTTTTTTTCAATCTGTTCTAATAAGACATTATTTTAGGTAATGTAAATTATTGGAGTGGCTGGTTGATGAATATTACCATAGATGACATTCAGGACAAAGGACAATTTTTGGTCATAATCATTCCAGATTCTAAAACTCATAAATCTAGAACGTTTTCGGTTACAAAAGGAGATAATTGGTTGGATTTTTACCGTCGATATGTTCAACTTAGACCTGCATCCATAAGACATAAACGATTCTTCATTCAATACAAACATGGCAAGTGTACAGTTCAAGTGGTAGGCATAAACACGTTTGGACAGGTGTCAAAAAAAATTGCAGAATATTTAAAACTTCCTAAACCTAAAAGTTTTACTGGGTACTGTTTTCGCCAAACGTCAGCGACTCTTTTGGTTGACGTTGGAGCGGATATTACCAGTTTGAAAGGATACGGTGGGTGGCGTTCTTCAACAACAGCAGAAGAATATATAGAAGATAGTGTTAACAACAAGATAAGTGTCACCAAGAAAATAATGGGCGACAACTAAAATGTCATAAACATTGGTCGAGATGTAAATATTTCTAGTATTTCTAACAATGTAAATGTTCCAGTTTTTCCAAGCATTAACTTAAGTAATTGCAATTCCTGTGTAATTAATGTACATTTATAGAATATAATTGTTATTGCCAGTTAAATAATACAATTCTTTAAGGTAAACACATTCTTTTATTCCAGATGTAATCGATGCGTGTGGCAAATTCTTTGACGCACGGCGTGCGACAAATTGACATTTTCCGCAGTCATTTGATGTTAGAAAATTTGACTTTCAACACAATCGTAGAAAAAGCGTATGGGTACCGTCTATTTATTATTCCGAGAAGGCGGTAGCAAGAACCCATTTCGAATACGCCACTAGAAAGCTATCTACGAAAAAACCCTTAAATTTTCCCAACCTTTTTTTCGTAATCCTTGTCTACAACTTTTGAAATGATCAAAATGGAAAAAAATATATCAAATCATGTAAAAAAAATAACTTTCCATTGGCCTACTCAAAAAAGAGAACTATTGTTATCATTCGTTAATCGACAGTTAACGTTTATAGACAGATTGTAGCTTGGGATAATTTCTGAAGGTCCTAAAAATAATTTTTATATGCACACTTCTTGGAATAAAAAAGCTGTCTTTTTTAATCACCCTGTACATAGCTTTTGAAAACTGCCTAACAAAAAATAAGTATATTAAACCGTAAAATATGTGACATTAAACCCTGGTCCTATGTGTTCATTATTATCTATTACATCTGAGACAATAGCGGTTATAGGTATGCAAAAAGTACATTAATCATTCCGTCTGTAAAATCCATTTATTGTTTTAAGGAATAAAGATGGATTTGCACCCACTTTAGACTACTAAATATTTCATACTTCATTTATTCCCTTAAATGGGAAAAGTTTTGGGATTACGGGTTTTAGTATTAAGCTTTAAATTATAATTATATTTAGGACGCTCTAAAAGATTGTAAGATGTAGCAAAGATAATACATACCCATTAAATGAATTTAAACTGTAACCTATTCAAAAGAAATGTTATAGAATCGCCCTGAAATGGCTTGCACAAAAATGTAGATAAAAAATTGTTTAATTTTCAAAAATTAAAACTGAGAAGTTTGTTTTAGTAAATAGTCAAAACTTCTTATGTGAATTCTGCACAATCTTTTTGGAAAGTCTTGGGAGCTTTAGCAAAACACGCCACATAAATTAGACAAACACAAGAAATAGGAAAATCAAGAGGTGCCAAGTCTGATAGTCGTGCTGGCCATTTCATTAGTCCATACTGTTCAGTCTCTTGTCTATTCCAGTGTGTTTACTCTGAATTTACACATTAGTGTTATTATTTAACATTAAAAATTATTAATCTCCGCAGTTGGAGATTATTCTTTTATATATTCACCCCTAGGCAACGTGCAGAAAATAATAAATTGGGTTTTAACTTTTTTTATTATTTTATTTCGTAAATCAAGAAATATTTCATATTTTATGACAGGACAGTATTATAAGGAAACACAACCCGCAGTTCAAACAAAAGGGGATTCTGTCTTTGGCTCTCCTTCTTAAATCGATTTAAGGCTTGTGCCCCAGCGAGAAGCTTTTTTATCAAAAATGTTTTTATATCGCCAAGCCACTGAATATAAGATAGGACCGGTGAAGGTAAAAGTAAAATCAAACGTTCGCTAATGAAGACACTGCATGTCAGGTTGAAAATGTGTGATTTAAAGTAAAGCAGTGCAACTTCATAGAATTCATTTAACTCATCAATAGAATTTTCAACTCTAAATGCAAATTTACACAAATTTTACGCTCAGATATTGTTCTATTCGGAAGTGGATAATTAAATTTAAACAATTTAAAAGTTAAATTACCTGCAGAACGTTTTATCTGCAAATTTCCCTACAAATTTAGGAAGTTTTCATCAAATATTAGCCATTTTAAGTAGGCTCTGTAAAAAGAAACAACGCAGTTGTGATTAACAAAATGGTATTATGATTAAGAACAATTTTGCATTTAGTAATTTATGGAAAAAAAGTCTTTTTTTTTATAAAATTCTGCTTCTCTGAAAAACTTTAACTACGTATTTACATTTTGAAATAAGTACAGGGCATCCATGGATGCTGTAAAAAATATTTTTTTTATCGATGTACGAGAAATAATTCTGCCTTATTTTAAAACCCTTAAATCTGATTCAAATTTCATTTGTTAAACATTCTGCTTCTTCAAAACTCTTAAATATGTATTAAAATGTTAATTTCTACTGAACTATTTTTTTCTTTGTTTATAAAGGGTACTTTAATTTCTAACCCCTGTATACATGAATTAATATTTTAATATGGATTTAGAAACAGAATATTTAGCAAATAAATACTAACCCTTTAACTATTTTCCCTATTTCTGGATTTACCTTATAGATAGCTTTATAAAAAAACCAATTTTTTCCATAAATCAAAAAACAAAGATATTCCTGTTTCATACGTGGTCATCCTGTATATATTTCAAAATGTGAAAGGTGGTCAAGGATTTCAAAAAAAGCAGAATTTTTTATAACGATAAACTTTCTTTGTAAGTCAATAAATAAAAAAATTTTTCCTAATCAGAACCTCACGTGGCTTCTATAGTTCTGTTACAAATGAGTGTTGATTCCATGGAAATAATAAAACAAAAGTATAGCGTTACCGTTGTTAGAACAAAATTTGTTTATTTCACATTCGTAAAATTGAATCATGAATATAACAAAACTCTCAAAATGAAAAGCTAAGATTAACATTGTCAAAATATTTTATTTCATTAAAACGGAAAACCAAATAAATTAAACGATAAAATAATTGTCTCTCCACCGAATTAATTATAAAATGTGGAGTACCACAGGGTTCTATTTTGGGCCCTTTCATGTTTACAATATACAGTGCTGACCTATGTAAACATGTAAAACATTGTAACACATTTTTACGCAGACGATACGCAAATATACTATTAGTCTTCACCGAACGACACCGCGCAAGCCTGTGAGAAAATAAATAATGACCTAAAATCATTAATGCATATCTCAGATATGCACTATTTAACTATTAACTCTACAACGTCCTCTGTTATAATAACTGGTATTAAAAAACTTTGAGCTAAATGCTTTGATGATTTTATAAAGTTTCAATAAATAATGAAGGACTCTCCTGTACTGACGTAGTAAAAAATCTAGGGTTATATTTAGATTATTCATTTAGATTCACATCACAGATAAGTCAACTAAATAAAAAAGCATACAGTAACTGAAAACTTCTGTATGGATGTTGTGATATTTTAAATGAAAAAAGTAAAATTTTATTAACTAATTATTCTTTAGTTTCAAGTCACTGTAACTATCCTGATGTTGTATATAAATTTTGTATAACTAAAGCTGATGTAACACGTATACAGAGAACACAAAATAATTGTCTGTGATTAATTTTTGGTCTACGAAAGTATGATGCAATACTGATAAATTAAAGGGAGTTAATTGGCTGTCTATGGCAAAAAGACGATTATTACATTGTTGTTTCTTATAATATAATAGTATGACAAATGAAACACCTAAGTATGCATATGATAAAATAACTTTTGGACATAATATTCACACAAGAGATACTCGAAATAATTGTTTAATATCTCCTCCAAGGCATTCTACATAATTATATAAACAATCTTTTACTTATAATATTTACAATATATACAACAAAATTCCAGGTCATATCAAAAACTTAAATTATATCAGTTCAAATTTAATATAAAAAAGCTGATTAGCACAGGTGGTTTCGATATTTCATAAACGCTAAATCACAGTTTAACAACTTGTGCTCAGCTGGCATTTTCATTTTTTTCTTTTAGTATTTAAGATTAACAATTGTAAAACAATTCCTTCCATTCTTATTTTCTGTATACTATCCTGCATCTATTTTATACAATTATTAGTTAACATTTCGTGATTAAGTGGTTAAGTGTACGTATGTGTAATACTGCTGGCTAGTGCTGGCGTTTTCGGGTTGAGTGTAAGAGTGCTTCTTATATTTTTATGTAAGAAAGCAAACTCCGTCTTTTGGTAATATCTTCTTTCATTCATTATGTCTCTTCTGGTCACCAAATTTAATGTGTCACCTAAAATGTTGTTGACAATCTCAACTGCCAAATTTGGAAAGTCTCCCATTAATAATTTTTGAGTAATCGCAGATACACACATACACATACACATCCACACACACATCCACACACGCGCACCGACAGACATCATTCGGAAAATAGTCAGAATGGATTCAGAAGGGTTCAAAACGTATATATCAATCAAAATTTCGAGGTCGAAAAAAAATCACGATTACTATACTTCCTTGTATTAGGTATAAGAAAGTAAAAAATTGGGGTGAGAACGTTATAGGAATCACTCTGTACATAGTAATATACCAGAATAGACAATTGTTGAACAAATACTAACAGAAAGCATATTCAAAGTTCCATTGCACTATTTCAATTGCTAACAAGCTCATGATAATTAATTCATAATTTCAAATTATACCTAGAGAGAGAAATGATATGTTTCTTAAGGAGTAGGTCAATATTTCTTTTTCTGCTTTTTGAATTTAATGATTTATTTTGGCAATAACTGCGGCAAAAATATGAGAAAAGGAAACGTTGTTGTAGGCCAACAGCAATATATCACACACGCCATATCTCTTACGCGGTAGCAATGCTTCTACTGCTCTGTTTTTCATTTATAGCCTCCCTCCGTCCTTTATCTTTACATAATTCTTTCATTTTTACATATTATTCATGGATTTATACTCCAGGAAACGAACAATAAAAATTAACTTCATTCGGAATAAATTCGCGTAAAGCTTATTTTTGCAGAGTATCCGTGTGGTCTGTAGAAACTTGTGTTAAAAATCACACGAACCCAAGTATCGGAACAGATTCAAAATGATGTTTTTATATAGGGTGTCTCGAAATGTTTGACTAATTTCTAACAACGTGTGACACGCGTCAAAGTAAGTCAAAAGATTCCTATAAATATGTATTCTAAATAATTGCAACTTCTTAAATCAAGAGGTGGAAAAAATATCTACTAAGTTATAGAAACAGTACTGGCCATACAATATTAATTACAGCAAAGCACTAATAAAAACAATCGGTTAACACGGAATGAGGAATATGTAGTATGAGAAATAAAGAAACAAAAATAGGTGATTATAACAAGAAACAATGTAGTATCTAACCACTAGAGTTTATTTTCAATTATTTGTCAAATACTAAGACAACAAGTTTAATTTATTAGTGATAACTGTGTTAAACAGATACGTTATTAAAAGGTAGAAATAATCACTAAATCTACAAACGTGTAGACGCACACATTATACACACAGAAACGCACGCCCACCATTGCATTTGCGTGATTTTTGGTCCGAGAGATTTTTTTGATTTAGGCCTCAAATTGGTTGGTACTAAATCACATAAATTGTATTTTATATTTATATCAACTGCGTTTAAAGTGTTGATTAAATATGTTAAAGTTAACGTTAAAATGTTCAGTTTCATCATTCAAGAGCATGTTTATTATTTATATATTAGCTGTCACTAAAGCATCATCAACATCGTGCGTTCATTACTGAACAATAATCAAAAATAGAACGATCATTTAGACGGCACTTCAAATCCACCAACAGTCATTTCATATCGTTAAAGTAGTTATCTGGTGTGCAATTTCGTCTTTTGGCATCACTGGGCCTCATTCTTTGAGGATGACAGTGGTGTCGCGCAGACCGCTACATCAGCTTGCTATGTAAATATGCCGGTGATATTTTTAGCACCAGAATTTCGTCGTTTCCTAAAAATCCAGGTTACAACAGGATGCATTCACAACTCATACCGCAAGAGCTTCTACGGATGTTTTACGAAATTTATTCCCTCATCATTTAGTTTCCCAGAATGGAGATTTGTTGTGACCTGCCAAGTTTCCAGATTTTGAAGCTTGTGGTTTCTTTTTTGTGGGGCTATCTAAAGTCCAAAGTTTACATCAATTGTTTACATGCTATCCAGGAGCTCAGTAACAATGTATGAGAAAAAGAAGGATTTCCGTGAATATTCTGAAAAATTTAATGGAAATCATCTGCTCACGAATGGAGGAATGTTTGGAGACAAGAGGGCATCACCATGCAGATGTTAATGTTAAAAAATAAAATATTTTTCCTGCTCTTTAATGATGTACAGCTGTTTTTCTAATAACATTATTTTCATCTAAATTGCAAAACTTTGAAATGTTACTCGTTTTCATAGTGCACTTTGTTATTATCTATTTTGATATTAAGGCAAGATGTTTGCAATTTTCCGTTTCCTACTTTTTCATAAATTTGTCCGTAACTTGAGTTTGATATAATGAATATTTGATAAGAAGGAGGAAAACGATGATTTCCTAAAAGTTAAGTCGCCATGAACCGACAAACAACTAACGCATTTAAATAGTCATAAATACATAATTTTATAAATAAATAAAATTAGTTAACAGTTAATTTAAATAATTGACATCACTTAATAAGAACTAGTAAAAAAATCTAAAATAGATTTTTTGTTTTGGTAATTTAAAAAATACATAAAAACTTTTGAATTCAATTTTAACTTTTTCTCATCTGCTTTTTGAAAATAGTGCAAAACTGAAACTACTTTGTTACTGTTACATTTTATGCTCAAATAGATGGTAGGTACAATATTTATATGATATTTCTCCATCGTAAAATCACAATCTGATTGTTTTTTTAATATGGACTTGAATGTTATTTTTATGTTTTTTTTTTTGACAGTGAAACCAAAAGATAAAACAAAATGTCTATTTTTGAATATATTTATTAAAGAATATACAAAAAAAAAAAACTAAACAAAATAAATACTATAAATACTAGTTAATAAATAATTATGACCCTTGGAAAATGTTTTGCTGATGGTTTTGTAGGAATGAAATTTTGTCACGTTCTCAAATGTAATGCATAATTTTCTCCACAAGAAAAAATACTACTAAAAAAAATATGAGAAATTTTCAGACCAGTATTAAAAAATGAACATGATTGTATCGGGTGATCCAAATAAGCTTCCTACCCCCATTTTCTCGGTTACTTGGAAAGATACGAAAAAAATGAAAAATGCTTTTTGTAGGGTTTTTAAAAAGGAATCGAGACACATTAACAGAAAAACAACTGAACATCAAATAAAAAAGATGGAGGCCTAAGTTTTATTTTTTAAATTGAAGTACACAAATATTGTTCCATATTTGAATAGGGCGTCTTATTCTGATTTCAAATATATGTATACTTTTTATATAGTATCTTCAGTAAATATTCCGATAATCGATTAGAAAATACGTTGCTTAACAGATATCAAGAAATATTTTCTAGGTGGCCGTGATAACAAAACAACAATTAATATTTTGACAGTTTTGCTCATTTAATAATTCAACAGTTTGCCAACAACTGTTACTTTTGAACGTTGCTTTGTTGGCCAAAAATAACCAATATGAATAATCATTATACTTTAGAAGAAAAATACGATATGGTAAACTTATATTTTAAAAAATAATAAAAACGCTTGTGCTGCCCAGCGAGAATATGGACAAATATATCCGAATAGGAAATTGCCTGACAGGAAAACTATTAAGTTGGCAGATAATTTATTAAAACATACAGGAGCAATTCAAAATAAAAAGAAACGAGGAATAGTCAACGAAGATAGAGAATTCAGTAGAGAATCCAAGAAATTCAATAAGAGACGCAATGAGGTATTTGAATTTTTCTTATGGAACCATACAGAAAACTTTAAAAAAACATAAACTTAAGGATTATAGTATATTGCCTGTTCAAAAATTATTCCCTCAAGATAATGAAAAGCGGCAACAATTTTGTAGAAATATGATCAACAGGTATGACATTGATAATAATATATTTAATAAAGTATGTTGGACCGATGAGGCATCATTCAACACATCTGGTATCTTCAACAGAAGAAATTCACATTTTTGGTCTTCCGAAAATCCGATTCAATTCCAAGGAAGGAAATCCATAAATGTTTGGTGTGGAATAATAAATAAAAAAAATCATAGAGCCTATTTTTCACGAAGGCTCCCTTAGAGGACCATTGTATTTAGATATGTTAAGAAATGATGTAAATAATTTATTAGAAGAAATGCAATTGCAATTCGATGTTATTTGGCAGCAGGACGGGGCACCCCCACATAATATTAATGATGTTACAAATTACTTAAACACAACATATCAAGAATGGATAGGAAAACGAGGAACTATTGTTTCGCCACCTCGTAGTCCTGGCCTAACTCCATTAGACACGTTTCTTTGAGGCCATTTAAAAAATATTGTTTATAAAGAAAGAACAACTTGGAAGAAATAAAGGAAAAAATTAGAACAGAAATACGAAATTTGAATAATAACAACGCTGTTATGGCAAATGTAATAGGAAACTTAAGAAAACGATACGTTCTGTGTATAGAGCACAATGGAGGGCACATAGAGAATTTTTTGTGATATTTTATTATTAATTAACTAGCAATAAATTATTGTTAATTTACTACATTTCTGTAGCCGTTAAGGAATTTAAATATTTTCATTTACCACTCTTATTTTAATGGATAATATTATTTTTAATAAATTATCTACCATAATAGTGTTCTTTAGTTATTTTCTATATTTGTAGTTTTTTTAGCTGGCTGGGCAGCATAAGCGTTTTTTATTTATTTATTTCTTTTTCAATATAATAATTTAACTAATAATTGAGCATAGTTTCATGAGATAATAAAAAAGAAATTAAATATAGGTAAATTAGGCAAAAAAGTTAATAGTTATAATAGTCAAACTGTCAAACTAACACTTGTTTTACTATCACAGCCACCTAGATAGTATTTCTTGATATCTGTTAAGTAACGTATTTTATATTGAAAAAAATCGATTATCGGAATATTTACTGAAGATACTATATAAAAAAGTATATATATTTGAAATCAGAATAAGACGTCCTATTCAAATATGGAAGAATATTTGGGTACTTCCATTTAAAAAAAAGTAACTTAGGCCTCCATCTTTTTTATTTGATGTTGAGTTGTTTTTCTATTAATGTGTCTGGATTCCTTTTTAAAAACCCCACAAAAAAGCATTTTTTTATTTTTTTTCGTATCTTTCCAAATAACCGAGAAAATGGGGGTGGAAGGCTTATTTGGATCACCCGTACCTTCAAAGGTGCAACTTTACCTTTATTTAATCGCATCTATATCTCTTAAAATGTACGAAATTCCTACAATGATATGCGAATTTATAAGAGCCTCAACATTATTATTTAAAATAATATGTATTAAAAATTAAAAAAAAGAATACCTTAATAATTGGAGTGTCTTTGATTTAATATTTTATTTTATAATTCATATATTTTACAAGCCAGATTCCATTAAAAAATAAAATAATCAAGATGCGTCAGTATTAAACCGATGCCTAAATCAATAAAATCCATAAAAAATATTGTGACTAATTTTTTCAAAAAATTTAAAATAATTTTTTTTATATTAAACATACTTTTAAAAATATTTCAAATGTTTCATAAAATATCAAACTTACCACATAATATATTTCAAAAAATTTTCCAGTAAATAAATTTTTTTGAAAACGAGCTAAAAAGTTCGTTAAATTTTCAGAACTTCAAGCGAACGAGGAACGATCCACACACAACAAAAATCTAGAGTGCACTGAACAGGCGCCGGATTTGCCGGGATGTCCTCATTGCTAGCCAAAGCGTCTCTTCTACCCTTGATTGCAAGGGCTGGCTTATGGATGTGAAGCATTTTATTTAATTGCGCTTTTTATTCAACTGAGCAATTGGTCCAAATTACTACTGTATGTTTAAGAGCGAATAAATGAACAATCGGTTGTACGTTCAAAGTAACACTTCAATAATTGTAAACAGATTATCTTTAGTTGTTTTTTTTTTACTACGGTTTTATGAAACCAGAGCGGGCATTATCTGGTGAATTTGTTTTTCTCATAAAAGTAACTAATTAATAGTCCAGCGATGAGGACTTAGATACAATGTCATTAGGGTGGGGGGTGGTTAACAATACCAACAGTTCGTGGTACTTGAGTAGTGCAGTAAATGAAGAATGGCGAAGAGCAAGAAGTAATCTTCTGTGATCTAAGTAAAATATTCTATACAGTTGACCACAAAGTTTAGCTTAACAAATTTTTTTATTATGACGTAATAGGAATTCCACACAACTTATTCATATCATTTTTAACCAATCGATACCAGACAATAATGTGGCATAATAAAATATCAAACGTTAATAATCTAAGGTGTATTACAAGGGTCAGTTTTGAGACCTGCATTATTTATGATATATATCAACGTCTTACGCTTTAATGTCAATTGCCGTGAAGTTTCTTATCTTTCCTCGCACCTTGAGGAACATGGATCAACGCGGCATGTTACTTAGTACCATGATAACTAGTGATACCGGCAGTAGTAGCTTTAACCTTGAAAAAATCAACTACATTAAAAAAACCATTAGTATGTCTAGTGATGTGAGCTTGGACATACGACACGGTCATAATGAAAATGATGTTATTTTGCGCTGTGACGGCAGAATTTCAAAATTGTCACTTGTGTCAAATATTAATACAACTACGTCATTTTCATTATGACTGTCAAAACAAGCCGATAGCTGCTTTTGTCGAATATGTGAGTGGAAAAAGCAGATTAATTACTGAATTAAAATGGTTACGTTTTCTCAATAGCTGATTTTTTTAGTAGAAAATTTAAAATGCTTTGTTTATTTGATTATGCTGCCTCCAAAATGTTAAAGTTTTGTTGCTGCAGGAATTGTTTGGAGCAGGTCTAATGCTTGGTCCCATAGTGTTAATAACAATGCTGTTGCTTTTTCCTCATCGTTCCAGTTATTTGAACGTGCAGCTGCCTCAAATTGCCTCTAAGTTGACCATGAACCATCGAAGGAAGGTGGTTGTAACCTAGCACCAGACGACAGTACTAATTGGCCACCCTTCTCTCCTAATTGTTGTTTGAGTCGGGTTATTTCTTCCTTAATTTCAGTTATTTCTCCTTCAAATTTTCCTCTAAATTCACTGACTTCTTCTTTAACTTCCATGACTTCAGCCTGTACATCTTCCTTCAATTGTTCAGTGACCGAGAGCATGACTTGATGCTGTTCCTCCATAACTTGTCTTAATTCTTCCTGGCGTTCCTTTCTTTGCTCTTCCATAATTTTCCTTTGTTCGTCTTTCTCTTCCTGTCGTATTCTCTCCTGTCGTATTCCCTCTTGTTCTTCTTTGTCTACTTTTCGCATCCTTTCTTGATCGTTCATCCGTTCTAACAACGCTGCTAGCAAGTCCTATGTTTGTTTCTCCGCCATACTTCTTGTTATTGGCATTAACTCACGACACGTAAATCTGTTCAAAATTAAGTTGACGACGCTATAATGTCCATAAAATGTATCTGTCACGTCTATGTTAATAATGGAATGTTCCAGAAAAATCTCGAAACTGTACTAGAATGTCTTATTTAGAGTTTATGATACTTTTGTATTCACAAAATTCACTTATCTGCACAATTGTGCAATGGAACGTTCGAGAACTTTCCCGAAATGTCACAATGAAGTCTTGTTTTGAGTCTATAACACGTTCCCGATAACACAGTTCACGTATCTTCTAAGGTTTCCAAATCGAATATTCTAGAATTGTCACTAAAAGTCACTTATAGTCTTGTTTTTAAGTCTATAACACGTTCCCGTCGACATAATTTAGGTATCTCCTACAGATTCCAAATATAATGTTCTAGAATTTTATCGAAACTGCACTATTAGTCCTTTTTCTCAGTCCACAACATGTTATTACTAACGGCACTCGCGTATCTGCAGCAATTTCTAAATCGAATGTTCTAGAATTTTCACGAAAAGTCACTTTAAAGTCACTATTCAGTCCAGAAATAGTCGTCCAAACACTGTCCAGTAGCTTTATTCTCCGTGTTACCACTAATTGCTGAGAAGAACACTGGAGAACTTTTTCGAATATCCGAGAAATTTCTCTTCCAATCCATTTTCGACACCAAATTGTTATATGTTTGCTATCCACACAAACACCTATACTCGTAGATTCGTTGATTGAAAGGCCAGGTAACACATACTCACTACTTTATTTACTAATTAACAACAATAGATTAATTACTGTCATAACTATCATCACACTTGAATATTTATGTCTCTTCTTATTTCTTCTTTGCCTATTCACGTTCAACTTAAGACTGACTCTCGGCCCACCGTGCGTCTTATTTATACATTCATTCACACGGTCTAGAGCATTCCAGAATATTCTCGGCCGTTCGCGTACAATTCCAGTGTCATCTAACCAGTCTACACAGTCCAGTGGTGTAACAATAATATTTTGTATTTTTTTTCTGTATAATAACCTTCATTTTACATCACTACACTAAGTATGTTGATCTCAAAAAAAAACTTATTTAGTTATTTATGTAAATTATTTTACCGTAAAATCCGGTTATATTAGAAAAAGGGCAAAATCATCAAAGTAGGCGGATCTTCTTAAATATAACTTATTAATTAATATGAATCTTTCCTTACTGACATTTTACTGTCTTTACAGAAAATGTACTTTACATAACAAGAAAGTAATTTTTACTTAACTACCAGGACCTACGTGATTAAAAATAATATAAAAGTACACCAAAAATTTTTTTTAGGTAACCAGGGATGAAGCCTCAAATTGCAAAAAAAATCTAAACGTTGAGGTCCATATCATCTATTGCGAGCTCACACTTTATTTATATATATTTTTTTGTTCTGATGTTAATTTTTAATTTCAAAATGAAATTTTTTGAGCATAATTTTTCAACCCCCTTGGAGTGACAGCTACTCCTTTAAAATTCTTAAATAGAACGAGGGTGGGTGCGATAGCTCATTTGAAAAGGTTTTTAATTCTCTGTCCAGCAGTATCAGATTTTTTGAATTTCTCTAATTTTTTTTATTGAAAAATGTTACATTTTTAATGTTACTAAGTAAACAAAAGAACATGAAACAGTTTAAATCAAATGTCAAACTGGGCGCCCTTACTTCTTGCCAATAATGGAGGCGTTGCTGAAATTCTTCTAAAACATTTTGTATCGTTTCCGGGATGATTTGATTAATTTCTTTCCTTATTCTGTCCTTTAAATAGTCAAGAGGGGTCAAATCGGGAGAAAGCACTCAATATCATCGCGTCTACCGATCAACCTATTGGGAAAAACTTGATTCAGATAGGCTCTTAATTCCAATGCAAAATGTGTGTGATACCAAATATTTCTATCAAGTTCATTAGGATTGTCATCATCTAGGAAAGGTATTCTTAACTCTGTAACTAACAAATTTTGCAAGAAATTCAAGTTAATATGATATTGGAACTTTTTTTTAAATTTCAGCCCTATATTTGTCTTGAATTTGCAAGAAATTATTATGCTTAAAACTTTGTAAATAATAGATTATGGCAACTTTCACAACTAATTGGTTATAATGAAGCACTAAACTGTTTATAAAACAGTTGAGCGGAATAAGATTGCTAGTAAAACGATCTCACAGTACAAATATAAAGCTACTTTATTAAAGCAACTTATACAATTTTTTTTCCATAAAATAATTAGTAAGATCTTTTATATAGATACAAACCATGTGGATTTATAACAGGTGTATATATTATATAAAACGTATGCAACTGTTTTACAGCTTAGCTATTTCTCGATAGTGGCTATATTACATCGAGTTTTAAAGGCTTTTGAAGTAAAATTTTATAGGAATAATAGTTATTTAAGCCAAATGCCACCTAGGTCAATCCTAATATAAATTATTTATACAGGTTTTTACGTGTAGTAAAAGAAGTATTCTATAAGTATTTATGCAACTGAAATTCTCTTTTCAAGTTTTGTAGCTGCGGTCTTCCACCTTTATAGAATTCTTTTACAGCTAAACTTACTCCGTCTAATAACGTCTTAAAAGATCACTTAGATCACACCAAAGAACGAAAGCGATGAGCTGCATGACCATAGTATTTAGTCTCCACAATGAAATTAGGGACTTTGCTACTACGTATGGCATTAACCATATAGCTTTAAATTACTTCTTCACTTCTCATCGATTTCATTCTTTGGCGCTTCTACAATAAAAATGGTCTGTTCAATTAAATTAATATTACTGGCTCGAGAGTTTGATTTCTGGAGCATTTTTCTAAGTGTTAATTTAACTTTCCGTCTGAAATTTCCACTGCGCTTCGTCTTTTTCCAATACTTGTCCAATTAAAAGTAACACTTAACAACAAAGAGGTTATGAGACGGGAAGTGTAACTGTAAAAGATTTCAATAAAGGTGGAAGACCGCAGTGACATAGCTCCAAAAGAGAATTTAAGTTGTATAAAATCTTTATAGAATACTTCTACTACACGTAGAAAGCCTGTGTAAATAATCTATATTAGGGTTGACATAGGTGGCATTTAAATAATTATATTGGATGAAGACTATGTTGCTATAAAATTTTGCTTTAAAAGCCTTTAAAACTCAATGTTATGTAACCACTACCGAGAAATAGCTAACCTGTAAAACAGTTGCATAAATGTTATATAAAGGTTTATATACCTGTTATAAATCCACGTGGTTTGTATCTGTATAAAAGATCTTATTAAGCCTCTTATGAAGTAAAAAAACTGTATAAGACGCTTTAATAAAGTAGCTTTATATTTATGCCGTGAAATCGTTTTACCAGCAATCTTATTCCACCCAATTGCTTTATAAGCAATTTAGTGCTGAATAAATCTGCAATATAACCAATTAGTTCTATAAGTTGCCATAATATATTATTTATAAAGTTATAAGCATAATAAGAGGACCGCATGTGTTACTTGGGATATCATTGTCGTCATACATGTAATGACACCGAACACGATGCAATTTTGAAATGTTTAGATGAACAGAAATAAATTGAGAACTAGTGTGTAAAAATTTAAGTTTGTTACCTATTTGCTGATCAGATGCAAAATTCTCGAAATATACCTACATAGATATTTTTTGGTATTTTATGTCAGATCTTCCATAATATTGTTGATTTTTTTAAAAAAATGGGTTTCTTGGCCATAACTTTTTTGTCTGATGTTCAATTGTCTCTTTCTTGCCCGCATCGGATTTCTTGGAAAAAAACCGAGGTCCGTAACTCCATTACGGACTTCGGGAAAAAAACTACATAACATTAGTTTTTAAATTACGAATTTCTTGAAAATTACCGAAAAAAATCACGAGTGACATCTTAGCTGCGACACCCGTACCCATATTTATGAAAAATGTAAATGTAAAATGTCTGTTTGATTAATTTTTGTGCAATGTGAATAATTTTTTTTATAAATCTATGAATGTACTGAAAAACGGACTTTCACATCTAAGATGTTAGATCATACGTACACCAAATAAAACTTATTCCATTAAAATATGGCCTGTAAGCATTTTAATTAGAGTACACAGGAGAGGAAATATTGTAGTCAACGGTAATTTGCAAATTGGATTTCTTTAAAACAATTTATTATTTAATTAAAATTTTTACTTATACTTAAAAACTCCGCTAGGTGACGTAACTCGCGCCACGTCCGCTTATTGAACCGATTTCAGGCAACCTTCTTTACTTTATAAATCTTGAGTTAAATCTCCTTAGTGAGCACCATCCTTTGAAGACTAGCTAACTCTTTTACAATAATTATTTGTAAGCAATGATACAGCAACCGAACAGTTAGCTGCATAATCTATGCTTGGTAAGTGCCATCTATCGGGCACTAGTCAACTCTCCCTCTAAGCAAGCAGCTATACACCAGCAGCGTATAGTCCGTTGCATATCTTGAACGACTATTTCAATATTATTGTACACCCAGTAAAATTTCTATAATGGTATATAATCAGATTGTGTTATTCCATACACAGAATGTTCATTATAATCTGCATAAATAAATCCATATAATTTGTCATGATTATTTCCTTTAGAATTAGGTTTTAATTTGTCCCTCCTATATTGAGAAAATGGCAAAAATTATGTTACTGTTTGTTCACCCTTTTATTGATTTTTATTTCATTTTATACACTTAAAACTCTTAGGTTTAACGGATCTCTTTGATGGTTATTAAATTAAATTAAATTTGACATTTTTCATTCAATTATTTAAAAGAAATTTTCATTGTTTTTCATTTCAGCAGACGTGGTGTAAAAGTTATGTTCCTATTTTTGTAGAAAATCCAGAAAGAGAGGAGGTGTTGCCATTTTTATAAAAAATAATATTAAATTAGTCATTAAACCTATGTACTTTTTGCAGTGAATTTGCTATTATTACGGTATATAAATCATATTTGGCCTATTTTAATATTTTCTTAATTAAATTTGAACTATTGACATATTTGTCCACTAAATACAATAAAATCGTCATTCTAGGAGATTTTAATATTCATTTTAAAAATATCTCAAAATGATTTTTTAAATCTAATAAATTCTTTTGGATTAAAGATTACAATTACTGAGTTTACTAGAGATATGGGATGCATAGATAATATTTTAACAAATATCGAGGAAAATTGTTATAAAACTGATGTATTTGATCCAGACTCATCTGACCACTATGGACATTATAGTATACATTTTCAAGAATGTGTACAAGTTACCTCAATGACTACATGGAAAAGAAAAATAACCTAAAAAAAGTTTTAACAGAAGCAAGACGAGAAGAGATAAGGCTGTCTATAATTCTTTTCGGAAAGAATATGAAAACACAATTAGTCACAAAAAACTAGCAACTAGAATTGTGCCGATTTTTAAAAACGGAAATCCTAATAGTCCTGATAACTAGATTAGATTAGATTAGATTCTTTATTGATTCTTTATGCCAATTACAAAACAATGGATAGAATAAGTCAATAAGTGGTTAATTACAATTACACAAGAGATAAAAAACTTCTATAGGACAAACAACAACAGAGTGTAAATAATGTGGTCAATAAAAAAATATAAACATAATATACACATACATACATACACACATATATACATACATACATATACATACACATATAATATATATACACATATACACACATATAAAAAAAATTTCAATATAATGTGTGACAAAAACGAGAATATACTATACTTTAAAGTATTCGTCTAATTTATATAAACATTTATTTAATAAATATATTTTTAAACGTTTCTTAAATAACATTATGGAGTTGCACTCTTTGATTTCTGTAGGTAAGTAATTGTAGACTTTGAGGCCCATACTATTTGGTGAGTTTAATGTGATACTTAAGCTATGAAATGGTATATGGAAATGATTTTTTTGTCTCGTGTTAATATTATGGACCTCTTTATTTGGTATGAATTTGTTCTTATTATTAAAAACATATAAGCACAGTTCATATATAAAAAGAGACGGCAGTGTCAATATTCCGTACTCCTTAAAATGATTTTTACATGTATCTGTATTTGATAAGCCTGCCATACATCTTATAACACGCTTTTGGGCTATAAACACAGTATGTGATAACGTGGATCCACCACAAAAGCATGCTCCATATCTTAGCCGTGAGTCAACTTCCGCATAATATAATTTTTTTAATTGATCAATATTTAGCACTGATTTGATACTTCTAAATTGATAAATCAAGGAATTTATTTTAGAAATAATGTTTCCACAATGTGTTTTCCACGTAAGACATTCATCCACGTATAAAACTATCGCCCCATATCCATTATACCATTTGGCAAGATCATTGAATATATATATTGCATTTTTTTAACAAAAATATATGTTTTTGTATATATATCTTTATTAATTATTACTGTAGTATTTAAATATTTGTATTAGTACTATTTGTATTCTTACATGATTTACTTTTAACATGCATTTACATATTATTTTAGAATGTGCTACAAATATTTTAGGTAATGTAGTAAAATAAATGTCTACCCTATCATCTATCTCTCTGATTTCATTTAATTTTTTTACATTAAAACTGGATTTTGCTAATAAAAAAAAGACGTATTAGAAGAATGGCGATCTGATTTATTAAACAAAGACTTCATAATTAGTACAAAACAAAAAAATTAAGCAGAAAAACTAGTGATACATTTTTGTCTTATTTAAATATTAATAACTCTTGACAATTTCTGAACACGGGTTAG
The DNA here is from genome assembly GCA_029963845.1 of Rhamnusium bicolor. NCBI lineage: Eukaryota > Metazoa > Arthropoda > Insecta > Coleoptera > Cerambycidae > Rhamnusium > Rhamnusium bicolor. The sequence goes on from JANEYF010000128.1 coordinate 1,797,558, forward strand.
TAGCAAATCTCCTTGCTTTACAACAGAGTTGAATTGTGCATTCTTCAAGTCTGGCCTGTTGGTCTCCACAATCCCACCTACCCTATCGATTTTGCAATGCAGACGTCCCGATGCTATGAACGTTGATAACTCTCTGCAAAAAATGGTAATATTAAAAAATAAACATATACTCCATTCCAGATCTTTTTTAACTTAAAGTGTTGACACAATTTTTCAGGTATTAGTAACAATGTAAAACTAAGGTGCAGTTACATTCTTGGCTTTTCAACATTATCTCTGTAAGTAAAACTGTCATCAAGCCATTCATGCAACAAAATTCAAATGTTCCACAGCCAAAAATAATTTTAAAAAAATCTGGAATATAACACGCACAACATTTTCGTAAAAGAAATGAAACTTTTGTTGCCAATTGTCCACCTACAATCTTACCAGCTTTTCTGTATATATAGTTCTTTATCATTGGGTGTGTTTATTTTTGGGATACCTGAATATTCTTTCGACTGATTCCTTCTTAAAATTTTACACGTTATTAATTCAACACATTTTTTTAGTTGTGAATTACAAAAAAAAAAAAAGAAAAAATGTGAAAATTGAAACAAAAATTTTAACTATTCAAAAAATCGTTTTTTTTTACTTTTGGCTTATCCTGACAAAAAAAATGAATATAAACATTATTGTTTACATTGCTAACATTGTTATTATTTACCAAAACAATAAATACAAAGAAAAAAATTGTTAATCTGTTAAAAATATCAGATTTCGAAAATCTAATATCCAATAAGATATGAAAATTCTTACAGAGAAATTTGGTGTATACTCATAAAATAACAGGTAACATATCCCTTTCTATATTTCATATAGAAAACAATGTTTATAACGAAGAAAACTTACTTTTTCTAGAAATTTCACATCACTGATTTATATGTACTTACAAAATAAACCAAATAAATTCATGACACTTACTGATCAATGAAATTTACTGTGACTCCAAAAGCTTCTGCCATATACTGCAAAGTGAGCGACCTGTACGATTCCAAGAGTTGTGTGTAGGCTAGTATTTTCATTTCCCTCACGTAGTAACGATAATGGGGATTCAAGAAATAATCCTTTCTTAAAATTGTTTCCACTTCAGCTAAAAATAAAACACAATAAATAGGAAAGAAGGGAAAATATAGGTTTTAATTTGTAATTACCTAAATTACTGAAGAACTCAGCATACTGGCAATTATATAGAGAAAAGAGATAGTCTTTCACAAACGGCTCAGAATGGAGAACTTCCAAAATTTCAGAACCTTTCACAACCTAAAATAAACAAAATCCAGGCATTACTGTTAAAAGTTTTTATACAGTACATTAACTTTGCAGAAACGAAATTTCAATCAAATTCCTGGTAATTCTTTACAACAGCCACTTCTATATTTTTCGTGTTTTTTTTGTACACACACGTAAAGTGTCTCTATAGAAGACATTTGCTGCAAAGAAAATGTTGCACAAATGTATTTCATATTTTCGCACTGTTTTGGGGCAAGGGAATAAGTGATTGTGTCATGTTATCATTCACATAATAGATAAATGTCAGTCTTGCATAGAATAAATTAAAGGGCAAGGGAAAGATATTTGCAATATCGTATTTTCGTACTATGTTTTAGGGCAAGGGAAATACGTAGATGTTAATAGTTAATTGTACCGGCGCTGTCAACCCATAAGGAGTCATATAAAGCAGATATAGAATGTATATGTGTAAGTTAAACGCGCCGTATGAGGGTTATCGTAAATTCCACCAAACGCATTGAGAAATTTTATTATTTTTTTTGTGGCATTTCCCATCATAAACGCAACATATAATTATGTGGGATGTATTCCTAACATGACGGAGCATCGTACTGTGTATTTGTTTTTTTCGTCATGCAGAAGTGGCTGTTGTAAAGAATGACCAAATTCCTGATAGCAGAATTGTAAAAAAAATCAGCTTAACATAGTCTTACTCATATAAAACTACTTTTGAACATTATTTATCGAAATATGCCAATTAACTATGGGAAATCATTTGCTTATGAGTACAATTGAATTAAATAGGCACATACCTTATCCCGCAGCTGATTTCTAGGCAAACTAATGATCGAAGTGTACACAGCGTAACGAACAAAAGCCTTATAATCCATTAATTCATATGAAGTAAAAGTGCTGACAGTATCTAGAAATAAGTTAGCGGCTGTTTTAAAATCCCTAACTGCCATGCAGTATGCTCCTTGGTAGACCTTCAGGCGATTTCTACGGTCCCAATCTCCCCCTTCTTCAATTAAACTAAAAAAATATAAATAGGTATAACTGACTCCGATTATTTATTTAAAACTATGCATTTATTATAAAAGCATCCTCTAAATTTAGCACCAAAATACAAATAATAATTTAAAATAAATTACATACACATTAATTTTTTCAGTTACGTTCTAACAAGATATGCATTTCAGTCATAGATTTGTTTGTCAAAATACCTTCTCGCTTTCTCTATATTCCTAGTAATGAGATCGTGATCCATAAAGAACAGCCCTATTCTAATCAAGTGAAAAATAATATCAAGGCGGTGTCCCAGCGATACAGTCTTATCATAGGTCTGTCTGAATGTACTGACAGCGTTTTCTCTGTCTCCAATGCGACTATAATATTCAGCTTTTCTTAGATATGCCTCTCTAACTTCCATCTCGCCTAGGTTCTTCTCAGCATCCTCGATTGCTTCATCTAAAAGCTTAATTTTTTTCGTCGTTTTTAGCCTTCAAAGTTTTCAGCATGTTTGCATCTAATTTCCAGCCGGCATCTTTACATATTAATTCATACCAAGGAGCCATATCTAAAAAAATTTGTGTGAAAATAATTGAGGTTAAGTTAAATTTTACTTTAAGGCCGATCATTTTCATGAGATTGCGACTTTCTTTCAGTCAAATTAAGCCTGTTTATCTGGAAATACAAATTAGCGGATTTATGAGAAAAGGCACAGTCATCCTTTACATACCATCCTTCTTTATTGCTTCTGTGATTTTTGCGTGTACTGCCCTGTCATTTCGATATTCCGGTAGGCTAAGAAGAAACTTGTAGTTGGCTAATTCTAAATCGGGGTTCTTCTCGAGCCCTTGGTCTTCTAAATTTTCTATGGGCATTTTTATTAAAGTATTTAAATGACAACGCCAATTAGCACAAAGACAACTGCTAGAATGACAAGACAAATCAGAGACTAGTATTTTTTAAGCGGTGATATTGGATACTCTGCTATGTAGGCGAATGCTCACCGAGCCTGCTTTACCGGTTGGTAACACAAAATAATATTTTACGTGATGTATTACATCATACACGCATATTTACATTATAATACAAATCAATAAAACCAAATAACAAGCCAAGAAATAAGTGAAATAAACTACTACTACGAAGTATAATACAAAAATCTATTAAAATTGTTAATGTTATATTACAATAATGAGAATATCATGATAAATATGTGATATTACCGCCATACACTTCAGTACTTTAAATTTTTAATTTTTTTCCCGTTTAAGTTTAGAAACTTACAAATATCATAATATGCACATATTTATAAAGAATAGTAATGTTTTTGGGAGGATTTCATAGAAATATTTAGGTGCATGTAAAAAAAGTTACTATTTTATTTTATTTTTATACTAATTATTAGGGTTGGCAGAAATGTGCGGCGAGACATAGATGTACGCATCATAATAAGCGTAATAAAGGAAATTAACTAGTAACAAAAGCAATAAACTGTTACAATTTATAACAATGTATGCTAGCTTGATAATCTAGCTTGGTTATCAGAAACTGGAGAAGATCTGTAAAAACTTTGCAGCATCAGTGGTCGGACTCCAATGATTAGAAAAGTCTGATAGAAAAGAGAAATGACGTCAGATTCTAAAATTTGATCTCTAATAAACTTTTCTATTGAAAACCCCTCTCACCACACGTCCCTATAGAATAGAATTGAAGCGAAAACTCATGCTTCCTGCTTCGTATCTAATTAAATGAGAGAAAGAGAAATAGTGGGTTCGTAAAGAAGGATAGATCGAGGTTATCAATCGATTCAAGATGATAAACCAAATATAACCTAATAAAGTATTGTAGAGTTTGGTGGCAAGATTTTGAGGATCATTTTCTTCAAGTAGGAAACGTGGTAAGTTGTTTATTGTGTCTAAACAACTGGCTAAAATGTTCACCATTTAGTGAAAATGGACCGGCATTTGACCACATAACTCGTCGTTTTAAATGAAATTGTAGTCCTTCATAATCACAAATCGAATGTGTGGTGACGCTTTTGCTAGTTGAAGGATTTAGATGTTTACACAGTATAATTTCATAAAAATCTCTTAAAATCACTAAAATATTAGGTTGTGCTGCACTATTAATAAATTGTTTCCTCAGAATTTTGAAATGTCACGCATCGAGTACTTATGGTTCTAAATTCAATATCCTTAAATTAGTTACCAAATTTCCGAGGATTCACGAGACTGATTCTATTTTAGAATGAGATCCGCGTTAGAGTGGCAGAGTAAATTTCTAACTACAAATATTAAAATCGCTTTAAAGCGTTTCTACAGTTTCAATTCTATCTATTGGAGTCTGGCCACAGGTACGTTTGTAAGTTTTATATGGCGTCATGTAGTTTTTTATAGTTTTTGTGAATTGCTTTTAAAGCTGTTTCAACGGGAATATCCTCGAATTTTGTCTGGCTCTCCTTAATACCAGCAGCCTCGTCAGGATTAAATTGCATCACAGTTTTTATTTGTTGTAAATATTCAGAATAATAAAAAGCTGCCTTCAACTATGTTCCCCAACGTGTAAGAATCGGCTGTGGTGGTTCGGGAATACGGGGACACTTGCTGTAAAATACGCGAAGACGTTTAGGAGATTTAAGAATCACTTTTCTTGTACTTGCTATTAATGCATCTACCTCTGGAAAACTTTGTGGAATAGTTTCTGCCACAAGATGCAAAGCGTGCACTTTACACGTAAAATGTACCAACCTACAACCGTGTTGTTCAAGAGAACGGCCTATCAAACGCATTGTCGCGGCACCGACGCACGGTCACAAACATCAACAGTTGACTTGTTGACAGATCAAATTTTTCTAACGCCTCCAGCATCATCCGCGTAATTATTTTGCCAGTAAACTCAGTTAGTCTTTTGCTAGCTAGTACAAGTGAAAATGTCGGTTTAAGAGCATCCAGTACACGTACTATAACATTTAAAATAGATTTTTTTTTACGATCTGTCGTCTCATCAACACATAACCACAGCCGTGTATTTATTAATACACATTTGATCTTATTTACAATGTCTTCGCGTACAGTTGGTACATAGTTACGCAACGTTGCGCGACTTGATAACGCCACCTGGGGATTGTGTTTATTCCAGAACTCCCGAAATTGTTGTTTATCGAGTATGTGCAGCGGAACATCACAGGCAATCAGCATTAACAGTAAATCGAACATAAACTTTGTTTTCGAAGCAATTTTTTTTTTAGTTTTATGCTGTACGGTATTTACGTGACGTCTACAATCATATTTATCCCAGCACATCAGGTCTGCCTCGCATACCTTACAAATTATTGTAGCACCATCATAGAATAAATCCGGAAATTCACTGATAAATTTATTCGCTTTTTCAGCGTATGGCCGTTTTTACCCTTGCGCACGTCTGACATATTTTATTATTAAATTAATATTAACAATAAAATACAACAAATACAATTTTGAATAACACAACAACATAGAATACAACAGAGAGGTATAAATTAGGGTGTAAACACTACGACATACAACAATGGTCTAGTCTCGTGGCTTGCTTCGATTTGTCCGCTAGCCGGTCATTGCCTCACCAGATATCTATCTACCTGCTGTTGCACCACTGAATAGCCTCACGACTTACCAATTCTACTAATTATTTTACCATATTTAATGAACAAAAAAGAAATATAAGTGGAAATAAGGATCGATGTAGGTAATAAAATATCCCTTATATACATATTGCTTTATTTTAAGTATATATTTTGGTACAAATATCGTTGCAATATAAGGTAATACATAATACGTTGTATTAGGTTACATTTAATGCTACAATAATATTGATCCCCTCTAAATGCAAACAATCATTATGGTTAAGTGTATAGAGTCTTTTCGTCACTTTCTATGAATAAATATCTAGTGGCATTTACAGTTTTGTAATTATGTATTACGCCAATAGTGGCTAAAAGACTCTTGCGTACAAAGTATGTTGTCTATGGTATTAACCAAGGTTTTGTTTAATTGAGCAAATGGGTACACTGGCCACTCACCATCATTCCTAAGAAGTAATAAGTTTTTTGTCAACTTTGAATAAACAACAAGCTTTTGCATAAGCAAAAGTCTGAAATCGCACCATTGCGCTTTTTTGTTTCACATCAGAAACATATTTTAGCATTGCCTAATCTATCATCCATATCTTCCAAAATTTCCGGTGAGAAGAAAATAATGAATACAAAGATACTAGTAAATATGAGCAACATATTTATAAGTTTTGGCCCCTGCTTCTGGAACATATTTTTAGCATTGCCTAATCTATCTTCCACATCTTTATGTGAATATGTGTTAATTGTTGTAATTTTCAAACTTTATGTACAGAATGTTCCAGATACTCTTAATAATCCAGCCACTTAAGCCAAAAAAGAGGGTCAACTTCGGAATGAAAGATAATAAGCTGTAAACTTGTATAAACCTTTATTTTGGCGTTCTAAAAGTTGTCTCAAAAGTCTCATAGAATCTCGTGTCCGCGTCTTAAGATATTCAAGGTCAAAAGTCACAAAAATCGGTTTCTTGCAAATATCTCGCTTCTTATGGTTTTAATGCCATTTGCATTTATTATAAAAATTGTAAAGAATAAAATTCTTTACAACTTTTGTCCCAAACATTTTTTTATATACTCAACCGTTTTTGAGATAGAGGGCGGAGAGCGCGCCGCGCTTACCTATTCACAGCATAATGCAAGATCAACCGTAAGTCCCGGTAAATAATACGCCGTATAAAGTCTATAAATCATTAAGTCGAGTACCATCTACTACTGATAAGAAGCCTCGCCAAGATAATCAAGTCACACAAGCAATGATAGAGATTTTTAGTTATATAGAAAATCATGACGGATCACAATTTACATTGAAAGAGCTCAAAGATGTCCTGACGGAGTATGTACCAGATGATAAGACTATCATTACAAAACTTCAACAAAAATATTTGACCGACATAATAATTACGAGAAAAGTAGGATCATTTACTATCATATCTTTTCGTGATACACAAGCTAATATACTATCAAAAGCTTGGTACGATAATAAAAAAAGGGATCCCGAAGAACGGTTACGGATTGTCGAAGCTGCAGCAGCTATTATTAGGGAAGATATTCGATCATCTGTAGTTGAAACCAAGTCTTATCCATCTCCAAGTAAAATGTTAGATGATATTAAAGAAGAAATACCAAAAACTTTAATGCATTTTTTACAAGAAGTCATAATGAAAAATAGAAAGGGAAAAATAGATAATTTAAAAACGAAATGCACATCAATGTCATGCAATACGAGAACGGTCATTTTCATCAAGTCCTTCTAATTATAAAAGTTTTTGAAAAAGCTCCCCACATTTGAACTTCAACTGTAATAAATATATGAAAAAAACGTTTCTAAATAAAGATATGATTAAAATGTATTTACTCTATTCTTTTTCTACTTAAAATATAATTAACATATATATTAGAATATAATTAAAATATACTTAAAGTATTCCACTTAACAATTTTTTGATTACACGGAAAGATAAGTAATATTAAACAAATATGTATTCGATAAATGAAAAATATTAAATATAATGTATTAATTAATAAACAATGCAAATTATTCATAATGATATATTTTTTAATGATTTATAGACTTTAACGGCGTATTATTTACCGGGACTTACGGTTGACCTTGCATTATGCTGTGAATAGGTAAGCGCGGCGCGCTCTCCGCCCTCTATCTCAAAAACGGTTGAGTATATAAAAAAATTTTTGGGACAAAAGTTGTAGAGAATTTTATTCTCTACAATTTTTATAATAAATGCAAATGGCATTAAAACCATAGGAAGCGAGATATTTGCAAAAAAAAAAAAAAACGATTTTTGTGACCTTTGACCTTGAATATCTTAAGACGCGGACACGAGATTTTATGAGACTTTTGAGACAACTTTTAGAACGCCAAAATAAAGGTTTATACAAGTTTACAGCTTATTATCTCTCATTCCGAGGTGAAACCTCTAATGTGACTGGGCTATAAATAATTTCTATTTACATAAAAATTCGGAAAATTGGTATGCATCAGTATCACAAAATTGTTATTCCTATCCAAGAAATTAAAAAAATATTTTTACCACTAACCTACAAGTTTAGGAGCTGAAGCTTCGTTAGAAAAGATACCAAAACACTCGTCCTATAAATATTCTCGGAAGCGAATCCCAAAACTTATTATTTCTTAGGTGTCAAACTAGTTGGGCAGAAAAACATTTTTTACCACAGGAAATCTAGAAGCTGTTACTTTTATTAAATAAGATATTATGTATGTAAGTACTTAGGTACTCCTCCAACAATTTATAAATCTTAGGCCGTAGTAGCTAAACAACATAGGCGTACGCAGGTATTTTTTGGAGTGATTGGCAACAGCACCCTGGCTAACATTTATAATTATAATGCCCTTATTTACCCTGCGTACAACCCTGCTAGACATTAATTTATATTATTGGGACTTTTTACAGTGTTTACTTTATTTATTAAGAACATCGTTTGCGGCATTCTTTTCGAATTAACAAAAAATTTGAAAGAAGGAAAAGGGACAAATATTTTGGTTTAACAATTTTGTTTAATAATTTGTATATTAATCAGAATATATTAATTTTATTTCTTGTTTTATTAAATCAGTCTTTAAGCGTATATACAGGTGTTCAGTTTAAGGGAAGTTCACGTAAATATTCACTATTTTCTTCGTAAAATTGATAATAATATTACAGACAAAATATTAAATATATACAGGGTGTCCCAGATTTAAACGGACATACTCTAGTGGAAGGTAGAGCACACTCAGCTGAGTTCAAAACACCCATACACTTACCGTTGAATGTGAACCGTTTTTGAGATACGGGGTGTTTTATGGTTTTTGACCAGAAATCTAGTCCGCCATATTTTTGAAATTACTGCACATATTTAGATAAAATTTGGTATACAAATTATATGGATGGATTATTTTCCACAACCTGTAATAGGTGCTCTTCTTGTGGAAAAGCTCTGGGAACATGTTCATGCTTTGTCATTGACGGAAATTGTTCATGTTCCCTACTAAATTGGTATACCTTTGAAAACGTTTTATGATCTGGTACACGGCGATTTGGAAAACGTCTTTGATACTCTCTTTTTGCAGCTCTCCCATTTCCGTCGCAAAAGCCATACACAAAAATAATATCCGCATAATCTTCTTTACTAAATTGAAACGGCATCTTAAAATTTTTAGTTTTATAACTGGTTTTTTATCACTTATTCTAATAATTACCAAGAGCGAACAGCAATTCTTATTTGTAAAATTACACATTTGACATGTGCCTACTTGGGATTTTTAATGCAACAATGTCATGTGTTAATCGCATCGTTTTATTACTTATTTTTTATTCGTGAAATAAATGGAATGTGCTTTATTTTGGACGGAAAACGCTGAATGTCAAAACAAAAACAAATAACAACCTCTTCTGCGGGGTAATTAGCTAAAATTAATAAAATAATGATGTTAGCAACTGGATTGTGTTATTTTTAGAATGTCAAATTTGGTGTTTCAATACTTTTAAAAATTTATTGAAGAATAACCATAAACGTGCCATCAAATATTATGACATTATTTCATAAACTGGTCCATAGGCTTTTTTAAAAGTTTACTAACAAATACCAAAAAAATAATATACAGTGAGCCATATTAAAAAAATGAAGGTCGGTCCTGGAATTTTCCAAAATTACTTATACTATTTATTAACTTAAAAGAGTATAATATGTATACCAAATTTTATCTAAATATGTGCAGTCATTTCAAAAATATGGCGGACTAAAGTTCTGGTCAAAAACCATAAAACAACCTGTATCTCAAAAACGGTTCACATTCAATGGTAAGTATAGGGGTGTTTTGAACTCAGCTGAGTGTGCTCTACCTTCCACTACAGTATGTCCGTTTAAATCTGGGACACCCTGTATAATACTACAAACACATTGTAGTGTTGTAGCATTGTATAAAAGCAGAAACATCCTTATTCGTTGTGTAAGAAAACGTGTCGAATAATTACGTGGATTCTCATATATTTAAATACATTTCTTTAATCATCATATTTAGTCTTATTTTTAACAATTTTGAAAAGGTCGGTTGAAATGGTTAGAGGCACAGCTTAGGAAAGGCATGCTGATATGATGAGGTTCTAGAGTTACGTCAAAGTAGTCTCACACCTATGTATAGTAAGTACACTGTTAATATATAGTCAAGGTAAGCGTTAAATTTAAAGATAAAAAGATGAAAGTACATTTTTTTTTTACATCTATTTCAAAGGACAAATACATGAATACTATGCAATTGGTCCACCGTGGCGCGCCAATGTCGGTAGTCTTATACAGGATGGGGGAATAGTGCGTCGGACTTCGATATCTCGAGTTCTACGATAGCTAGAAATTAATCAAAAAATGCAAGTAAACTAGGTAAAAAAGTCTATAACCGGAAATTATTTTTCAATATACAGGGCGAGCCAAGACGAAATTACAAGATCAAGTGTCTTTTTTTTAAATGGAATTCTATGTATATCTGTACATTTTTTGAAGCCCATTTCTAGACTCTATTTACTCCTATATTATTATTGACTATCTCCCAACCACTTGGGTGTAATGAATTTTTTTGTTGAAATAATGCCATCTGCAGATGAATATGGAAAAAAATCACCAAAGTCTATGGGTTTTAAGAAAAACTTATGTGAATGCTAGTTACGAGACATCTAATTAACGTTTTTGAATCATGTTTACTTCTCTAAAAATGTACAGGGTGAAAAAAATTATTTTTCAAATAAGAACTTTTAAATTGAATTTTCTCAATTTTTTCAAATAGAACACCCTGTATAATTTTCGATGTGATGCAGAAATAACAAACATTTTTTGTAAGTACTTTCCTATGGCTAATTGCAACCATTTTCATTTTATTGTGCAATAAGTACAAAAAACAAGAATAAACTTACAAATAGAGGTTCCTTCAAATAATTGATTAGAAAAAAGTGCTCCACGTGTTGCCCATTTTGATTGACACACGTCTCTATGTGCTTTTAAAATGAGGCCATTTCGTAGGACCATTTCTTCTAATTCATTGAAGTGGGTAAATAGTATTTAACTGGTCCCTTATTGTAATAGTTTTTTTGAAAATTTTTTTGCTGTTTTCGTTATTGGACAGGAAATAAAACCTCAGTTTAGCATAAATTGTCTTATACAAACGAACATTTATTGCAGTTATCAGTCGTCAGTTATCATAGCATTCAATTTAAAAAAAAATGCATTTGATCCTGTAATTTCGTCTTGGCTTGTCCTGTATATTCGATAATAATTTCCGGTTATAGACTTCTTTACCTAGTTTACTTGTATTTTTTTTTTAATTTCTAGCTATCGTAGTTCGACACATTATGGCTCCATCCTGTATAACTCTTTCTTAGGAGATGAATAATAAGACCACCGGTGATATTCTGTATGTTATTATTTCAACAAAATCAAGATTTAATCAGATGCTCTCAATTATAGTTACAAAATCTTTTGGTTTCTGTAGTACTTATATTTTTCCTTACAGAACCACAAGGTGCAATTACGAACTTTACTACCATCTTTATCTTTGATTAGGTCAAATAAAAAAAAGGACTCGCTCTTTTTGGTAAGGTCAGATGCAGCGTTTGTTGAAAATTTCAATCATCTTTCTATCTTTTGCATTAATATCAATAGGACATTCTATAATACATTACATCTTATAACTCTAAATGCACCTAGTTGTTTTTTCCTTTAATATCTATCTATTAATTGACACTTGCAGTATTTATATTACATTTACAATAAATCCTTATCAATATTTTACCCATAACATAGGTAAAATATTAAAGTTTGCTGAGTTTATTATACAGTTTTATTTTTTACTACCAATTATTTACAAATTTTCAGTTGTATATTTTACAGTCTTAATTACAAGAAGAATATTGTTTCTCTTTTCTCTTTTGGTTAATTCATTTTTGCAATGACTTACCTATCTATTAAACGGTATTTATCGAAACAAGTTTATTTTCTTCAATATATTAATAAAAATAAAAGATCTATTAAATTAAGTAATATTCATTTAAGCGAAATGCTGACGTTAGTATTGTTAGCATCAAGGCATTTACTGAATTTATTTACATTTCACTACATGCTATGTATACAGGATGTTCCGAAAATAGGATCAATACAATGCTGAAAACTTGAAGTAACTCGTGTAAAATTATAGTGAGATTTGAACCGTAATATTTCCTAGATAATTTTATCGATTTGAACGATTTTTAAAAAATTCTGATCGTAAACTATTGCTAATTTGAGGAACATTCTTTGTTATCCACTTTCACAAAACATTATACAAGGTGAAAGGAACAAGATATTTTTTTAGTTAAACTTGTTTGGTGACCTGGAACGACGGGTAATGAATAACCTTTGGAATAGTGCAATTAAAATGCCCAAGTCTTACCTTAAAAAACATTTTTTAAAATCAACTCTATCGACTTTAGTTTCAAAATTATCATTTTTTTTTAAACCCTGCATTTTTGCTGGTTTTTTAATATGCGTTCATGCGGTCTTAGGGTGGTAGTAGGAGGTTTTGAGACAAAAATGTATTGTTACGTTTCCTGTCACATAACAGTTAATCGTACTTTTAGACAATAACTAGATGGCAGTAATTACCGACTAAAATTAATGACTCCGTACTTTATAGAACAATTGGTATGCTGAAATCCGGCTTATCACAGAATGTGTTGAACGTCATTTGTTTTTATTGCCCTGTACCACCTCGAAATATTGAAGAACTTATCTTCATAGAAACATCTTCTATGAGTAGAGCAACCAACAATTAAAAAGGGTGTATGAGGAACAACACTTACTTTTGAATTTACCTGCCAAATATTTATTCCTATTTCCAGAACACCCTCTATCTATTTCATTTCAATCGTTATGTTTGTTCCTGACACACTGTTAAAATATGTATTATTATAAAGAGTTGCTTAGTTGATAAATTTAACAGAATGTGGAAGAACTAAAATTTACAAAGATTTCACATGTTGACCAAATAATATATAGGGTCTAGCTCTTGAACATGCTGAAGTTTTAAAAGTTTTTAATTGCAGAAGTTACTCTAATAGGATAATATACAGTGTGGAAATTAAGTAACGCATAAATTCAGTAATTCCGTTGATATTAATTTTTTTGGAAAAAAATCTCGAAGGGTATAGCGATTTTAACTTCGGCAAATATTTTCAGTCTAATTTCAGTTTCTTATGTCATTTATTTTTCAAGTTATGACATCATCGACTTTTTTTTTAAATGACAACCTATATTTTTTATTATTGATTTTGGTAGTAGATTTTATTCTGGTTCCGACCGTATAAAATTTTCAATATGTCATTATTTGAAAAAATCGAGAAAAACAGTCTTAAAGTTCAAATAATAAAAATTCATTAAATTGGGTAAATTTATCTAGTTGCCGGTGTATCACATTAGTTACGGCTGTCAGATTTAAATAATTTGTAAATGTCACAATAGAATAAGTGTTATTATTTTGCTTTTTCTAAATTAGAAAAACTATTTTATTAATAAGAATGGTACAGGTGAGCGACAAACAGAGAATTGAAGTGTTAATAATGATTGGTTATGGCGACAGAGCTAGAACACATCAAGAAGTGTGTCATCTTTTTAGAGAAAAATACCCGGATCAGCCCATAAATCAATCAACAATTAGTAGGATTGAAAAAAAATTTCGAGAACATGGCGTTGTAAAGAATATTCCAAAAACTGGACGTCCGGCGACATTAAATGAAGATGCACAACTTGATGTGCTACTAGAAATTGAAAACAATCCACATTTAACTAGTAAGAAGCATTGCTTTGAACCACAATATAAGCCACACTACAGTTCTAAAACTTTTGAAAGTTCAAAAACAAAGTCACTGGTTCATAGTTGACAAAGATGCTTTACTAAAGAGTTTTGCGAACAAATGATGGAAATTTGCAACCGCGATCCAATGTTTTTCCAGCGTATTTTATTTTCGGATGAAGCAACATTTTGTTTAAATGGCCATGTCAATAGACAGAATTGTAGATATTGGGCTAGGGACAATCCCCATTGGATGCAGGAAAGTCACACCCAATATCCTCAGAAAGTTAATGTTTGGGCAGGAATTATTGGTGACAGAATTATAGGTCCATTCTTTTTTTAAAACAATTTGACTGGAGATAGATACAGTTGGAATTGATGCCTGCATTAGCTGCATTATTCCCCAATGCAAATAACCCTGACCTACCAAATAATACCATTTGGTTACAACAAGATGGCGCTCCGCCTTATTACGCAATTATTGTGCGACGCTACTTGGACCAAGTTCTCCCAGCAAGATGGATAGGAAGAAGAGGTCAGATAGAATGGCCGCCTAGGTCTCCTGATCTAACGCCATTAGACTTCTTTTTTATGGGGGTACTTAAAAAGTAAAGTGTACAACAATCGACCTAATAATTTAGATGATCTCAGGCAAAGAATTCAACATGAGATTAGGTTAATATCGCCTCAAACTATTCAGAATGTGAGAAATGAATTTTATAATCGTCTTGGGTATTGTCAAATGGTACAGGGTCGTCAATTTGAACATTTAGTGTAAATGTAATTTAACAACAGTTATTTTTGTGCTTATTTTTGTGTTTGATGATATTGTTAGATTTTTTCTGGTTAAGCAATTTAGTTTCTTTTTATACTAATGTTTGCCTCACGAAGTTATCGTTATTACTAACTTTGAATTGAGCAGATAATAAATTTCTAGTTCGATTTTTCAACTATTTGTATAACTTCAAAATAAAAACGAATGTGCCGTCGATAACTTTCCGTCAAACTTAGGCAACTAGATAAATTTACCCAATTTAATGAATTTTTATTATTTGAACTTTAAGACTGTTTTTGTCGATTTTTTCAAATAATAACATATTGAAAATTTTATACGGTCGGAACCAGAATAAAATCTACTACCAAAATCAATAATAAAAAATATAGGTTGTCATTTAAAAAAAAAGTCGATGACGTCATAACTTAAAAAATAAATGACATAAGAAACTGAAATTAGACTGAAAAATTTGCCGAAGTTAAAATCGCTATACCCCTTCGAGATTTTTTCCAAAAAAATTAATATCAACGGAATTACTGAATTTATGCGTTACTTAATTTCCACACTGTATATATTTAAACATTTTGAATCAATACTGTTTCCATTTTAAATCTGAAATGTATTTATTGGGCCAAATATAACTACTCATGGTGTGTACTGAATATCTTCGGCAATATCACATGTCTCGGAGCAAAATGTGAAAAACTTTATGTATGTCAAAAAACTCCTCTGCTAGACCTTGTATATTTTTAAAAAAATAAGAGACAAACTGAATATCAGGCTCATTATACCCATGATATTAAACTTACACTGTGCATACAGTTATAAAACAAGACGGCTTTATGTAAATTTATTTTAAAATGTAGAAGGTTGGACAATAAGAGAAATAAGATAAGCCATGACACAAAAAATCGATTTATTTTGTTTCTGCTTCTGCAATTGTAAACACTCGTTGCAGTGAGTTACTATTATCAGGTGGGATATTGTTCTTAGTTGTCTGTTGTCAGTTGAGTTGAAGAAGTTGTTATGAATACATCAAGTTCATGATCGACCTAATCATTCCCATTCTTTCCGTTTCAGTACTTGTCATGTGCTTGATGTGAGTACTTATTATACTGAAAGTGTATGTCATTTGGAAATACTCCAGGAAATAAGGTAAAAATAAAGGCCATCTGCGGAATGAGGCCGAACAAGCTGAATTTTTGCAGAGACCTTCGTTTTGATGTTCCAATGAAGCACAAAAAAATCTCATATGCCTACCCTTGTGCGTCTTGAGATATCGAAGGTCAAAGGTCATGAAAATCGGTTTTTCGCGAAAATCTCGCTTCCAGTGCATCTGACGTCGTAAGAACCCATAACAAAACTTACGTAAAATAGTATTCTCTACAAAATTGTTCATATACATTTTTTTCGTACGACCAGCCCTTTGAGAAACATCCCGATTTGACTCACTCGGCTCAAATATTTCAAGCAGAAAACTGCCCGCCAGATACAGTATTTCAGAACGGAAAGCGTTTTCTGTTAGCTATGTATGGTGCTCCAAAAGATGAAGTGAACCTTGACAAATTTAGATACACCCAATTCATTAAGGCTACACGACTTAATAGACCTGTTAAATTCTCATCCCTTCCACCTACCAGTGAAGCAGCTCGACAGCATATTTATCGGGTCTACTACCAAGTACAGATTTGGCTAGGGAAAAATCTACAACCCGAAGAATGGGGTTGGGATTTAAAAAACGACATATTACAGCCGAAAACAACACTACTGCCACCTGCTCCAGACGAACTATTAAATACAATATTCTGTAATTGTAAAAAGGGGTGTGGTGCGCAGTGCGGGTGTAGAAAAGTCGGGCTGCCATGCTCCAAAGTTTGTGGTCAGGTCACGGACAGGCATGCCTGAACCCGTCAACAGAGTTGCAAAACATCGAAGACTTCAGTGACCTTGAGCCTGAAGAGGTTTTGCCAACAGACATAGAGCCAACAGATATAGAGGAAGCGTCTGACAAAGATATTGTGTTGATCGAGGTGCTAGTGGAACCCGACGAAGACGAGGAGGAAGGCAAGGAAACATAAGGCGTGGTGTGGAAAAGAGTGTATTTTTTTGTTATTAATTATTTATTATATTTTTTTATAAATAAACAAATTTTTAACGGCTTTAATAATGGGAATTTAATTTTCCAGTCTAACAGATTAAGAAAAGTGCTTTTATATTTATAACTCTGCAGTATAATACAGTATTACCTATTACGAATGCGCGCTCCCGTTTTATCATGCTATATCTCGAAAAACGGTTGGTCGTACGAAAAAAATGTATATGAACAATTTTGTAGAGAATACTATTTTACGTAAGTTTTGTTACGAGTTCTTATGACATCAGATGCACCGGAAGCGAGATTTTCGCGAATAACCGATTTTCATGACCTTGACCTTCGATATCTCAAGTCGCACAAGGGTAGGCATATGAGATTTTTTTGTGCTTCATTAGAACATCAAAACGAAGGTCTCTGGAAAAAATTCAGCTTGTTCGGC